>CM077343.1:100087282-100687282 GCA_039655645.1 Ammopiptanthus mongolicus | reverse complement strand
GAAATCATCTGAACTAGGTGAGCAAGCAACAAATGAACACACAGAAAACAAAAAAAATTAATAAAAACTGAACGCAAAATCAAATAAGGAATAATAAAAAAATCAGCTGATAAATTATGTTTGTTGACAATGAGAAGAAAGCACAACTTTTGGGTTCTATATATTTGACAACTGCACCAGATTTTCAACTGTGCCATGGCTTAAGACAGACAATTATAATAGTTGAAGATCTCCCCCAAACTCAAAGTGGAATCAATTGTTTGATTTGGGAACCAAAACTAAGCTAAAAATTTGAAGTGTTTATTTTAGTCTTCCTAGTGAGATCAACAGACAAAAGCTATGATTATTTAAATAGGTGGAAAATGAGGATGAAAGTGCCGACATTGTTGTTGTACCAAGCAAGTGTGGAGTTATTTAAATTCCAAAATTTTCACCTCACCAATTTCCAACTACTCAAAAAAATGTAGCCTAAAGTTATCCAAGGGTCAAAAAAACATAACTGCTAATTCTTTTATGAAAGATAGATCACAAACAAAATACAACCGTCAGGTTTACTTGCTATTCATCATAGACATATCAGATATATAAAAAAAATTACTAAATAAAAAATAATACCTTTAAAATGCCTTCTTTGATATCAACTCCCAAAATAATTGGATCCTTCTTGTTGAAGATCAAATCTGATAAGATTTTCATAACACATGGGAAGACTGCTTTATCAGAAGCTTCTTTCTTTTTCTCCTCCTTAATGTTGTCAATATATGCCTTAAACTGATCAAACAGATGATAAATGATATCAGCAATAAAAATTTTCACACCCAATTCATCTGAAAGTTCCCTAGCCTCAGGAGTGACTTTGACATCAAATGCCAATATAGTAGAATACTCTCGTTTCTTTTCAAGCATTACACTGGCCTTCATTACATCCTTTCTATGTACAGGGCCTATGCTTATACCACTAACAGGAATATTCACTTCTGGGGTTTTCAAAAACTCCAGTAATGCTTCCAATGAACCAAGGGTAGATGCCTGTACACAAACTCCCTCACCACTCCTATCAATCCTGCTCATGACTGACCGCATATCTTCCATAGTTGATTCTTTAACATCTTCCAAATCATCACCAGGCTTCACCACATATAACCCAGTGCCAGCAATAGCATGTTCAAGCCCCTGAAAAATAATACAAAATATAACTAAGTCTCTAAACATTCATAAACATTATTGGATAATAACTGGCATGAAAACAAATCAAATCAATAGCACAAAGAAGTTACCTGGGCAGTGATCTTTATACCCATTGCAGCTTTGATTTCTTTATGATGGATATATGTTCCCTGAAATTAGATCACCATTACTTAGTTACAAAGCATACTAAATAAATACACTCCCTCTGCATTGATGGAATTCATTGTTTAAGAATATATTATTGACATTAAGATAGATGAATGATAAGATCATCTGCTTGATCCCATAAAATAAATTTATTTTTGCTCGAAGAAACTGATCATCCAAGACCCTTCCACCTAGAAGGTGTCTCCCACTACAATGCTCACAGTAGTTGAATCATATTAGCATAAAAATATGAAGTATGAACAAGTAGACTTGTAGGATCACTTTTGAGTTAGAGTTGAAGAAAGTCTCGTAATTATCTTAAACACCAGTTAAAGACTACTAAGAACTTGGACCCCAACAAATCCTTCAAATACATGCATTTACTTATTAAAATTAGAATAAATAATTCATTCATTCAGCACCAAGAAAATGGATTCCACAGTACATTCAGAAAAATAAGATGCTCTTTGATAGCCTGGGCTCTGAAGCATGCCTACAAGCACTTAGACACTGTAAGATGTGCTACAGCTACAAGCATGGTTGTCAAACGTTTGACTTAAAGATCCACGGGCACAAAAGCGAGTTAAATCACATGTGAACTATCTTATTGTCAAGCTTGTGCGAGTTCAAGTAAAATAGTTGACTCTTGATTTACATGCACTCAAATTCCAACAAACTCTTTCCTTCCAACATCATGCTTTCTAAGATTTCCAACTCAGACCAAAAAAACCTATTGTTTACATGCAAACTAGAAAGTTATGTAGGCGATTCCCAAGTCCTATCAAGTAAACATCTGATAACAAAAATAAACAACAAAAGAAATGAACAAACCTTAACACGGAGTTCCTTCATTGGATGAGGTGTCAATAAAGCTCGAATTGAGGTAACAATTGGCCCCTATAATAGAAACTCCATTAGTCAGAAGCAGAGAGTAAGTAGTAATGGATGATAAAGAGAGAGCTTCAGATGCGTGCCTGCATTCCACAGACAACTATTTGATCTCCTTCATGAAGAACACCATTAACTAAAACAACATCAATAGTAGTTCCATGACCTTCAACAACCTTGACCTCCAAAACAGTACACTGGCAGCCACAATCAAACTACAATTAGGTCCCTACAATCAAGCCATCTTAAAGCATTGAACCAGCTTTAATATTATGTGACAATGAAGCTAACCTGCACTTCATCGCTATATGTAAGTTTCTCAACCATTGTTTTTTGGGTCCATTGAACTAACAGTAATAACATATCTGGGATTCCTTCACCACTGAAATATCAAAGACTCAAATATCAATACAACACCACATGAGAAGCATTAAACAGACTTAGTAACAGCCCTAGACACCGATAAAGTGATGGTTTTCCTCCATAGGCAAAGATTTGGCATTTTCTGAAATAAATGGAGATGTGATGTGTCCCAACTCTTCAAACACGCACTGTCTTCCCCCTCTCCCACTAAATCGCTTTTTTTAATATAATTTCAGATAGAGCTTCAGACATAATAAACTCATTTTGAGAAATCCCAAAAAAGTTGAGAGGTTCTGAAACACACAGAAATGTTTGAAACAGTAAAAGATAGCTTCTAATAATGGGTAAAAAAAGCTAAAAGTGAATGGACTGAAACTCATGAAACTAACAAAACCAATGACTTCGTTAAGCTAGGGCACTTATAAAATAAGACATGTCGTGATGTAAAGTGTGTGCAAGAACAAAAGCAGCAAATGGATCCCAAAAGCAAGACCATCTGATTAGATGGTTCTTATTGACAAAGGAGACATCATCAATCATCATACCTAAGAATAACTTGATCACACAGCAACTTTCACCAGCCAAAAGAAATGGCAGTAAAGCTTCTCTAAAGGGAGCTAGTCTTTAAAGTGAAAAATAAGGCTGTACCAACCCTTAAATTGATAAGTGCATCGTAATCTTAACCCACTAAATGACAGGAGAGTGGATATACCCTTACTTTCCTACTCAACAGCTCATTTTGGAGGAGCTTTTTCCATGAAAAGGTGAAGGGTCAACTATGGGTTACAACACCAGCCATTGTGCAATTGGGTCAATTACCAATCCAGAGGGGGTTGGGGAGTGAGTGAGTGGGAAAGTATTACAGCTGAAAGGCTACCACATTACCTGATTGCACTTGTAGGCACAATGCTGAATGTTTCTCCCATTTCTTTGTTTTTATAATATAACTCAGTATTTAGCCCCTGTTCCTTGAATTGAGTAATAATCTAGCATCGAAGCAGAAGAAAAATTAGGTTGGCAAACAATAACAAAATTCTCTAGTAGAACTGACAAATAAAGGGAACTTCTTTTACAACCTGAGTGAGCCTCATATTGAACTCATTTTGAACATCCTTAGACTGCTGCTTCATCGCTTTGACAATCGGAGAATTGCGACAAGTTTTCCACCCATAAAGTCTGTCAACCTGCAATGTTGAAAGAACAGTGAGACAAGCAAGCAATAACCATCAGAAAATAATGGAATTAATACACCGTACAAGTGTAAGACAGAAATATTCACCTTATTCAAGGCAACAATGAATTCTGTATTCCTCATTTTTAATAGATTGAGTGATTCAATTGTCTGTGGCTCTAAGCCATGCATGATGTCAACAACCAAAATTGCAATATCGCATAGACCTGATCCCCGAGACCTTAAGTTAGTAAATGATTCGTGCCCTGGTGTATCAATAACCAGTAGACCGGGAACTTTCAGCTTTGCATCAGCTTTCAACTCCTTTGTTCTTTCACGTATGTTCTCAGCAGGAAAGTATGTCGCACCAATCTGCTGTGTGATACCACCAGCCTCGCCCTCCTGAACATTAGTACCGCGAATACAATCCAACAACTTGGTTTTGCCTGTGTCCACATGCCCCATGATACAGCAAATTGGGGAACGAAGGTTCTCTTCAATCACCTTAGCAGGCACACCAGACTTCAGTGTTTCTTTTGGCACAACAGTATTTGGTGGTTCCCTTGGCAGAGCAGAGTTTGGTGGTTCCCTTCTTGAGTCCAGATCATGCTTTCTATCTTCAATTTCTTCAGCCACAGGCTTAGAAACAGTTTTCTTAGTAGCGCCTGTTGTGTAGGAGGAAAACCAGAAAACATTTTTCAAATTAGCAGGAAAGTAGTTAGCACTTAGCAATCAAAAGATTAAATTTTAATAGGGGAACAAAAGTATAAGCAAAAATCCTTCAATTCAAACCCTCAAGCATCTGCACACACAACAGGAACAACAACAGCCATGCCTTATCCAAGTAGGTGGGGAAGTTGACACACACTTTGTTCTTATTGATCTAAAATCCAAAGTTCTTTCAGTTTCCAATTCTATGTATCAAAATATAGTGTCTGTTTGTAGCATATAGCACTCTTCCACAATAGGGAACACAATAGTGCAAAGCTTGTTATTTTAAAATTTGAACAAACAAATAAATTTCAAGTATGCTCAAGAAAATAAGTGTAAAAAAATTCAATAAAAATGCAAACCTTACCAGCATTTTTGTGCTCCTTCTTGACAATAGGTTCAGGCTCTGAGTCAGCTTCTTCATCAGCAAATGAACCTTTGGTGTTCAGATTAACATCATCCCAGTTTTTTGCATCCCATTCATCCTCTTCATCATCTTCTTCTACTCCATCCTCTTCAACAGCTTCAGAAAGTTCAACCTTGTCCTCCACCTGCATTGACTCCACTTCTTCAACCTTTTCTGGTTCCTCTGAACCCAAATCAGTGGTAGTCTCCTGAATTTCCTTTGCTTCAGCACTTTCAGCCATCTCAACAGCAGCAGCAGCAGCATTCTGGTGATGATGGGTTGGTTTTGACTTCTTTGTCTTGTATATGGGTCTTTTAGCCGGTGCATCGGAGTCCCCAGCTGGGAGAGTCACACTCCCTGTGCTATTAAGAAACTGCTTCCTCATTGCCTCCAGACGGCGGGTTTCTTCCTTCTGCCTACCAGTTAAAAGTTTACCTTCTTGCTTCTTCTTCAGGAGTTTCGCCTTTTCCCTTTCCTTCTTTCTAAGTCTAGCCTCTTCTGCCTGTCTCTCAAGTTCCTCGTGCCTAAGCCGCTCTTCTTCTTCCTTCCTTAACCTCTCCTCCTCTTCTCTTTTCTTCCTTTCTTCAGCCTCTTGTCTTCGAGCTAGTGCCTCTTGCATCTCCCTAACATGCTTCGGAACTTTCTTGTCAGCTGCTTTAGTCTTTGCGTCGTTCTTCTTTGATGAATCAATTGTCTCAGCTTTAACTTCTTTGGTTTCAATTACAGGTGCACTACCAGCTGCTACTACAGCTGCCTTCTTCTCCTTTTCCTTCTCCTTCTTCTTTTTCTTCTTCTTTGCAGCAGCTGACTCTGCTATCTCCTCATCTCCCTCCTTTTCACACAAAGGATCAGAAGCAGAACCTACTTCAGGAGGAGGCTGAACTTTATCATCCTGCAGCAGAGGAGCAGCAGGTTTTGTTACTGGGGGGCCCTCGCCAAGCTCTGCAAGTATCTTGTCTAAATCATCCTCCTTTGGATCAGATCTTCCACTCTTCTTATTCTTCTTCTTAATATTTTTTGAAGTTTGAGTGACCTCTTCACCCTGATTTACACTGTTGTTGTCAGCATCGGTATTACCAATTCCAACACTAGGTTGCTCGGGCCCAACAACACCTACACTTTCACTCTGAAACCCAATTTCATCACTCACTTTGGCAGTACTAGTACTGCCGCTTTTCTTTTTAGAAGACTTCTTTTTACATGAAAATGCAACTAAAGAAACATCCTCCGCATCCTTGTTATCACCAATTCTATCAGACTCGGGTACAGAAACATTATCCTCAGGTGAATCAATAGCTTTCTTGGAAGATTTCGATGACTTCTTTTTCTTACCCGAGAAAGTGATTGGTCCTATATCTTCATCCTCATCCTTAGTATCCTGCCCATCATCAATCTCACCAAAACCAACTGCCCAAAACACAGAACCACCCTTCTTGCTTCCTTTCGAAGACTTCTTCTTACCCAAAAAACTAACCACAGGTTCATCCTTCTCATCACGGGTCAAACCAGATTTCTCTTCACCATCATCATCATCATCATCAGCAGCAGCCTCATCACCGAGCAAACCAAAGCCGGATGCAGTAAACACACTGCTCCCACCACCCTTCTTTGATTTCCCCTTCGTTTTCCCAGCAAACACAACTTCCGGCACATCATCATTATCATCACCAACCATCACATAATCATCATCATCATCCTTTAATCGAGAAACTTTAGCCTTACCCTTTTTACCTTTCTTCTTCTCGGCAGACTTCTCTTCCGAAACCCAAGGCTCCTCCGACAGCTCAGGTGCGATAGCAGACTCGTCATCGTCCACGACAACAACTTTCTTCTTGGATTTGCCACCGCAATGTGGGTTATGGTCGTCACGGGCCGTAGTCTTCTTCTTAGCCATTTCTTCAGATTAGGGTTTTCTTTCTCTTCAACGAATTACGTTCGGTACGTCCAAACAAAACCCCCTCTTCAAATCACAAACTGCAAAACCAAGAACAGTTAGAACAGGAAATTTTACAGCAAAAAAAAAAAAAAACAATCTTGTTCGATAAAAAACCTAGTGTCACTGATATTAGCACAAATCAAAACTTATAGTCTGAAGATAGAAGCAGAGAATCAAAATAAAAGATGCTACATATTATTATTATTATTATTATATTATTACTGTTGTTGTTGTTATGATGGTTGATTTATTATTGATATTATAATTGATTAAATATTTATGTGTAATGATTATATAGAATTTTATTTTTATATTTTTATCTCTTATATGTTTTATAAATAGAAACATCTCATTTTATATTAACCCAACGTGAAGCATCTCATTTTATATTAATCCAACGTGAATATACAAATATTTCTCTGGTACGGTGGGGTTTGGAGAGGAGAGGAGAGTGTCCAGAGTTAACACTGTATTAGATTAGGATTAGGGTTTTTAAAAAAAATTAACTTAAAAAGTCTCATGGATTAAAAAGATTTTGTAAGAATGTAATAAATTTTAAGATTTTTTTAAGACTTTGTTATAATCTGTCTTGTTCAGATTTTAAAAGATTTGTATCATAAGAATTTATAAGATTTGAAATGATCATGTGGATTTATAAGATTTGAAAAGAATATTTGGATTTTCAACAAACTTTGAAAGATTATGTTATAAATTAGAAACTAATGATGAGAAAAATAATTTTCTTCATGATAAATTTGGTTCCAAGTCATAGATTTTTTTTTTATAAGCAAAGAAAATTTTTATTAAGGGAGTACAAGAGGTACTTTAAACCAAAACTGCATGGAAGTGTCTCATTAAAATCTACCAAAGCCAAAACCCATTGGGAAAAAGATTAAGGGAGGAAAAAGAGTACAATAACCATAGAATACAAATTTACTAAAGTGCTCCATCCTAAGATATACATGCCACCATATAAAATTTCAGCAATTAAGGAGAACCATTAGCAAGGCCACAAATAATTCTAACCTTCTAGTTCTTCGCCTCATATAAATTTGTTATCTTCAAACATTTCACTAAAATCTGTACACCAACCCCAAAACTAAGTAAACTGAATATTATACTGCATTGCAACGACCTAGTGGATTCACACACCAGTCTGAATATTTCCAGTCTGAATATTCACACACTAGGCTTGTCGTTGCCTCTCACGTATTAACCTCATGAATTCTTCTTCAGTGTTGTCCTCAAGGCATTCATCTACGATTTGGTTCCACACTGTATCAAAGTCAGTATTTGGATCTATTATATGGATGATATGAGAATATGAGAGAATGAGAGAAGATTGCACAAATGAGAAAATGAGAACAAATGAGAGAATGAGGATAGATTGCATGAATGAGATATATATAGGCTAGTTTCATAACGGCTAATTTCATAACGGCTAGTTTCATAACGGCTAGTTTTTTAACGGCTAGTTTCATAATGGCTGAAATTAGCTAGTTTTCTAACGGCTAGTTTCATAATGGCTAGTTTTTTAACGGCTAATTTCATAACGGCTAGTTTCATAACGGCTAATTTTTTAACGGCTAGTTTCATAACGGTTAGTTGACTCTCATAAATGGCTAGTTAAACAATTAATTTTAATAAAATTACAATATGCAACTACATAAATCCTAACTAGTACATTATAAATTAATAATTAATAATTATAATAAAATCACAACATTGACCTACATAAGTCCTAACTTGTGCCTAATAACATTGCAACACATCTCATGATCTCGACGTTGACTCTCATCCATCGCAGATGTGTCCTTCATGAGGATTTCATATAACTTCAGTATGCTCTCCGCTTCCTTTGCCTTGCACTCCGCCACCTTTGCCTCGGCTATTTTTGCCAAGACAACATTTTTTTCATTCACAGCATTTTCCATACCAGTCAAATCAATAGTGTCTGAGGACGTTCCACATGCTTTTCCTTTGCTCTTCCTTTTTGTTGCTTTTTGTCCCCTTGGACGAGCCATTGGTGATGCTGGGTCATAGTCCGAACAATCGATTGGCGTATCTGGTGCTGAAGACGATGAGTACGTCCCTGAAGTAGAAACTTTTGTTCTTTTTGAAGAGTTTTCCATTGATTCTCCCTTCCATTTTGGTTCATCTCTCAACAATCTCCATGCATGCTCAAATTTGAATTTTTCACCTTCATCTTGAGAAAAAATGGTATATGCGTCGGCCATGACATCCTTTTCTGAGCTCCCGCTTTTCTTTTGATTAACAGCTTGTTTGTAGCAACCAACAAACTTCTGAACCACACCATTCAACCGATGCCATTTTGATTTTAGTTGAGCTGCTTCCCTCTCTGGAAACTTCCCGCGATGGGTGTTATAATTGTCTCTGATTCTTAACCAAAAACCATCAGCTTTTTGGTCGACTCCCACAATAGCATCCTTTGAAATGTTGAGCCATGATTGAATAAGAAGCATATCCTCTTCCACTGAGAACTTGACACGAGTTTTTTTCAGTGTACGATGCACCCCTACTTCATCGAGCGTAATATTTTCTAGGCCGACTTGAGTGGAGAATTGTGGCACTTGAGCCTCAAACACGGACCCGACTGGAGGCCTGTAACACATAAAGGGATTGTTTGGTGGTGATGGATACATAAAATAGTGAGAATTTTGAGAATTGTCACCGGTAGGGGGTGGATGGTTTTGCAAAAAATTTATGTAGGATTGCATATTATAGTTGCTGGGATCCATTTGGTAGAAAATAAATAAGATTGTGGCTTGGTAGGGGAAAAAATAGAATTGTGAATTGAGAAATTGTGTACAAAATGATGTGAGTTGGAGCATTATTTATAGTGAATCATATTATAACCGTTGCATCACTCCAACGGATACACAAATTTCTTAAACGGTAATAATTTGTCTCTCCATTATCTACCTCTATTCACCATTTTTCATTCTCTATTCATTAAAAAAGTTTCATTTCCCACAATTCTAGTAGCTTCCACCGTCTCCCTCGGCTCTTTCTGCTTCACCCCTCAAGCCCCTCGGTCTCCCTCGATCTCCTTCTCCCTGGCTCTCTGCTTCGCCCTTCTCTTTCTCCCTAGCTCTCGGCTTCACCCTCGGCTCTTTCTCCCTCGATCTCTTTCTGCTTCACCCCTCAAGCCCCTCAGTCTCCTTCGATCTCCCTCAACCCCCCTCAGAGATCGCTTCATCTCCCTCGATCTCCGTCAGAGATCGCTTCATCTCCCTCAGAAATAGCCTCATCTCCCTCGATCTCCCTCAGAAATAGCCTCGATCTCCTTCGATCTCTGTAACTCTCCCTCGGAAATAGCCCTCAGAAATCCCTCGATCTCTGTAAATATCCCTCAGAAATCACTCCATCCGGCAAACGGAGGCCGCGATGCTTCCGGCGTCGCATGAACAGAGGACGAACGGAGGTCGCGTTGCTGGCGGCCGCGAGCCGAAGTTGGTTTCCGGCGAGTGTTGGATCTCCATTTACCTCTTCGGTTGGTGTGTGTGTGGGTTTTTTTTTTTTTCCTATTGTTGGTGTGTTCTGAATCACTCTGGAATGGATTTTTTTTAATAATGCTATTGTGTTCTATTATTGTATTCTGAGATGTTGGTGAATCAGTTTTCTTTCCCTCTTCTTTTGGGTGAGTTAGTTGATTTTGATATTAATTTTATATGTGTATAGAACGGTTCCTTAGATAAGGAACGTTCCTTAATCTTAAGGAATTTGAGGTGCCATATAGATATGCTCCAATGGGGGTCAGAAGCTAAGGAACGGTTCCTTAGCTTAAGGAACCTTGTATGACACCCCCATTGGAGATGCTTTTACTAACAAATATTTTAAGGGTATTATTTAAGAAATTCAAAACAAAATAATTTTATTGAAAAATATAACTTTTAAATATTCAATATATTACACTATTTCCATTTTCCTATGTAAAGTTTTTATCTTTAATTTCTTAATCAATGGTCTCAGATACTGACTATCACTTACCATTACATAAACCAAGTTGTCATTTGCTTCTTCAATAGTACCACATGATGAATTAATCTCCATCCACGTTGAATATTTAATGTTAATCGTATTTCCATTATACCAAAAAAAAAAAAAAAAAAATACTATCTCCAAAATATATCCTTTATTTAGTTACTTTTTTTGACTGGTTATTTAGTTACTTAATTTATGTTAAATTATAATTAATTATTACATATTACTATCGTCCAGTTATATTTTTGTATGATCAGATTGTGCACTTATTTTTATTGTTATTTAGTTATTTAATTTTTTAATTTAAGAATGAAATAATAATTCATAAAAAAAAAGAATGAAAATAATAACGTAAATAATAGTTTTTTTGTTATCATTTTTAAGCTAGAAAGAGACAAATTTACCACTATATCACTGTTTCAGTTTTTATTTTTCAAACTACCACCGTTTTCAAATTATATACCAAACTACCACTCTTTGAGAATTATATTTAGAAGTCGTTTTTGTCATCCACGACTTCTCAACCACATTTTAAATAATTTTGTTGTTTTTGCCTTGGGAAGTCGGGTTTGCTAACCACGACTTCTCAAGGGATTTTTATTTATTTATTTATTTGAAATTTTTAAATGCTATTGTATTAATTTAATTATTTATGATAATTAGCTAAATTTATTATATTGTTATTTAAATTATTAATTTTATTAGTACAATAATAACAATAAATAATACACTAATAGAAAATATTTAACATTAATTAAAAATAGAAACTGTGTAACGATACAAGTGAAACATCAGACAAGTGATCAACAGATGTTTCACTCGTCTGCTTATCACTTGTCTACTGTTTCACTTATCTGCCTATCTGAGTGAAACATCAAACAAGTGATAAGCAGACGATGTTTCACTCGTCTAAGCAGACAAGTGAAACAGTAGACAAGTGATAAGCAGACGAGTGAAACATCTGCTGATCACTTGTCTGATGTTTCACTTGTATCGTTACACCGTTTCTATTTTTAATCAATGTTAAATATTTTCTATTAGTGTATTATTTATTGTTATTATTGTATTAATAAAATTAATAATTTAAATAATAATTGAAAATTAATATAATTTATTAATATAATAAATTTAGCTAATTATCATAAATAATTAAATTAAGACAATAGCATTTCAAAATAAATAAAAAAAGAAAATAATAAATAAAAACCCCTTGAGAAGTCGTGGTTAGCAAACCCGACTTCCCAAGGGAAAAACAACAAAATTTTGTAAAATGAAGTTGAGAAGTCGTAGATGGCAAAAACGACTTCTAAATATAATTCTCGAATATAATTCTCGAATAGTGGTACTTTGGTATATAATTTGGAAACTGTGATAGTTTGGAGAAAGATTCACAAAAAACGTTAAACAATTTTGTTTTTTATTTTTTTTTTTCAAATAGCAACTAATGTAAATTAATTCAGTTGTATGTGACTCAATTTTTGTATTATTTTTTGAGTTTAATTGCTATATAAGGTCAGTGTAAAGTTTTTTTACATTGACAACCAATCAAAAATCATGATGTGGGTGAATTTTAAGTTAGTTAAGATAAAAGTCAAACACTTTAGCTTATGTGGCAAATTCTGATTAGTTGTCTGTGTAAAAAATATTTACACTGACAGTGTATACCAATTAAATCTTTAATTTTTTTTTTTTTGAGGTGGAATCTTGCTTGTTTGTACAAATATTTGCAATTAAAATTAGAATGTAATTGATATGCACTGACAGTGTAAAGTTTTTTACACTGTCAACCAATCAAAAATCATGATATGTATGACTTTTAAGGTAGTTATAATAAGAATCAAACATTTTAGCTTATGTGTTCATTTCTGATTGGTTGTCAGTATAAAAAATCTTTATACTGACAATATATACCAATTAAATGCTTAAAATTATTTCAGGATTTATTATGAAAAAAAAGAACAAAAACTTAGTGTTGTAGATATTTCATATTTGGGCCGGTCATTGGGTTGGGACTTTATTGGAATTCGGTGACTTTTAGTTGGACTTTTTGTCAAACTTAGAGTTCTTTGATGGATGGTTGAGTATATATATATATATATATATATATATATATATATATATATATATATATATAATTTTTACCCTTTGCTAAATATTATTTTAATTTATTGAGTTTCTCACTTTTAAACGTTCATCTGATGGGTTACAACACTAGTTAGTTAGAATACGGAAATGCATTCCCGAGGATATACAACTAAGTGAGAGAAGACACATGTGAAGGAGGTGAATTTTGATTTTTAAACTTACAGGTCGGTAAGATTAGAATAAAATGTGATTTTGTAGTGTTTATGACTTTTAATCTAAATTTAATTTTCACCATCTATGTAAAATTAACTCTTCTCACTTTACCATGTATATATATGTGACCAGGGATGCAAGGAGTCAATTGTTTGTCCATGTGTCAACAATTAGCCACGTGAATATAGACTATGAAATTAACCAGCTAAGATGTGTGTACGTATAAGCCAACTTACAGGCACCTTAATTAATTCACTTTCTTAATTTGATCAAAAGCTAGTTATTCATGTTGTGAGCAGGCGATTCACAGTGATTTATGTAAATAGTTTTACTGGAATGATTTAATTTAAATAATATATAATATTCCTTGAAGTGAGGATATACTTTAAATAATATATGATATGTAACCTAGAGAGTAGAGTGTCACTACAACACAACTAAAACAACACAACTAAAACAAAGGAACACACATAAAACAACTAGTAAGCCACCAGATTCGGTCTTCTTCCTTCTCTTGTCTTCTGCAATAAAAATAAAATATTAATGATTAGATATATGATAAAATGATAAAAATAGGACAATACTACTAATTATATTTATATACAGATATCTCTTATATCTGCTCGGGTTGGCCAAGGGTGAGATGGGCCTCCTTCATCAGTTGGATCTGAATCATCGAACACGTGCATCTTGACGAAATTATCTGTCATTGGTTCAAACAAATCAGCAGAAGAAGGATGAGGTGGACATGATCCAGCTTCGAGCCTCCTAGCAGCCTTCATATTCATATCTGTCCGACAAATTGGACATTTCTTAAATATTTTTGAGGCCTCTGTCTCAGAAGTCTCAAAAATGTTATTGAGGTCCGCCTTGTCTGCACGTTCCTTCAAATCATCATAGCAATCAGAATGAAGAACATGCTTACAGGGTGAGATGACCCTCACATACTGGCCCTTACTGTACGGGTTAAGACAAATGCAACATACTTCATCTTCATCATCTAGGGACAGATTTTTCGCAATATCCAAATACATTTGCACTTCGTCGTGAAATTCATCCACCCTTCTACGAATTTCAGGATCAAAACCAAACCTGCACATTCAAAATTGGAGAGTTTAAATAAGAATTAATGCAACATTAAAAAAAAATTGAAAACAACAAAAGAAATAAAATACGAAGAATAGAGAGGTACGGGTCATCTTGCTTGGATTCGGAGTTGGAGGCCATATTTGTTTCTGTTTTGTGCTAAAAACTAGCAATGGAGAGGTGTGATCTGAAAAAACCATTTGCAAAAGGTTTAAATAGACACAGCACTCTCCAATGCTGTGTTGCACACAAAATTTCTACATTGCTTTCACTCACTCTCAAATTTCTATTTTTGCATCTTCATCTTCAGTTTTCTGATGATGCATAGAAGGAGTAAGTGATGGAGAGAGTTTGCATGAGAGAAAATTTTTTCTCTTGTACGAAATGAGAGAACAAAAGAACCTCTGATACAAGGTATAAATAAATTAATGATGGGTTTAGAGCAGATATTATGAGAGAACAAAAGAAAGAACCTCTGCCCTGATACAAGCAAGATATATAGAAAGTGATGGGTTTAGAGCAGATATGAGAGAACAAAAGAAAGAACCACTGATACATGATATATATGAAAATGACGGGCAGACCAGTCGGAAAAAAATTAGCCAAGTGGTGGGAGGTGTGGAATCCCCTTAGTACGCACACAATCAATGATTGCCACCATGCATGAACTGGGATTTATATTTGTAATACATTAAGGGTCTATTTGATAAAATTAGTAAATAGCGGATAAGCTAGCTAATAACAGATGAGCTTATAACGGATAGCGAATAAACTAGTTTATTCGTATGGAAGTATTTGATAAAGCTAAACGTTAAATGACATAAAAGGATACAATGTAGTTAGGTACAGATGAAAGATTATTATACTTTATTATATTAAAGAGAATAAAAGTGGAATTAAAATAAAATAATAAGGATAAAAGAGAAAGAAAAATAAGACGTTATAAACTATAAGCTCAAACGCTACTTAAAATAACATAAGTAAGAAACACTGTAAATTAATGATAAATATAATTAT
Source organism: Ammopiptanthus mongolicus (assembly GCA_039655645.1). Lineage (NCBI taxonomy): Eukaryota > Viridiplantae > Streptophyta > Magnoliopsida > Fabales > Fabaceae > Ammopiptanthus > Ammopiptanthus mongolicus. Next base: position 100,672,066 of record CM077343.1, on the reverse strand, counting down.
CAAAGAGGACTGCTAATTCATTCTAAAACGGGACTAAAATGTGACTTATTAAATGTCTATTTGTTTTAAATTATTTTCAATATAAATATAAAAATAACACTTCTTGAAATAATTATTTTAAAAGTTATATAAAAAAATTTTCTTCCAACATGATTTTCAAATATAATTTTACTTTCACAAAATCTAAAAACAAACCGACTCTAAGCCATTCAAAAGAGAAATGGATTGGACAAAGTTTGTTTTGGTCAACAATTCAATACTTGAGCATGGTAGGAAGCTTTTGCAACTCGTAAAAAAATATTTTCCCCTCTTTATAATTTTCGACATATTAAATTGAGAAATATATTACGACACACGACCCTAACATAAATTGTTAAATATGATTTTGGTATGTATAGCAAGCAACAGTGAAAGAGCCTGGCGTAGCATGGGCGCTTTAAAGCACTGCAGACTGCATTGATTTGACGCATTATTTACGGAATTGACGTGTTATTGGAAAGGTTAAAACCTTTTTATAATTTTGAATTTTTTTGTTACAAAAAATTATGATAAGGAGATGGTGTCTTAGTACACGGTAAGAACTTACAGATGAATTTACATTTAAATCTATAGTAACTAGTGGGGGACGACTCGAACCTGTGACCTACTCTCTCTCTCTCTCGTGAAAAAATATTTAAATCTTTTGGATTTGATTATAATCAAAAATCAATCAAATCAATTTTATTTAATATCAATATCTCAAAATATCCTTTTGATTAAATTTTTTTTTGATTAATTATTTTTTTATTTTTTCAATAGCATTATATAATCCCAAGATATAATTTTTAAGAGTATCATACACTTTCAATAAATGATAGTTTAGTAACTATAACTTATTCTTTACATAAATCAAGATAATTAAACTAATATAACTAACTTTTTTAATACAAATGAAATTAATTTTTTTACTTATATATAGATCTGGAGGAAATATTAAATACGAGATCATATCATTCTCTACTAAACCGACCCGTTAGGATTAACCTTTTTATATTTTAACCGACAGTTAAAATTATTAAAAAATATTTATTACTTTTATTTTATATTGCCACATAATAATTTTCAATAAAATAAATAATTAGTAATATTTAATATGGTCTTAAATCTAGTAAAACACATTTGCGTCAAGCTAATAAATGAAATAAGAGTCTTCCTCAAAGGAAACAAAAAAAATAAATTTCATTAAAAAATAAGTATTAAAATATATGTAGAAGGCATTTCTCTGATAAAAACTCAAATTGTGGAAGGTGATGGAAAGTTTTGAAACGAGATGGAAAACTAATTTCATCAAACCTCAACAAAATCAATAGAATTTACCATGATGACTTCATAAATATTATATAGGGAAACAGAAACAGAAATAGAAATAATTGTCAAAAATTTAAACAATCCAAAGAAATTACAATTTAAGAAAAGCTACTGATCCCCTGTAGCATCACCAAAGCGACCATTCGAAAATAAGGAAGTCCAAGAACATCATCTAAGAAAAAGGATATCTCTTTATGAGTTTAAAATTCTTTCTAATAGGTGTGTTCTATGATGAGCATATATGTTTATATATCAAAGGATACATGCATGAAAATATGCATTCATTCTTTCTATTCATGAAAGGTTGTTTTTCCTCACCAAGTGGTATGAATTGCTCTATAAATAGAGGCACTCTGCATGCAAATTAGAACACGAAATTTATTATGTTTCTGCAAGCCAATTCACTTCCTTTCTTCCTTTGTGCACAGAGAGATTTAAAGAAACTATTGTTCTATAAAATGTTATTGACAATAAGATTGGTTTAGAATGTGTAAACCAAACCAAAGTTACTCCATTGTATTCTGAAAGGGATTCACTGTTACACCACGTTGCATCCAATCTAGATGGAGATTGGTGGGGGTGAATCGAACTTAAAGTCTAGTGTCCTTATACGCATTGGAAATTGCGTTTGTCAACTATTCTTCTCTTCTTTGTTACATATCCAGAGCCTAATTTTTTTAGCAATCTTTAGGTTCGATTTTATTCTATATTAATGACTGCAACATTAAAAGAGATAACATATGACATTGTCAAACTTGAGAGGTTCGAGGGTGGAAACTTTGCACTCTGGCAGAAGAAGATGCACTTCCTTCCTACGACATTGAAGATGGTGTACCTTTCGGATACAACAAGGCTAGACGAGTAAGAGTGGTGATTTATTCGTTAAAGCCCATTGAGAACGGTACACAATTTCTTTCCATGGATATGATATGGTTGATGTTCTAAATTCATCTATATCCAATGCTAGAGGTGTTCTTTGTTTATGTTCAATTTAACGTGTGGTTTTAGAACCTTAGATGCATGATTTAGATTCCATTCAAGTATGAGAGTTTTGATAAGCATGAATATGTTTGGTTTATGATGGATAAATTAATATGAAGTTATTATATCATGTTAGAACCAAATATTTTAGATAGAGTGGGTAATCTTATATAAATATGCATGATTATGTGAATATAAGATGGAAATTATTCTTGCTTATGAAGAGATTAGAAATGTTTTGGATGTATAATTTTTGGATTGTTCTAAGTTGTCAAAATAGACGTGTATGATAATGGAAGAAAATAATAGAAAACATTAATGATTTTAGATCATTACTTTGATTGTTTCTATTATTTCATTATCTAGTATTGGGTTGAATGAAAAAATTGCGAAAGGGTGGTATGAACCCGGTTCTCTGCAAAATGGGTCTAATTGACCCAGGGGTGCAGAGATGACACCCAAAGGCATGCAACAATAATGATCATTTTAAGTAAAACGGTTAGAAGACCAAAAAAGTCACGTCAAATGGGATTCGATGCCTGGACAGAATGCTACAGTTCAAAGGTTCGACCACTGGACTACGATATCATTTAGTAACCAGATACCATTTTAATATAGTTAACTTGATAGGCGAATGCTACAGTGGGAGATCATCTCAAAGCTCTCATCGTGAGCAAGGCCTTTTATACAAAAAAATTATTAATTTAAAATCCTTACACTTTTCAAATTTACAAAATTGACATTTTTTCACTCTCAGTCCCCTCACACCTCCTCCCCCACCACCGTTAGACTCGCCACTCTCTCCCTTGCATCCTCAATCTTTGGCTCGCCTTCCTCCATTTTCACTCCCCTCTCCCCGTACCCTCATCATCTTCTACCTCAACTCATTCAAACACAAAATCACTTATTGCCTGCAACCCATTAACTCGACAGTTGCGTCTCCTCCCCCAGCTCGATTCGGGCATAATCGACTCGGTTAACTCGTCGAACTGGGTCATTGTACTCACTGAACTCGCCGCCCTTTATTTTTCCGCCGTTGTCAGCAGCTGTTGGCTGAAATTCTCCTCAAACCTCATGTCCAAGTCGTGAAGCCCTATCCTCATCGGAGACTCCGCGGGTGGAAGCTCTTCCACTGCGACCTCGACGACGCCGTCGTGGCGTAGAGGTGGAGCAGCACGAGTGGGGTGATATTTTCGACATCCTGAAGCGATCGGGAAACGAGTTTTGATGATCGAAGTGTTGAAGTCGTCGTTCTCGCTGAACTTGCCATGCTCGACGATACTGATTCCGAGGCTCAATCTCGATTCAGTGTAGTGGGATGAGGCAGGGAGGATGCTGCCAGAGATTTTTGGTTGTTTCCGGGAGTCTTGCAATTTCAAGTGTTTGGTGGCGGCGATAAGGTTTGCTTCTTAGTGGGATCAGAAATTGCCATTGTGGGATTGGAGTGTTAGCGAACAATGGGGCATGAGTGGATGAAAGGATATGGGTCAATTTTTTAAATTTAAAAAATTGAAGGTTTCTAAAATAATAAATATTTTGCACTTAAAGGCCTACTCACGGTGAGAGACTTGATATGATCTCCCATCGTAGCATTCGCCAACTTGATATGTAGGCTCTTGCTTGCTTTGTGATGTCTATTGGTTGTATGTAATTAGTTGTTTCATGTATTACTGTTAAAATTGACAGAAATGATTTTTGAATATCCAAATAGGGACAACATATGGTGTCCCTTTGCTTTTTTTTTTTTATGTATTTTTGAAATACATGTATACAAAGAAGATGAAAAATAAGTAAGAGATAGAGATAAAGAGATACGGTGTCCCATACAATGTCCAAATTCTGATGTTCAAATAACACAACTGAAAATTTATATAAATGCTTTGTTAGTCAACAAAATTAAGGAAAATAAATTTTGGGTTGTAAAACTATTTTCAATTTTCCATTGTTTGTAACGCGTATATTTAATATTATATTGCTTGAAAAATTGAAGTTATTAATTATGAAATGTTGATTAAATGATCTAGGAGTTATAAGAATAGGAGAATTCCATAACCCTAGGTATTCTTAGTCTACTAAAATAGTTCATCAAACGATTATACTTTTATTCCCCACAACAAATGATATAACTGAAAGGAAAAATAGGATATTAATTCAAAGAAACGGTAAATTCATGTAATCCAATTCCGGTCTAGCAAAAAGTAATTGGGAAGACGTCTTATTTAGGACATGTTATGTCATAAATGGAGTTCCAAACAAAAGGAACAAGAAAACCTCATATGAGCACCGAAAAAATAGAAAGCTCAACCTTCTATTTCAATCTTTGGGTTATAGGGCAATAATGAAAATTCTTGAACCAAAGAGGAATAAATTATGTGAAAGGGGAATTCAATGATTGTTCATGTGCTATGCTAAAAATAGCAAAGCACATAGATTTCATGGTTATAGAATCTAATGATTCATATCCTCTAAATAGAATAATTGAGTCTAGGAATACAATATTTCAAGAAGCCAAAAAAACAACACTACACCGAAAGAAAATTAAAGAACAACAAACAACGATTAAACCACATTGCAAATCAACTGGATAAATGGGATTGTTCACATATTATATACTCCTATGACAATAAAGCTCGCGCATTAACAGATAACAAGAATTTCAACAAGGCTCTCAGTCATGAAAATTAAGCACATAACACTGATGGAGACATTTAATGAAATATGGGAAGGGCAAACAAAGTAAAGACTAAATTCAATAAAAAAGTTTATGAATCACAAACTCATACCTCTTTCAATTCAGGCTGCTAAACAAGCATGCATAGGTTCCTTTGATTGCAAAAAAATGGGGTACGACACAGGGTTCCTTCCGTGGCGATAAAATAGGCCTACGACTGTTTTTTTCCGTTAAATCAATACGCAGGTCTTTTTGTTTTTGTTAAATTAATATGCAGGTCTGAACGATTTGGGAATTATCGAATGCATCCCAATACTTTAAAAGTTTGGAATTGGATTTCGGAACACATGTAAAATTTATAATTAGGTCCGTCATACACTTTTCTGTTAAGTATCCATTAGGGTTCCTTAAGTGATTCATCCACTCATACAGTCTAATGAGGCTACTATGAAATATTTACTCATGGGTGGAGCAAACTCTTCTATTCTGGTTCATTTATGTGTCCCTGAACTTTTTGAAAAATTAAAATAGGTCCCTATTTTTTTGAAAAATTCAAATAGCTCCATGTACTTTAGGGAACCCTAACTAAACCCTAATGGAAAAAAATGTACAGATTTTCTCAGTGTTCACTTCAGGGACTCAATTACAAATTTTAAAAATATAAAGAACTATTCAGAAATTCTTACAAATTCAGGGATCGAAAGAATAATTAATCTTTTTTGGCTTAATTACACTTTTGGTCCTCGAGGTATTATGATTGTGCAATTTTGGTCCTTCTGATTCCAATTGCATAATTTGGATCCCCCAGTTATCACGATTGTGCAATTTTGGTCCCCTAGATATCACGATTGTGTAATTTTCAATGGCAGTAGCCTACGTGGCACATATGAGACTGATTTGACACTTTGTGAGGTCATCTTGACAGCTTATATGACATTCCTATGTGACATTATTGACATCTCACACACTTTAATGACATTAATGAGGTGCTAATGATGTCACATAGGAATGTCATGTAAGCTGCCAAGCAGACCTTATTAGGTGTCAAATCAGTCTCACATGTACAACGTAGGCTACTGGCATTGAAAATTACACAATCGTGATACCTAGGGGACCCAATTGGTGCAATTGAAACTCGGGAGACCAAAATTGTGCAATCGTGATACTTGAGGGACCAAAAGTGAAATTAAGACAACTTTTTTTTTTTTGACGTACCTGTAACAGAAACTCTAATATCAAAGCCCACATTTCATTGATTTTTGTCAATTCTCTGATGTAATGCGTTTATCCCATAAGCCCAGGCCCAGAAATACAGGGAAGGCCTAAACAGTTTGTTCGATGAGTTTGTTAGTAGTATAGTGCTGTATTGCCTGATGTGGGCCATGGGCCTTTTGTATATGAGACTTTGCGACGATTCCCGATTAGGACAACGTGTTGTGTTCCCAGTTGGCCACTTTCCTCATGGGTCATCAATGAATTGAATAGAATTTTAAATTTGAACAAGTCCCGCTCCTCTCTCGATATAAATTTGAACTGTGTTACTTTTGCAAAGAGCCGTTACTAGGGAGCAGAGAGAAGCCACAAACACAGAGAAAGAAGAGAAGCAGAAAAATGGCGACCAACATCGGGATCATGGATTCGGCTTACTTCGTTGGCAGATCTGAGATTCTGGCTTGGATCAACTCTACTCTCCAACTCAATCTCTCTAAAGTCGAAGAGGTACCGTACCGTTATCTTTGTTTAATTTCCGATCTGTTTTTGTCAAATTCATCACAAGGTGGTTTTAATTACTTACTTGGATCATCATGGTTCAGGCTTGTTCTGGTGCGGTTCATTGCCAGCTTCTGGATGCGGCTCATCCAGGGATGGTTCCCATGCACAAGGTCAACTTCGATGCCAAGAACGAGTACGAGATGATTCAGAACTACAAGGTCCTTCAAGATGTCTTCAACAAACTCAAAATCACCAAGGTAACTTGTTGTTGCTATTCATTTTTCATATTTTTTTTTTCTTTCAATTTTCATGCCTGTGTGTGATTTGAGATTTGTGTTTCTCAATTCTCTTACAGCATATCGAGGTCAACAAGCTAGTGAAAGGACGGCCACTGGATAACCTGGAATTCATGCAATGGATGAAAAGATACTGCGATTCTCTCAATTCTGGACTTCTCCACAAGTAATTCATTCCCCTAATTTAATTTTTATATTCTTCAGATCCTAACCTAATTGAAAATTTTCAACAATTCTTTTAGTTTTTTCAGGTTAAACTATACTTTTTTTACCCTATATTTGGTCTTTATTTACACAGTCATTTTTAACTTGATTCTTATTCTTTAATTCCAACAAACAAACCGTGTTACAACGACAATAAATGAGAGGGTCAAATTGAAAATAATAATAATAATAATTATTAATGTAGCAAACTGAATTGAAATTTTTTTATATATACGGACGAAGGTGAAAAGTAAGACAAAAGTATAGTTTAAACTTTTTTCTTTTTATTTTTATAATTTTAAATTCTACACACTTGATATTAATTATTAAAACTCAAATGTATTTTCAGGAAAACCTAATAACCTTTGTATACTATATTCACTGCCCTAGTTTAAACTCATGTTTTGATACTAGTGCCAAGATGATTTAGGTTTAATGGTTTAAAATCTGGTGTTTTAGTTACAATCCTGTGGAAAGGAGAGAGGTATGCAAGGGAGGAAGAGAAACGACCAAGAAATCTGCACAGTCCCAATCCTCAACTAAGGGTTCTACTGCAGCCAAATCTCAGTCTTCCCATAATGCTCGAAGAAATGATGTATCCACTGCTGCAAACCCTACAAATCAGGCACCCAAGGTCACGAGACCTTCTTCTGCTGGAGGCCCTGCGTATGATGAAAGGGTACTCTGTGTTTTCACCTTCCAAATTATCAAATGAATAGTGTGATAGTATTTTTGTACATTGCTCTTACGATCATGTCACAATGCAGATAACCGAGTTGAAGTTATCCATTGATAGCCTTGAGAAGGAACGAGATTTCTACTTTGGGAAACTGAGAGATATTGAGATACTCTGCCAGATTCCTGAGATAGAACACTCACCCGTACTGTGCTCTTAAACTTGTCACTTTGACTAATGAAACTGATAATTGGTAATAGGGTGATGAACTAATGATCATTGGTTATTGTCATTCATGTTTCAGGTTGTTGCAGCAATTCAGAAGATATTGTATGCTACAGATGATGATGGAACGGCTGTGGCTGAAGCTCAAGCTATGATTTCCGGTGAGCAGAGGGAAGCTGAAAGACTGAGCCCCATCGCGGAGGTTTCGGAGGAGAAAGGCAGCAGTTCAGAAACTCAGAAGAGAAAGAATATTGTCAATCTTGAGTTCGATGCTGCTGGCATCACAAATTTGTCTCCGAGACAAAGGCTTTCTGATGTTTCAGATGTTCACTGTAGCGGGTCACCTCTTATGACTTGCTAGAGAGGGATCAACTTTTGTTTTTAATTCAATTAACAACTTGGAAAACTATTTTTGGTCACAATAATTCCTGTTTTATGTGTAATTGACAGGGATTGTTAAAACGATTTGAGGTCTTTTTAGAGAGACTATTATGTTAGAACATGGTATATGTCAACCCCGAAAAATGTAGCCATGATTAAGATCTACTTTACAGAACTTATAGTTGTCTCAACAATGTGTCATTTTGTAATCCAGTAAAATAATTATAGGTTTGTGATTCGACTTTAGCCTAGCGTCATTTTTTCCAGCAGTTTTTATAATAGCTTATGATTTGATACTGTTTGGAATTTGCCACAAAGTATTAATCTGTATTTGTTATTATTATGTAATTAATTTCTGAACCGATAAACATGATTTGATGGTGTTGACTTACAAATCTCGCTCTCCTGCACGCATATAGAGAACTAGCTATAGCCATGGAAAGAAAGGTGGAAACTGCGGATTATCGACCTTCTGCAGGGCAAGGCCGAGTGGAACGTGCAGGTGATTCACCAGCCCCGCTCGAGTTCGAACACCAGTGGTGGTGTTCTTGCTGGTGCGGTGGCGTCCACTCTAGAGTCCTCCAAAGATGCCATATCCAAATTTTTTTTTGTAAATTTGGAATGTCCTATGGACAAACAAATTGTCAACGATGTATTATGTTATGTTACAAATTGATCACATAAATCCTTGTTTCATCTTTCTGTAACTGCATTATACAAATAGTCAAATACCCATAATAATAATAATAAACATATGGGTGTGTTTTATACAGAGGTCTGAAAACACATAATAGAATGCTTTGGTTTTACGCAGCTCTAACATTTGTGCCGTGCCATACGAATCTCACATAGTGGGACAATTCATATGATATTTTGCTGCCAACTTGCGGCTTGTTCTTTTCAATACCCATGGCTTCACAAATGGACACCTTTATTCTACATCCGAATCCTATTCTCGCTTTCTCTTTCTCCGGTATTGCCATTAGGTCTTGTGCTATTTTCTGCTCTTACCATTATATAATACGCCAACAACTGATTGATTTTTTGCTGTTTCAAGAACAATACTTCATTTATTAAGGTAAATTATACCCTCCCCTTCCTTTTCCCACATAATGAAATCAGAAGAATTTTCAGTTTAACTTGTAAATTTGCTCTTAATTTCAGTTACTTCAACTAGCGGCAACAATGGGTTTAACGATATCACGGCTATTCAGATTGCTTTATTCAAAGAAAGAAATGAGGATTCTCATGGTGGGTCTTGATGCGGCTGGGAAAACAACAATACTCTACAAACTTAAACTTGGAGAAATCGTCACTACCATACCCACAATAGGTTCCAACTGCTCACTTTATTACGCTCTCAGTTTTCAATATATGATGGAAATTTTACTTCATTCGTAGCAACCTAGTAATTAAATTTATCATTTCCAATATCTAATAAATGCAATCTTCTTCCATGTGTATTTTACCCGGGTAAGGACTCACTAATAGTTCATCAAACCACTAATTGTTGAACCTTGAACTCACACTATAATACTTCGTTAATCAAAATCCTCCATGCAACGGAACACGAATATGGTTAATTCTTGTTTTCCCACTTCAAAATGGTAGGGTTTGGAAAATTAATATAAACGAAGCATAAAACTGTAAGAGTTCCAAGTGAAAATGATTGAAAAGTTGCATAACATATTATCTCTGGTGAATCAGGCTTCAATGTAGAGACTGTTGAGTACAAAAATGTCAGCTTCACTGTCTGGGATGTGGGAGGACAGGACAAGGTACTATTTGTGATTTTCTGGCCTCTTCTTAATTTATTAGAGATGAAGCTCTTCCTGTCTATGCTTTATTAATTGTTTGAGCTCTATTTGAAATCCGGTGCTTACAGATGTATCTGTTATAGCATTATATTTTTGATTGGTTCATCAGTAAAATTATGAAAACATTCCGTGCTCTGGTTACTCAGAGGCTATTCTGATCTGATTGAATGCCAAATTCTTTGTAGATTCGACCGTTGTGGAGACACTACTTTCAGAATACACAAGGTCTTATCTTTGTGGTAGATAGTAATGATAGAGAAAGAATTTTAGAAGCCAGAGATGAGCTCCATAGGATGCTGAGTGAGGTCAGTAACTTTTTTCATTGACTATGAATCATAGTTACTTCAAATTTATCTACAATATGATACTTCCCTTTTGTTTGCCTTTCTACATGAAAGTAAATTACTATTGTAATAATCTTGATAAGCATGTGCATTGCAGGATGAACTTCGTGATGCTACATTACTGGTATTTGCCAATAAGCAAGACCTTCCAAATGCTTTGAGTGTTGCACAAATTACAGATAAACTTGGTTTACATTCACTCCGTCAGCGCCGCTGGTAAGTCACATTTTAATTACGATAAATCATTATTCTAAGTTCTAAGGCATAGATTTAAAATTAAAAAAGAATTATAACCAATCCAGTATTGAGTTCAAAATGCCAATCCAATTGCAAGTCCCAGAAAGAACCAGAGTTACTTGCCTTATCCCCCCACATATCCATGAGAATAGTGTGGAATGAACTTATTATAGTTTTTTATTGGTCCAGGTACATCCAGGCAACTTGTGCAACATCAGGCCAAGGACTCTACGAAGGACTTGATTGGTTATCCAGTAACATATCTGGCAAGGCAAGATGAATCAAGCTCCGAGTGCATTTCTGATATTACTTGATTGGTTATCCAGTAACATATCTGGCTACTGCTGAAACTCTATAATGTGTATATCATCTAGTTTGCTTATAAGGCATAATCCTAAGTCTGGCACAGGAACATATAGATTTCTATTTCCTGCTGTTTGAACTTTGAACCAACTACAATATCAAACATTATGATGTGTGATTTCTAAACGTTCAAGGCATGTAAGTTTTACACTCTTGAGGAGTATGATGTACACCGTATATTGCAGTATTAAATAAATACCGATATCGTTTGTTTATACAGAAAACAGCTAATATAGACTACTCTAGTGTAAAAGCTCTTCATCTGATCAAATTAAAAGACAAGAATGAAAATTATGACAATGTTCAATTAAATAAAGAAGAAACGAATTTTGTTTGGCTGTTAGTGTTTTACCCAGTTTCTCTAGTCGAAGGCCTTGCCATGAAATATGTAGATTCCAACAACGATTGCATGCATAAAATTTAGACTGATGTATAAATACGGACGTCATATTACCTGTCAATTTATTCTTCTTTTTTTTTTTTTAAGGTTAAACTTTATTTTTGGTCCTTGCACGTTTTGAGTAAAAATCAAATTAAAAATAATTATACATAGGGATTGAATTAAATTTTTTTTACGTATAAGTATTGAGTTAGTTAATTCAGTTAGTGATGTACTGAGTTAGTTAGTGATAGTTAGAAGTGTAACTGTAAATCAGTTAATCCATGTGGGATTAACATCTATGTGTGTATAAATACTTGTGAATGAATCAATAAATGTGAGTGTGTGCAATTATTCAGTAATTTCATGTACCCGTCTATACACTGTTCATCTGTCTATATTGTGTGTTTAACCCGTCTGTGCTTCGCGACTTGTCTGTGCTTCGCGCGACCCGTCTGTGCCCTGCGACCCGTCTATCCTGTGTGTGTGTGTGACCAATAGAAGCCAATAGACAGGTGATTTGTTCTAATATTTGGTATCTAGAGCTTTACGGCCCTGGGATCAGGAATGTGATTCTGGTAATTGAGTGAGTGTGCAAATCGATTAGTTTTTTTTTTTTGCGATGGAGAAATCAAATGACATTATGGGCGGAAACCTACCAGTTCTTGATTCAAAGAACTGGGACCGATGGAAGAACCAGATGGAGGTAATCTTTGGCTTCAAAGATGTGACTGACGTGGTGAAAATTGGCTTCCAAGAATTGGGGGCACACCCCACAGAGGCGCAATGAGTGGCCTAGAAGGAGTCAAAGAAGAAGGACTACACAGCTCTGTTCTTGCTCCATCAATGTGTGGACTCGGCCAATTATGAAAGGATTTCTGCTGCGAAGACCTCAAAGGCAGCCTGGGATATGCTTGAGAGGAGTCATGCGGGTGGTGACAAACTCAAGAAGGTGAGGCTCCAGACTTTAAGAAGACAGTATGAACTGTTGCAGATGGAGGGGCAAGAAAATGTTGCCGACTACTTCACAAAGGTACTGACCCTCACAAATCAGATGAAAGCTTGTGGTGAAACATTTACTGATGTGATGATAGTAGAAAAGATTCTTAGGACCTTGGTTTCCAAATTCGACCATATTGTGGTTGCTATTGAAGAATCTAAGAATCTTGAGGAGTTGAAGGTGGAGGAATTACAAGGGTCCCTAGAGGCTCATGAACAAAGGCTGAATGAAAGAAGTGCTGAGCAAAATTCTGAGCAAGCACTCCAAGCTCAGATCAGCAAGAAAGGTGGGAAAGACACTGGCAAGAAGTGGAAGGGCAGAGGAAAATTTAAAAGCAGCAAGTGGAGAGCCGATGGAAACCCCAATTCTGGTCAAGATAGTCACTCCGTTGATCAGAAGCAAGGGGAAAGTTTCAGCAAACAAGGAGGTGGCAAAGGGTGGAAAGGTCAGAGGAAATTTGACAAAAGCAAGGTAAAGTGTTATGCTTGTCAAAGATATGGCCATTTTGCTGATGAGTGTAGATCCAATAAGGCTTCCAACAGTAGAGATGAACAAGAAGCGAATGCTGCCCATGGTGAAAGCTCAGACTCCGATCAAGTTCTTCTAATGGTCACTACCAGGACAGAAAGCACAAATTCTGGTTCTTGGTATCTTGACACAGGGTGCTCCAATCACATGACTGGGAATAAAGGTTGGTTTGTAGAACTTGATGAGGCAGTCAAGAGCAATGTGAGGTTTGCTGACAACAGTACCATAAAATTAGAAGGAAAAGGAAAAGTGTTGATTAAAAGGAGAGATGGGAAACCAGCCTATATATCTGATGTTCTTCATGTACCAACCATGCAGAATAATCTGCTAAGCATGGGGTAGTTACTATAGAAGGGATTTTCTATGAATCTTAAAGATAATCAGATGAGTGTCTATGACAGCAAGGGAAAGATGATCTTGAAGGCTCCTTTGTCCAATAATAGGACCTTTAAGATTGATATTCAGGTAGCTGAGTTACTTAGTTTGTCAGCAGCTGTCCAAGATGAAAGCTGGCTGTAGCACTTGAGATTTGGCCATCTCAATTTCAGAAGTTTGTGTCAGCTGAAAAATAGCCAGAGGGTGTATGATCTTCCCTCCATTCAATCACCAGAACAAGTGTGTGAAGGGTGCATGATAGGGAAACAACCGAGAAACTCTTTCAAGTCACATGTTGCTACACGAGCTACTGAACCTCTTGGAGTCATCTTCTCAGATGTCTGTGGACCGTTTGAAGAAGTTTCTCTTGGAGGTAACAAGTATTTTGATTCTTTTATTGATGATTATACAAGAAAAATGTGGTTGTTTCTCATTAAAAGAAAATCAGAGGTATTTGATATCTTTAAGAAATTTAAAGTTCTGGTTGAAAAACAAAGTGGTAGGTTCTTAAAGATTCTAAGAACAGATGGTGGAGGTGAATTCACATCAAGAGAGATTGAGAATTTTTGTGATAAAGAGGGCATAATTCATGAAGTTACAGCTCCCTATACTCCACAGCATAATGGCACTGCTGAGAGGAGGACTAGGACTATTTTGAACATGGCCATGAGCATGATGAGAAGTAAGAAAATGCCACGCTGCTTCTGAGGTGAAGCAGTAGCAACTGCAATATACATCTTAAATTTGTGTCCCACCAAAAGATTGAATTGCATTACTCCTGAGGAAGCTTGGACAGGGAAGAAGCCAGCTGTGGGCCACTTGAGAATTTTTGGCTCTCTTTGTTACAGACATGTCCCAGATGAAAAGAGAAGTAAGCTGGAGAACAAGAGTGAGAAGATGGTAATGCTTGGTTATCATCCTACAGGGGCTTATAAACTATATGATCCTGTCAGCATGAAGGTGATCTTTAGTAGAGATGTCATCTTTGATGAGTCTAATGCTTGAGATTGGAACCAAACCCCACAGAGAGGCACGACTGTTAGAAGGGTCTCTGTCACCTTGGCAGATCCTGTTCAGAATGCAACACAGCTGCAAGATGCTGCTCCTGATGGTGCTCATACAACAAGACCACAGAGGAATAGGCAACACCAACCAGATTGACTGATTATGTGATGTTTCCTGACAGTGCAATAGCAGGAGAAGGTGATCTGGTTCAGTTAGCATTGTATGCAGATGTGGAACCTGTGACTTTCGAGCAGGCAGTTCAGGAACCTAAGTGGGTTGCAGCAATGTAGGAGGAAATACAATCCATTAATAACAATGACACATCGGAGTTGGTTGCTCTCCCCAAGCAAAAAAAGCCAATAGCAGTGAAATGGGTCTTCAAAACCAAAATGAATCCTGATGGTTCAGTAGCCAAATACAAGGCTAGGTTGGTGGCCAAAGGGTTTCTACAAAAAGAAGGGCTGGATTATGGAGATGTGTTTGCCCTTGTGGCTAGAATTGAGACCATAAGGCTTGTTGTAGCCTTTGCAAGTGCAAAAAGGTGGACTTTACATCAGCTGGATGTCAAGTCAGCATTTCTAAATGGATCACTGGATGAGGAGGTTTATGTGTGTCAACCTCCCGGGTTTGAGATAGCTGGCAGTGAAGAAAATGTGTATAAGCTATATAAAGCCCTATATGGGTTGAAGCAAGCTCCTCGGGCTTGGAACAAGAGGATAGACAATTTTCTCTTACTGTTAGGTTTCAGCAAATGCAGTGTAGAATATGGAGTGTATGTGAAAGCCTCTAATACATCGGACCTACTATTAGTATGTCTGTATGTAGATGATTTGCTTGTGACTAGGAATAGGAGTGAAGAAATTGAAGAGTTCAAGAGGAAAATGATGGCTGAATTTGAAATGTCTGATTTAGGCATACTCTCATATTTTTTGGGAATGGAGTTTGTGACTACCAGAAAATGTATATTGCTGCACCAAAGAAAGTATGCATCAGATGTGTTGAGAAGATTTCATATGTATGACTGTAATCAGGCTGACACTCCTGTTGAAAACAACTTAATGCTTGAGAAAGGTGAAAGTGAGAAAGCTGTTGATTCCACTCTTTTCAAGCAGATTGTTGGGTCACTTCGATACTTATGCAATAGTAGGCCAGATATTACCTATGGTGTTGGACTTGTTAGCAGATTTATGGAAAGTCCTAAAACCTCACATCTTTCGGCTGCAAAAAAAATTTTGAGGTATATAAAAGGTACACTTGATTATGGTCTACTATATTCTAACAGTTTAGCTGTTTCAGAGATTAAACTCAGAGAGTATTCTGACTCTGATTGGTGTGGAGATAAAAGTGACAGAAGAAGTACAACCGCATATGTGTTCATGTTGGGAAATGCCTCTATTTCCTGGAGTTCAAAGAAGCAACCTGTTGTTGCACTCTCATCCTGTGAGGCAGAGTACATTGCAGCCTCTTATGGTGCATGTCAGGCTTTGTGGCTTGAATCATTACTAGAAGAAATACATTTGAAGAGTGATGTTCAGATGCAGCTTCTAGTAGACAACAAATCAGCTATCAATCTTGCTAAAAATCCAGTGGCACATGGAAGAAGTAAACACATTGAGACTAGATTTCATTTCTTGCGAGATCAAGTAAATAAGGAGAAGTTGAGCTTAGTTTACAGCCGCACTGAAGATTAGAGAGCAGATATACTGACTAAAGCTTTAAAGGGAGATAAATTCAAGCTGTTAAGAGATAAGCTGGGAATTGTGTCATTGTCAAAAATTCAGTAGAGTGTGATATGCTGCAAATGAATAGTGAAGTCTAGGGTGCCAACCTAGTTGGGATGTTAGACTTCATAGTGATGCTTCTTTGCATATCACACTTAGTGTTGACTGAATTAAAGGGAGTGTATTGAGTTAGTTAATTCAGTTAGTGATGTACTGAGTTTGTTAGTGACAGTTAGAAGTGTAACTGTAAATCAGTTAATCCGTGTGGGATTAACATCTATGTGTGTATAAATACTTGTGAATGAATCAATAAATGTGAGTGTGTGCAATTATTCAGTAATTTCGTGTACCCATCTATATACTGTTCATCTGTCTATATTGTGTGTTTAACCTGTCTGTGCTTCGCGACTTGTCTGTGTTTCGCGCGACCCGTCTGTGCCCTGCGACCCGTCTACCCTGTGTGTGTGTGACCAATAGAAGCCGATAGACAGGTGATTTGTTCTAATAATAAGAACTAAGTTGAAAACATTCATTATAGGGACCAAAAGCATAGTTTAATCTTTTTTATTGTTGCTTGCCTACTAGTCACTCATCAGCTCTGTTATCTTATTCATATTATAATCTGTCGTTGCAAAATGTTTTAAGTTTTGACCTTTACGTAATTGAGGGATCTAACATAGACTAACGTTATGAATAAAAGACCTTGTTTTCGGTTTGGAAATCTTTTTTATTTTTTTGCAGCTTATGCACTTAGGTGGTACGGTACCATCTTAAGCATGTAGGTTTGGGTAATTCACCGCATAACCAGATTATAGTTTGTTGCAGAAGCGTTCTAGCCCTGTTCATTTTGTTGAACTTCAATCCCCGAAGACTTATGTAACCTAATAATTATGCCGGTAGACTTTAGCCCTAGAACCAAATAGCTAGCATGCTAGGTTAGAACTTAGAAGGCAGGAGCGTTCTAAAACGGATAAAGTATGACTGCTTAAACAAAATTGGCTTTCATAAATTTGGCACTTTCAATCGAAATTACAAGGTACCTAATGCTAGGTACAATATAAGCATGCTGGCTCCTCAGTGGCTTTGATTGTAGGTAGCTACTTTACCACTTTATATACCATCGTGAGCATCGCCTGTCTCTTGGTTGTTTATCACAATCCTTTCGGCACAGCCCATATATATTCGTACTGTGGTCCCTGTAGCTTAAAACTTTGTTAAGAAATTCCTATTTGACCCATAAGCAAGAAAAACTTTCTATTTATATACCATTTAATGCTTACCACATCTCTCACTTTAATATTCATTATAAGGCTTAATTGTCCATGTGAGACTGGTTTGACACTTAGTGATGTCAATTTGACAGCTTACAAGACATTTTTATGTGATATCATTGACATCTCATATATTTTAATGATTAAATGCATATCACTAAGTGCAACATAGGAATAAAACATAAGATGTCAAGCTGGTCCCACTAAGTGCAAATCAGTCACACATGTGTTTCATAGACTATTGACGTTAAAAATTGCACAATGGTGATACTTGAGAGACCAAAATTGCACAATGGTGATACTTGAGGGACCGAAATTGCATAATCGTAATATCCGAGGGACCCAATTGACGTAATTAAAACCTGAGGACCAAAATTGCACAATCGTGATACTTGGGGGACTTAATGACACAATTAAAACCTGAGGATTAAAATTGCACAATCATAATTGTTGGAGAATCAAAAGTGCAATTAAACTTTATTATTATGTTACAGCTTTTCTAAGATAAGGGAGTCACAAAATAAGTCAACATCATGCTATATGGAGACTATCTACAAAATCACACTCCCTCATCTCCTAACCTGAGTGAGTTCAACCGTATCACATTCTTCTTGTTTGTAGTAAGATAGGAAATCAGAAAAAGATTTTACTTTGGCAAACTATGAACAAGGTTCGATTACAACTAATATAGCCTATTGATCAAGACAACGTCAAGTTTTCCTAGCGCTTCTCGTAAGAATAAAGAAAGCACTGCATGCAACTACCGAATTTGACTCTATGAAATAGACTCATCATATCACCCAAAATTATTATTTGGCAGGGAAATAGCTGTCCCTTTAGAAATCTCACGCGAGGGATTCTTCAAAACCATCATAACAAGCATGGATAGAGATCTTCTGTCCCACTTTCTTGTCACATTCTTTGTCCCCTATCAATAATAATTTGTCATTTAATAAAGTAAAATTATAATTAAATAACACATATATATTATCATCCTTTGATTGGTGCGGAACATCGAAACATCAATTTTGAGGACAGTAGATTTTTATTCAACAAGGACATGATGCAATGCAACATATAGCGGAGCATAACCAACTCAAAGTGAAAAAAGCAAAGAAACAGGACCACCGGAGGAACGAAGGCACGGCTCCTCCCCCAAATCAAAACTCAAAAGCTGGTGACCTGACCGGTCTCCCCTTGATCTTTTTCACCTTTTGGTTACCCATGTTCTTATTTTTGTCTTGTTTTGAATAGTGCCAATATTGTCAACATTACTCAATTAACACTTTTCAAACATAATAGTCAGACAAGACTAGACAAAAGTTTAGAGACAACTCATCATTCCATAAAACAAAGTTCTCTCAACCACCTATCACCTATATTGTGGTCAAGTACCATGGAGCTAGAAAGCCCATGTTAATCATTTTTTTCCTTATATATCGTGTGCAAAATGCATTTTCGGTTTTGGCCAATTCACTTTATATAATGATAAATGCTCAAAACAAGCAATGATGAAATTCCATCTCCCGATCTTTGATTAACTGGAAGGAGATGTTCTCCTTAGCTCTCTTTTGCTAAGACAAGAGTCTTGGCTTTGTCATATGGACTAACATCTTCAATTATAATATTGTAGTGACAGCAAACATTGCATTAAATTATTTGCAACCACAAACACCGAATTGCTTAAAGTCCCATGTTCATACTTTATTGTCAAACAGGAAAATAAGTGTGATCTGACCATAGGTGATAGGACTACCTAATCATCCATAAACTTCAACTTGCAATATTTTCAACTTCAACTATAATGATATATGCATTGATGGAAGAAACCATGAATATCCCCTGGAGCTGGATAACAAAGATGATTTTTTATTAGGACTGGTCTGATCAGCTTCATTTGTTTATCTATTGTATCACTACAGACATGTTACCCATCTTTGTTTATCTATTAACAACCAATCTCCTATTCTGAAACTGGACAGAGATTAACAGATAATTTAAAAAAAAAGTAAAGAAACAAAGGAAATCTCTTAACTGTACTTTAATGGTATATATATGTGTAAGATAGATGAACAGAATTGCACTGCAGGTAAAACTATGATTAATCTTTCCACTCAGCATCAGATCCTTGTTCCACTCACACGACAAAAGTGGAGGAGGAGTGGAATCTCTCTGCTTCATTGATTTTCAAATGTTTGGCCAGCAATGTATTAAACTTAGAATATAATACAGTTCATCTTAATAACATAACTCCCACGATGTCTGAAGTAATATTAAGATAACTTATCAACGAGGACTATTTACTATTTAGAACATCAATAGACACACGATTTACTGAAGGCAATCGCATGTGCTGGTCCTGAGCTTTGCTCCTCTTAAACACTGGCTCCAGTGAGACTGATGATGCCACTGTCAATGAATCATTTGAGCTGTCACAACCGAAAGATGCATCCATTACACCACCTGAGCTCCTTGGTCCAGATAAGCATTTACGTTTCTTGCTAAGATTGTGAATGCCTTCATAGCAAAATAATAGTTTCAGTATGAGTTTGTAGCACTCGTTCACTTTTTCCTGTAAGGTAACCACCAAAATTTTCCAATTACTCGTTATGAAGATCAGGGAATGCAAGTAAGAGAACCATTAAAGTTAATAAAAAAAGACAAACCTCAGTAGTTTTGAGTAAACCCAGAAGTTGAGTTATGTATCCCATTGCATTAAATGGCTCAATCTCTTTAATAACGTGGATCATGGTAGCAGCAGCCAATGTAGAAGGAAGAAAACTCATTACCCTTGAATCTGGAAACCATTGCCACATTGGATTTTATCAATAATCTTAGTGGCGTGACTCTGATATGAATGTCCTATTTATTAGCATTGCTTATTGCTTACCCGCAATGACAGAGAGAAGAACTCTTTCACACCTCCACATAAACTTCCAATGCAAGCGACTCTTTAGACCAAGCCTTCTCACAATGTGTTCAAAGAAGGAAATTGGGGTCACCGGATTCATCCTCCATTTAAGAGTGGACAACACTAGAAGCTCCATTCTCTGTATAGTCTTTGCTTCAAACACGAACCTTGATTCCTCCACCTAAAATCAAAACCACAAAACCCCCTACCTTTAAACACAAAGGCTAATGTACCCAAAAAACAAAAACACACACACACAACATGCCATATTCAACAACAACTGGACTGGGATTACCTACATTCATTTTATTCATTCATCAAGTCGTAATCGTTGGATGAAGATCGGACGGTTCATATTTTAAGCTCAGTAAATCAGATTTAAAAAGTAAAATCGAAATGTGAGCAGTCAGATCTTCATCAAACGGTTACAACCTATTGAATGCAGTGAATGCAGGAAATTTTGACGGCAGTAAATCCATTTCCAAACAACAAAAACTAACATGTCACATGAACAAACACATACACTACATCTCAGTTTCAAAAAAG
Source organism: Ammopiptanthus mongolicus (assembly GCA_039655645.1). Lineage (NCBI taxonomy): Eukaryota > Viridiplantae > Streptophyta > Magnoliopsida > Fabales > Fabaceae > Ammopiptanthus > Ammopiptanthus mongolicus. The sequence continues at coordinate 100,651,075 of CM077343.1, read as the reverse complement.
AAAGAAAGAAAGAAAGAAACATACTTGGAGGTCTAAAAGAAGTGGGACATGGGTCTCTTCCATTTTGGCAGCAAGAGAAAAACAAGCCACAGCAGTGAGGTGAGTCATCCATGGCTTATCCATCTGAAACCTTATGGTTGTGATGAACCTATCAAAGTAGTTCACAGCAAGAACAGTGGTCAAAGCAGTGAAACCATAGAACATTGAAACCTTAGAAATCCAAAGCACAGCATCGTAGCGAGGACCCTCAAGAAGAGTCCCATGGGTATGGGTGTCTCTCTCTTTTGAGATTAGAGAGAGAAGCTCTTCTTCGTGTTCCCAGAACAAGTCATTGTTGTCAACTAAAATCAAAGGTAAAGATGGAGACTTTATGACGGTTGAGTCATCGTTATCACTCTCACTCTCTCCTCCGTTGGATCCAGAATGACGCTCCAAAGGGTCTTCTTGATGTTGTTCTTCACAGAGAAACGAAGGAGAGTGTTGTTTTTCTCTGAGAGACATGTTTGTAATTGTTTGTGTTCTTCAAAGTTTCAAAGGAAGGAGAGAACAAACAGAACCATTTTTTTTCATCCTCTGCTCTGCTTTGCTTTGCATACGTTATTCTGCCAAGTCTCACAGTGACACTCAGACGGACAAGCCAAAACAAATAGTGGACAATGCTAATTAGCCTATCTACAACTTCATTAAACACTTATAAATTACTATAATTTATACAAATAACAAAAAATCAAAATTATTAGGATTGGTTAGTAAAAAGTGTGGATAGATAATCAAAGAGGCTTAATAATCTCACCCACAAATATTTTATGACTGTCCTTTTCTTTTTCTTCTTCTTTTGTTCTGTGTTCCCGCCCCTCCTTATTACTGACGACAATAGATTTTAATATGTTTATTATAAATCAAAATATTTACATTATTTATTTATATAAAATATGTTATTATATGAAAAATATGAATTAATATACAAAAATTTAATACGTAAATCGTTACTTGTTTATTATTATATGTCAAAACTGAAAACTGTCTCCATTGAACCATGTGCCAAAAAATCTTCCTCCATGCTTTATATTTAATGAGTAAACATCATCTTCATTTCTTTTGAAAAATGGAGGATTTTATTATTATAATTTTGAATGTATAAAAATATTTATTTCTAAAATACGTGACATTTATTAAATTTTTATGTGTTTTATACACCTAAAATTATAATATTGAAATCCATCATTTCTAAAGAGGATGTTTACTCATATTTTATGACTCCATAGAATAATCAAACCTTGTATACAACTTCATATTAATTCTATCATGCAAGTTTAGAAAATCTTTTTGGGTCCATTTATAACATGTTTGAATAAGATTAATTTTTATTTTTTCATGGTAAAATTAGTGTAGATTATTAATTCTTATAAACTTAAGAGCCATTAATTGTATAGATTGTTACAATTTTTAACCTTGATGTAACTTTATTATTCCATTGAGAAAACACAACATAGTAATGTCTAAAAAATACCCATTAGTCAATAAAGTTGCTTACCAAATTTCAGTAATAACACCACTAATTATGACCTCTTTCCAAATTCCAATTAAATTAAATAGTTTAAACAACTTAATTTTACTATAGGTAATAAGCTATTAATTCGGTAGGCAGAAAATTGTCTTCCCACTTACTAATAACTTTAGTAGTCATGGTGCTCTCTTCCAATGTCAAGTGAATTTAAAACTATTGTTAATTCCTAATATAACTAGGATTTTTCTATCATATGTAAACTTGCACAGGTTAAAGATTTTAAAAGAATAAATTCATATGGGAAGTTGTGTATTTTATACTTTCAAAAATAAGATAATTAGCTTTTCAATAAATAGTTACTGTTTTTAGGTTTCTTAACATGTGCAAGGTTGCACATGATAGACAAACCCATATAACTAACATCATATTAATTGGCTTAATATTTTTTTTAATTCAATATTTTTTTTATGTAATTATTTCATTTAACATTTCATCTTCTTCATTTTTTTGTATATAAGTTGGTTGATTATTTAACTTCTTATTTCATTTCACACTCTTCATCATCTTCATTGTTAGCAACTATTCATTCTAATATAAGGTCACCTAGGTGTGAATTATTAATAATTATTCTTTTTTTTTTTGTATCTTTTTATCATTATTTTATCTTTGTTTTTTTAACAAATATGTGAGATTATTCACTAGATTTTATGGTGTTATTATTTTTCATTTTAAATAAGATTATTATCTTTGAAAATGATAATTATTTATACTCCTCATACATTATTTGTTCATGCATCGCACACTCACATGGGTCCATGGTCTAGTGTTTGGGTAAACTAATTAAATTGCAATCAATTGTTTTTATAAGGAAAAAGTTATTTTTAGAAAAGCTGAAAGTTTGGAGCTTATTTAAAAAGTTGTTAGATTATTTTGAAGGATATAATTTGTATACACTGACACTGTAAAAAAAAATTTACACCGTTAACCAATCATAACATGCCACATTAGCTAAAATGATTTACTCTTATTCTAACTACTTTAAAAGTCATTCATATCATGATTTCTGATTAGTTGACACTATAAAGAACTTTTACACTCACAGTGCATAACAATTAAACTTTATTTTGAAATCAATAATATTCTTTTTATTTCATTCCTACAAAACTAACTATCAAACAATTATTATTAAATTATATCAATAAATTCATACCATTTTCTCTAATTTACTATATAAAAGTGGCTTTTTTACATAACCCAAACGAAATAAATTATCTTAAAATCGTTTTTCAACAAACACATTTAAACCCTAATATGCATATAATCAATTTTTCACCGCTAATATAAACACACGGCTATTCTAAAGCACTAAAGTGTATAACTATAATTCTAAATTAAATTCCAAATATATTGTTTGAATGTAATATCTTGAATTTGAAAATAAAATTAATTAAATTTACATTACTTATTTAATAAAGATTTTTTAAAAATAAACCTAAATAATTTTATAATTGAAAATTACATAAAATAATTATAAAATGAAGCTAGATATAAGATATGCATCTTTCATTATACCACGAAGCTAGTGCCACACTGATAGCAAGTCCCCCTAATCTTACCACATAGAATGCTAACCATTATTCTAAAGTTAGTGCAGTTAGGAAATCAAAAGAATAAAATTTTCATGGAAAAATTGTGTATTTAATAATTTGAGAATTTATATACTTAATTTTCCTATAAAACCTTATTTTTTATGGATTACTTAACTATTACATTTAAGACATTCGTTAGGAATGCCCATATTATTCTATTATTTTTTGTTAGTTTTGTGCTCTCCATCGTTGGTGAAATATTTTTTAATAGGATTTAATTGAAATACATTATAAATGTAAAGATTTTTAATTATACAATCAATCAATCATAAATTGTCACATTATTAAAAATATTTGACTATTATCATAACTACTTAAAAGTCACACATAGGATGTTTTCGAGACGTAGAGATCATCAAAGTGGGTTTTGCCTCTCCCACCAAAGCTTTTCACATAGACACGGCATAAATCAAATATCTGAAAACATGCTTAAGGAACCTAACTATCTACTAATTGTGTTGGACCTTGTTGATACAAAAGTTTAACTATATACAAGGATGTTTTTTTGTGTGAACAAAAGTGTCCTCCCGCTGACAATCGAAAATTAATCCCTTTCGAGATGGAAAGATCACGAAAGTGAGTACAATCTTTTTCAATAAAGTTTTTTTTATATACATAACATGAATCGAACCTTTGATAATATATTTAAGAAATCCAATTATTTATCAACTATACTGTGTCTTGTTGTTATATACAAGGATGGTTTAAATAAAACAAACTATGTACAAAAGTCATTCCGAAAATACAAACATGAGCTGTAGTAAGCAACAAAAAAAGGAGAGAGTGAAATTACCTAAAAAGTTGTGGTGATAATATGGGGAGAAGACTTAGCCATGAGGATGCTGGTCCGAAAATGCTGTAAACGCGCCGAGGGAAGCTCATAATTGTATATAGGTAGTGTGTGGGGAAGCGGAAAGGCGTTGACCATGCTGAAACGCAAAGTGTCAGCTTCGAATTGAAAAAACATAGAATAACACTCGGAACAGACAATTCTACGATAAATATTTGATTGGTACATATCCAACACATCATCCTTAATCACAATCTATAATAAAGTGACAACATATCAAAATTTTAATAAACAAAAATAAAATAAAAATAACAAAACTGTGTTCCCACTCCTCAAAACCTGTTTCTGCTTCTTCCATCTCTTCTCCGAGGCAACTTACTCATTGGCAGGCAACTTGTGCTCACGTTCATCTCCTCATCACCCAGGAAACTTAACGGATCATTAGGGATAGGAATAGTCAAGCCGTTCATCGGGGGCCAATGATTTAGTCTATTTAATAAAAGAGTCAGGTCAAGGCTTTTTAAAAAGCCTATATAGTTAAAGAGATCAGGTTAAAACTTCTAAAAAAGCTTATTAAACTTATCGGACCGACTTATTTAATTAACATACATATATATATATATATATATATATATATATATATATATCTAATATATAATTTAATATATAATACTATAAAATATTATTTATAATATTTATAACATTTGAAAGTAAATGCCCATTGTCTCATTTAAATGTAGAGATCTACTTGTATATTTATTTGTGAATGTCTAACGACCTACTTATCAGTATAGGCCTATCAACCTTTTTATCATTAGAGGCTTACAAGCTTATTCACAAGTGAAGGTCTATGACCTATTTATAGGTGGAGACATATTTAAAGGTCTTGTTGAAAAGTAAGCTTTTAAATAAGCTTCCAGGCCAGATCAGGCTTTGAAGTAGGCCAGGTCAAGCTTTAAAATTTGGCCTATATCAGACTAATAGGTCAGACTCAGACTTTGAGATTGGAACACAGGCCAGACTCAGATTTGTCAGGACCTAGTTCGGCCTAACTTATTCCCACCCCTACTGATCACCACGAGCAAAATCACGATGGAATGAGAATATAACATTGAAATCAACTTTTTATTTTCTTTTTTCCACCTAATTAATAATTGTTGGCGGTGATATATTGATGTAGGACCAGACATGATGATGATATATGCTATTGTATCATATGCTGAAGGGATGTATGATTTCACAATTTTTTGTTTTTATGTTTAGCAAAAATTAGCGGTATATCCGTGCATTCGCACGGGTCACGCTGCTTTGGTTACTATAATTTTTTCTAAAAGTAAAATTGAAAATTAATCAATTTTTTTTTACCTATGAAATAATTGAATAGAGTAAATTCTATATCAATATTGACCCAATTATAAAACACATAAATTGATACAAATGATATGGAAGATGTTAAAGTATGAAACTGAGAATGTTCTTAAGTTGAAGATGTTAAAAGAAATATTTCACAGGACTTCAAGACTTGTCAACAAAATTTTAATTGAGTAATTGTTTGATTAATTTATCTGCAATTCCTGTTGATAATTTTAAAGATAGATTGATCCATATCAAAGTCCATATGATACCCATTGTGCTCTAACTGCATTCAATGGATCAATTTTACTGTAAATTTCATTCAAATACTGACATTAATAAATGCATTCTACTAATTCTCATATGTAACAGGATAAGGCATTTCAGATTATAAAATTGAAGTTACAATGCTAAAGTCATTTTAAATTACTTGCAAATAGTAGTAAATTTGCAATGAGTAGATCCAATAATGGACAAGCTTTTAAATTTTAGTCAAATGAAAACCGTATTTAGTAAAGCCAATAATAGTTAATTTATAGAATTTAAATTGTCAGAAATCTTAGTCAGAGATAGTAAAGCCACTAATAGAAAAAGCTTACTACAAATGAGGTGTTAAGCCATAATCATGTTGACAATTTTCAAATTACAGAATGCTTCTATTTATTAATTTAATATTTACATAAGTCAGTTCAAAAAAAGCATGTGCAGGATCATGACTGAAACAAAAATTTGTAAGTAGCTGAAGGCAATACTTCAATGCATAATGCTGCAAGCAGATAAGAGAATCACAAAATTCAATGGCTTCTCTCGCAATAAGTAATATGTAGACTTTCTTTGCCTGTTTTCTCTTAGAAAGAAATAATAACATGCCTATAATGAAAGAATAGTTAATAAGAGATAGAAAATTATAACTTTGATCAATTTTAGGGATGTTTACGGAATAGAAATAGATATATTTTAAAAGAAATCATACCACTGCAAATGCATAGATGCTATAGGCGTAGTATTCCTAGTCATTGCAAAATAATACTGCATAGTCAAGCCTAGTCCAAAATACCAAACTGCTGCATCCCTCCTGTAATTTTGATCTGTTTATATGGGCATGGCATACGATAAATATTGATATTGGATCAGTTAACTAATGAGCAATGAACTAACATGACACATAAACTAATCTTGTACCTAATACTTATAAGACCACGACACTTGACTTCATAGAGAAATATCACAGAATGCTTGGTGGTCACTTATTAAATTATATATATGAAAAGTTGATTTGGTGGAGAACAGTGAGATAATGGCTGTAATGGTAGATATGCAATACCTTTCTTCATTGACTTCGTTACTATGAGATGCTAATGGTTAATATTGCTTTTTCGGTCACTTTACATATCAAAGAATAATAACTACAACGAAACAAATCAAAAATAAAGGCAATTTAATAGCCTCATAACACACCAGCCCTATATCACCACAAGACAAAAGAATTGGCCCACCACATATTCAGGCCTAAGACCATCCAAGTCCACTAATGTAAGTCCCTTTGCAGCTCATACATATCAAATACTATGGAAATTGATTCTCTAAACCAACTCCATACCTAAGCAAGCTTCCCATAACCAACTTCCATCTCTAATACTTTTTAAAAAAAGAAAATTTGTTAAAAAAAATTTATTTTCCCATTGCACAGGACAAAGGCACACTTAGTAAAATAGCTCTCAAATATCATTGTAAAAAAATTATAAGAACATACAATTTAAGTAGCATTTGAATACCTGCAAAAGGCAAATTTAAGTCCCAATAATCTATAGTCTCACTTCACTATCTTTCTGAATCTTAATATGCAAAAGACAAATTGATTAATACCAAAACATATTTCCTCTCCAAAAAAAAGCTCATTATTATAATGGTAAACATAAAGAAATACAATTTCCTCTCTTCGTTTCCAAGGTGAAGTTATGAATCATACATACTGGTCCAACGACGTGGTATAATTTAGAAGGTGAGTGAAACTTCATATCTCTAACTAATTGGAAAAGGTGAGTGGAACTTCAAGCCTTATGATGATTTCCTCATATTTTTATGCATTATTTTTGCAGTATGTTGCTTGTCAGACAACTTTGCTGTCGACCGAAATTGCGAAGGGAACGACGAGAAAAAAACATTTTATTAAAAATGGTCTTTAAAATCAAAACCGAGTTCGGAAGCCGATTGTGCATAGGGAAGGATGGGGACTTAACCCCACAACACTCTAATACACCCGTTTAAAAAAACCGTTACCCCAAATTAATTGTGCAAGTTGTTAATAAATTTTAGAAAAATTAATTAACCCATTTTTAAACTAAAAGGAAAAAAAATTGTTATTTTTTGTTTGTTTTTTTTATCTAAAAAAAGACCAGATAAAACATCTTTATATTTTTTATTTCAATTTCCACATTTTTCTGTTTTATTTTATTTTATATTAAAAGGTGAAATCTACAAAAAAAAAAATTGCCTAAGTATATCAAGAAGAGTCATAAATTTTTTTTTTTGAAGCTCATGAGCTTGAGCAACTCATTTAACAAGTGATTACCAGCTGCTGCTGTTAAATCCAATCAAATGCCCATACCTACCTTTAGCAAATGAAATCCAAGGGCACCTCATCTAGCAAATGAGTATCAGTACATACCTACCTTTGCTTACTATCATACCTTCTTTCACCAAGCCACAAATGCCCATATTGTCTTCGCAGCAAACTTAATCCAAGAACCAAAGTTTGGAACAGAATGTATAGTGGCTACAATAAAATCTCAGTACTGAACAACTAGATTCCACAAAGGTAATAGCAGTAAAATGGCTGAACCAAAGTGACAACATAATAGCACATTTAAAGCAGATTCATTGATCAAGCCACACCAGTGGCACTCAAAATGTCATACAACTTCCACCTTTTCTATCAATTTTGTTAAAGGAAATTAAGCAGCACCATGACACACAACACCTTGAGATCTGTCAAAATCAGTTTGCTTCAATGCAAGCAATGAGAGATAAATCCAAACAGATTACTTAATGTGCAGTTGTGAGAAATTTAAGCATTTCGAAGCACATACCGAGCCTTTGATGCAATTTCTAAGCAAACCTATCTTCTTTCTTATCCATACACTCCACCAAAAGGACCAACACTAAGGCACCTCATTTATTGAGCAAATGACAGGTTCATCAGCATTTATGTAAAAATTACCAAACTAAGGGCAATAACATATTCTCAGCTCTTTGATTTCAAACTAAAGGCAATGAGGCAGAAAAGAAAATTGATGATTTCAACTTGATGAGGAGTCATTCTCAGGACGATGCAGACCCTAAATCATCTCCTGCAACCAAGACCTACCATTACCAATTTATTGTCTAGCATATAGACTAGATAAGTAAGCAGATGTGCTTAAAGGCTCACAACATTCAAGTATATGCCAAATTCCATGAACATTAACATCAGCAGCAAGCAGAAAAAATAAGGAAAGAAAGAGATGATTGATTTGAGCATATGATCGAACAATTAGTGTGCAATGAAAAACTCATAATTTCATTAGAAAATCTTACAACCCTCCGTTCCTTCAGATAACTATGATCCTCATGAAAGACATGATCATAAATTCCATAAAACAAACACTAGGACATAATCTGTGTTTGCAAATCCAAGTCCTCTCAAAATACAATGTTTTCCCCTCCCCAAAAGAAGAAACAGAACTCAAAATATCTCCCAAAGAAGAACAAGCAGAATCGAAAATCTCTTTCCCTCCCCTTTGTGTTTGTGTTTCTGTTTGTGAAAAATCCCTCTTTGTTTCTATTGTTGTCTCTCTTTTTTCCTGTGTAAGCCTCCCCCTTTCTTGGTTCTCCTCCTCTGCCTTTTATAGAGCTTCCCCTCCCCTATTCACTGCTCCACCTGCCAGAAAAGGAAGTGCAATTAGTTCACATTTTTCAAACCCAAAATAGAAAGGAATTATGCTCACTTATTGAGAATTGATTGGGGTCGCGATCTTGAATGAAAGAAGAAAAGGAAAGTGACGATTTTGCTCCGAGGCTTGACGCGTGCAACACTGGAATCAATCCAATCTGAGACGGATTGAGTGCGAAATTTCTGCATTGAGGAGATGATTAGCGGCTAGGCTTCCAAATTAGGGGAGGAAGAGATTCTGATGATGGATGCTAGGGTTTGGATGAGGAAGGAGAACCTAATGGGTAAAGAGATGGGTGGATCCGGGTTTGAGAAAAAAAGGGTCAAGGTTTGGAGGGAAAAAAATGGGTAATGGGCTTGGTAAAGTGGCTAGTGCTGACCCAAAAACAAATAAATAAACTATAACTTTTTCTCTAAAAACAATTGACAACTATAAAAGTTAACAAATAAATATATGGTAAAATATTTTTATGATCCTTTCTTTTATTTTATTTTTATTTTCTTTCATTTTTATGAATAAATAAAATAAAACTCCGCTCTTTTTGGATTTTTCTCAAAAATTGACATATTTTTATGATTTTGATTTTTTTCAATTGAGGCAAAAGCTAGAAGGAACCCGATCAAAATGGGGTGTTCATAGTTGTCCCTCTTTACTTGTTGCTTACTAGAAGACATGATGAGTCGTGACTCTTCATGTGATTATAGTAAGGAACGAGTAAAGAAAAAGAACACACATTTTGTTCGGGAATGCACAGTGGTGGCCCTGAGCACGATTGAGGTGGGCGATCGCCCAGGGCCCCAATTTTTGGGGGGCACCAGATAGTAATCAAAATTTTAGTTAGTATATATAAATATTAAATTTTGTCAAAAAAAAATATATGAATATTAAATAAAAGTTTTATATAATTATTTTTTTATCAACAAAAAATAATATTTCAAAATAATAATAATAGAGTAATAGAAACTAATATGACAAGCATATCCGTGTATATTAGAATATCTTTTTAATTTAATATATTTTAAAATTTGATACATTCCTAATTTGTTTACTTATTTAGACTTTTCCTTTTCCCTAATTCTCTCATTCTCTTTTTCTCTCTCTATCTTAGTCTCTCTCACTTCCTGCCTTTCGCTACACCTAGCTATTCATTCTCTATCTCAATCTCTCCCCAATTCTCTGACTTTCTATCATTTACCGTGTTATTGGCTATTTGGCTATTATTGCTATTTGTTTGCTACTTGCTACTATTTGGCTATTATTGCTATTTGCTTGCTTGCAGCAACTGGAGTCTGGACATTTGTTCTTTTTATGAAAGAGAAAGAAATCAAACAAACGGTACATTACCATTACGTTGTGACTTGTGACTTGTGAGGGTTTAAAGAACTGGATATTGGCTATGAACGGTGCAGAACGGTGCTTAAACAAATTTCAATTTATTATATTGTATTATTATTCTTATATTTTAAATAATGCTAATTTTTATTGTTATTTTCAGAATTAAATTGAAGTTTGAAGCTCTGAAACTTTGGAACAAAGTGAGGGTTTAAGTTGAAGGGTTAAATCGTCAATTAGGTTTTATTGTTGCATCTCATTGTTAATTTGCTATTTACTCATTAGAGGCTCATTGTTTTATTTATTGATTATAATTTTGCGCTTTTGTTTATAATTGTTGTAGAATTGTCTGAATATGATGCCTAGAAAATAACTTTCTGGTCATCTAAAACGGAAAAGAAAGAAACAAATTGAAATAGATAATGAATCTCAAAAGGGTGCTCTTGATAAATTTTTTGTCAAGCATCCTACAATTCCTGTTCAGAATGATACAAATCCAGATAATTTAGAGAATGAACAACTAAATAGGAATAATGAAGAGCAAGATATTTTGGTTGGTAATAAGGAAAATGAAAGTGATCATCATGATGAAACTGAATATTTTGATGATGTAGGTCGTAATGAAAATGAATCTATCCCTGCTTTTGTTGATGAACAACCTAGTCATTCTATTCCATTAGACTTTTATGATCCAAAAACATGGAATAACCTTAGAAGTGACTTACGAGATGAATTACTAAAAACTGGTCCTAAAAGAGATATGTCAATTGTGAATGGTCCTAAGGATGCTTTTGGTAGGCATTTCTCATCATCATATTACATTCGTTATTGCTCTAATGGAGAAGAACAAGATAGGAGTTGGCTTGTTTATTCAAAAGAATTAGATAGAGTTTTTTGTTTTTGTTGTAAATTATTTGGTACAAGTCATAAAACAAATCACTTAGCAAATGAAGGTTTTAATGATCGGAAACATCTTTCTGAAAGGCTCAAAGAACATGAATCAAGTGGTACACACATGGCTTTCATGAGTAAATGGATTGACTTACAAATCAGATTTCAGAAAAATATAACAATTGATAAACATCTTCAAGAGCTTATAAGAAAAGAAAAAGAACATTGGAGGGATGTTTTAGTTGGGATAATTTCTTTTGTTAGATATCTTGCTGAGCAAAATTTAGCTTTTCGTGGAAAAAACGAGAGGATTAATGTAGAAAACAATGGAAACTTTTTTTCTCTTGTTGAGATGATTGCTGAATGGGATCCTGTCATGCAAAAGCATTTTGATCGCATTAAGCATAATGAAATTCATTATCATTATCTTAGTCATAAGATCCAAAATGAATTGATTAATATGTTAGGTAATGAAGTTAAAAGTGCAATAGTCCAAAAAATTAAGGAAGCAAAATACTTTTCTATGATTCTTGATTGTACTCCTGATGTCAGTCACCAAGAACAAATGACTCTCATACTACGCTGTGTGGATGTTTCTACAAGTCCAATAAAAATAGAAGAGTTTTTTGTAGAATTTTTGAAAGTTTATGATACAACAGGTTAAGGATTGTTTGAAGAATTACAAAATATTTTAGAAACTTTTGGTCTTGATATTAATAACGTGAGAGGGCAAGGATATGATAATGGATCAAACATGAAAGGTAAACATCAAGGTGTGCAAAGAAAATTATTAGATATAAATCCTAGAGCATTATATACACCATGTGGTTGTCATAGCCTTAACTTGACACTTTGTGACATTGCAAATTCTTGTACTAGTGCTACAACGTATTTACACTGTATTTTCTCATTCCACAAAGCGTTGGAAAATTTTGATGTGAAAGGTTTAACTATTAAACCATTGTCCCAAACACGTTGGGAAAGTCATGTGAATAGTGTATATGCAATTAAAACTCAAGCTTCAGACGTAAGAGAAGCTTTACTTCAACTAGCTGAACAAGATAATGACCCAAAAATTAAGAGTGAAGCTGAATCTTTAGCAAGTCATGGAATTAGAAACTTTGAATTTTTATTAGCTATGGTTATTTGGTTTGAGTTATTATCTGTTGTTAATGAAATTAGCAAAAGTTTGCAAAAAAAGACATGCGTATTGATGTAGTTATGGAATTAGTAAAAGGATTGATTAAGTATTTGGAAAAATATAGATAATCTAGATTCGCAAATGCTATTGTTAGTGCTGAAAAAATTGCGAATAAAATGGAGATTGAATGTGTGTTTGTTGAAAAACGTCAAATTCGTAGAAAAAAACACTATGATGAAAATCTCTCTGAAAGCACACAACCGAACCTTGAGTCTAGTGAGGAGTCTTTTAGGATCCATTATTTTTTATACATTGTAGATCAAGCAATTGGCTCACTTAATAGAAGGTTTGAGCAATATAACACATATGAAGAGATTTTTGGTTTTTTGTTTAGTATTGAAAGGCTTAGGTCATTCTCTGATAAGGTCTTGAAATTATGTTGCAAACATCTTGAATTTTATCGAAAACATGATAATTCTTATGATCTTGATGGAGAAATTCTTTTTGAAGAATTAAAAGTCATCAAAGAGGTTTTAACAGTTGAATCAAAATCAAGTTTTATGATGTTAAGTTCTTTGAAAACATTTAATTGTTTTTCTAATGCATGCACAACTTATAAAATAATATTAACTATTCCTGTTACTGTTGCATCAGCTGAGAGAAGTTTTTCTAAATTGAAATTGTTAAAATCTTATTTACGATCTACTATGTCACAAGGTAGATTAAATAGTCTTGCTTTGATTTCTATCGAAAATGATTTTTTAAAGAACCTTAATTATGATCGGATTATTAATGATTTTGCAGCAAAAAATGCAAGAAGAACAATTTTCAAATGATTATGAGGGCACCATTTTCTCAATTCGTACAGGATACCTAAAATCTCAGGACCGGCCCTGTTTCAACGAATAGAGTTTCTGTCGGTTGACAAATGGAGACATTTATTTCTAAAATTTTGGGATAATAGATACATGAAACACTACACATATGTATAATATATATTTATTTTCTCAAAATTTTGAAAATAGACAAAAATGAAGAAATAAAAAATAAAGAGGGTTTTTTTTTTCATTCTGAACTGAGATAGTCAGAAACTAATCCATTTCAAGATGTATAGATCACTAAAATGAGTTTTACATATTTGAACAAAGCTTTTTTCATACACACAATAAGAATCAAATATTTAACAACATGCTTAACTAACTCGGATATCTATCAATCGTGTTATGCCTAGCGCTCCTAGTTCCTACTTTGCATGAGTATTTAGAAATTGGAGATTACTATTAGACAGTCAGTACCTAAAATTTATATTAGTAAATACAAAAATTGTTCTGAAAAGGAAAGAATTAAATGAAAAAAATAAGTAAATGGATTTGATAATTATAACAATTAATAATGAAATTATGATAATTATAGTAATTAGAAATATTTGTCCTGAAAAAAAGAGAATTAGATTAAAAAAAATAAGTAATTAATTTGAAAATAAATTTAAAAAATGACATGTGACACACTAAGGATAAGAGAAATGTGGAAAATGGCTCACGTTCCAGAAGGTGTGGATATTTTTCGTTTAAAAATCTTTGTCCTGAAAAGGAAAATAATCAAATAGAAATAAGTAGATTATAGATTTGAAAATACATCCTAAATAAGAATCAACTTGAAATGAGTAAATGATACGCAGATTTGTTAGTAATAACTATTAATTATTCATCAAAAAAAAGTAATAATTATTAATTAGTAGATTTGAAAATATATCAAAATAAAAAAATTTAAAAGATTTGTTTAAAAAAACCAATTATTTTTAAAAAAATAATCTCTTTTCGGTATTGTTTATCTTTTTGTTTCATCCTTTGAAAAAAAAATCAGAATGAGAAAAAAAATTATTAATCTAAAAAAATCTGAATATATTTTAAATAGCTTCTCATAAAATTATATTTTGAATAACTATTTTAAACGATTTTTATGATTGTAAATAAATATAAATTAATTTCAATTTTTACTTAAAAATCTATAAAAATATAATCATTAGATTATTTTATGTAAAGCCATATTTTTTAGTAAGCGGACCCATACGAATAGAGATTATTTTGTTGTTGTATCACTCATAAATATCTATTCTAATGAGTCCCACGCCAATTGAATCTACGAGTGTGTTAGTTCAAACTTGTCATCCTAAAAAGTAAGACCTTGAGGGGATGAAAAAAAAAAAAAAAAGAGTAAAAACCCATCCTTGAGGGGATAAAAAAAAAAAGAGTAAAAACCCATCTTTAGGGATGAGAATGGATAGATACCATAGTACTTACCCACATACTCGATCAATTAAAAAATACTTATACCCAAATGGAAAATAATTTTAATATCTGTATCCTTATCTGTTGGATATCTAAATATTCATATTTATATCCATCACCTTACCGATCAAGAAGACTTTTTTTGGGTATCATTTGGTTTCTTAACCCATTTTCATCCATCCCTACTCACATTCCACAAACACTACAGTATTGTTTGGAGTAGGAAAGAAATTAAGAGGAAAGAAGTAGGGTGGAAAGAAGTAGGAAAGAAGAGAGAATGAATAGAAAATTGGTAGATTTTTAGATTATTTGGATTGAAAGAAGTAAAAAAAAAATATGAGAGAAATAAAAGTAAGTTTTTTTTTTTGTAAAAGACATATTTATCCCTATAACATGTTTGCACTACAAAAATCAAAAGGATGACATTATAATTTGAAAGGCTTTTGACTCTCTCTCCGGTTCTCTCGGCACAAAGGAGGAGAACTCTTTTTCTTGTGGGTCCCACGTTCTATTTTCTATCTTCTCTGTTTTCTATCCTTCCCGAACAATGTAAGCCACGTTTTTTTCTCTAACTTCTTTCTTTGCAAAATTATCCGAAACAAACAAAGCATACGAGACAATTTCCACCTAGAAATTGGAAGGACCAGGTGTCTGAACATAAAGAAATTGAATGGAATCAATGAAGGTGAATCACGTGGAAATGGAGAAGCATTCCAAGAATCGGAGAAGCATTAGTAAGAATGAGTAAATCTTTAATTTGGTTCTGAAACTGTAATATCATATCAATCTTATCTCTGACATTAACGAAATTTTAAATACGTCCTCGAAATTATTAAAAATTAATCAATCTAGTCCCTCCATCAATAATGTTAAGGATTAGATTGATTGAGATTGAGAATTAAATTGATTAACTTTTGACAACTTCAAAGTTTTTTGAAAATTTCATTAATGTCAGGGATGAGATTAATATGATGTTATAATTTCAGGAACCAAATTGGAGATTTACTTTCTTAACAATACATTGACCAGAGCAAGGGAATACTTATAAACCAAGAATAACGAAGACAAATAAAGGTGCAGATGAGAAGAGTTATTAGCGTTCGTTTGGTGGTCAGGATATGATAAGTATGGATAGGATATGAGAGCTGGATAAGGATAGGATAGGATAGGATATGAGCATGATAAGCTCTTATCCTGTCCGATGTTTGATGCGCGTCAGATAATGATAGGATACGATATAAAATATCCACAAATGATAAAATTATCCTTATATCAAAATTACATTTTTTTTTTCAAAAATAAATTTTAATATTATGTGGATTTTTTATACATTTAAATTAAAAAATACTTGATAATATATGTTTTCGGTTTTTTAATTATACATTAGTCCATTTTTTAAATTATAAAAATTAACTTTTTTTCACTTTTTATAAAAAATTGCTAATTAAATCACATATTTTAATTAGTAACAAGGTTGACTAATTAGGTTTGAAACCATAATTAAATAACAACAATATTAAGGGTAAGAGATAAAAGAGAAAGCATTTTCTTACCCTATCCTGTTGGTTCTAACCCAGCTCCACCCTCAGGATAGAATTATAACTAAGTAACAGGATAGGATAAGCTAACAGGATAAGCTTATCTTATCCTGCTGGTTCACCAAACTACAGATTAAAGCAGGACATGATAGCTTATCCTATCCTGCTTCCCTTATCCTGACCACCAAACTTAGAGGTTGAACTTGACTTATTTCTTGTATGAATTTATGATTGGGTCGATTTGATGACTTGTTTTTGGATTATTAGTCTGCTTGGCACGCCCCCTTCTACGAGCTTATAGCGGATGAGAACATAACCCCGTCTGGCAAGCGCCTTTGTCACGAGCTTATAGCGTTTTTTTCATTTGAGCTTATAGCTTTTCGCATTTCATTTTTTTCCCACTTTTATCCTTATTATCTTAATTTAATTCTACATTTATCATCCTCTATCTCTTTTATGTAAAATCATTAATGAAAATGTCTTTTTATGTTCTTTTATATTTTTCAGCTAATTCAACCGCTAGTTTTACAAAACACTTCCACACAAAATAAGCTAGCTTATCCGCTATTAGCTACCTCATCCACTATTCGCTATCAGCTAGCTTATCCGCTAACAACTAATTTTACCAAACAGACTCTATATAAATGAAGTACAAACACCAAGATATGCGACAATATGTAGGCACAAACATAATAATATATTAAATTTTGACATATGTAAGACACAAACAAGACATATGTATGTATATGAAACTGAAACTGAAATTTATGTCAGATTTAAAAAAAAAATGTTAAATTAAACACGTGTTAAATAGGAATGGATGAATTTTAACAGAGGTCTGAATATTTGGGTTTCAAAGCGTCTGCCTTTGGCGCCAGAAAGGCACCCTACCTTTATCTTATTATGAATCGTCGGATTAATATGACGCTCCAAGAGGCCCCACATATCATTTGTTTTTACAAAAATTGAAAAGCGTTTTGTTTTGGCTCACATCACTGATACTGCTTGAATCCTTGTTCTGAATATGAAAAGCATCAAACAACACACATGCATCAGTAACATACTTTTCGTATTGGATATGAAAACCTTAAAATTAGAATTGAGAAAAATATTGTATGAATAATATTGAACTTGAGCTTGCTTAAGAGAGGCCATGGCTTGAGGGGTGGGGGAAGCAGAGGTAGCGTTAGAGGTGAGGATGCTCATGATTGAACCGATGGCGGCACATTGGGCAGCGTTGGACTACGACCTTGACGGGGAGAGACAACTTAGAGAGCCAAAGCCTATAGTGGTGTGGATGGCGGCGACAACAGTCAACGTCAGTGTTGGCGGTTGTGGTCGGAGTCAGCAGCAGTGGTTTGGTGGCGATTGGCTTGGTCGCGTTGGGGTGGTAGAGGTAGAAGATTGAAATACAGAGTTCCATATTTCTGTGTCTATGCGTTTGCGTTTTTCAAATTATTTTTTTTAAAAAAGTGACACATGTCGCTTTCTGGAACGTCAGATTGATCTGATAGTTCAGAAGGGAGGAAAGACGTGGTGGCTCAAGTCATCCGTAACGTACTGATATGAAGAAGAAAAAGAATTATGATAAAATGCAAATTTATTCATGATTTATTTGTAAAAAATAAGAATATAATAAAAATAATCCTTTCATCCACCCATAGATAAATAGAGTTGAAACCAAATCAATTTTATATTTTAATTTAATAATTTCAAGACAGTGTTATATTACTTATATTCTTGGTAATGACATAAAAGTACCTTTCACATTAAAGCAAAAGATAAAGGTAAAGTAAGGTACAAATAGCCCAAGGCTCGAATAAAGTTTTAGGTATTTTTTTAAAATATTTATTTTTGATTTGGAAACTACCATAATTGGGACCGATTATGAGACTCATTTTCGATTTGATCGCGTAGGCATATGAAAATTAACCAGTTGGATTTGTGATTTCCCAACCTGATCGCCTTCTAGGAATCGAACATCGAACTTAGGTTCTCTTCTTAAGGATTATAGCACATTTTCACTCCAACCAACGACAGTTGGTAAGTTTCATCATGTAATTTTAAACTTTCATTCCTAACCTTTCATATAAAGTTTATCTAAAAGTTGCACGCTCAAATATTTACAAAAAAAAAAAAAAAACTAAAAAGATGAAGATGTATATATAAATAAAAGAAATGAATAATAAAATAAGTGAAAGGTTAGGAAGAACTTACTTCTTAGCGCATTATTTATTATTGGATGAATTTCATGTAGGATCCATAAAATCACATGGGTCCACACTTTATTTAATAGGTCCCATATGAAATTCATTCGATAATAAAGAATATATTAAAGAGAATGCGTTAAAGAATGTGTTGCTAGCATTGCTCATAAAATAATGGCTTAATTGCACTTTTGATCCCCCAAGTATCATGATTGTACAATTTTAGTCCTTAATTTTTAATTGCGCAAATTGGGTCCCCCAAAGTATTACGATTGTGTAATTTTGGTCACTTAGGTTTCAATTGCGTCAATTGGGTCCCCCAGGTACCATGATTGTACAATTTTGGTCCCCAAATATCACGATAGTACAATTTT
This sequence comes from Ammopiptanthus mongolicus, assembly GCA_039655645.1. Taxonomy (NCBI): domain Eukaryota; kingdom Viridiplantae; phylum Streptophyta; class Magnoliopsida; order Fabales; family Fabaceae; genus Ammopiptanthus; species Ammopiptanthus mongolicus. The sequence continues at coordinate 100,632,073 of CM077343.1, read as the reverse complement.
TAATGTCAATAACCTACGAAACACATGCCGGACTGATTTGACACTTAATGAGGCCAGTTTGGAAGGTCACGTGTTATTCCTATGTGGTACTTAGTGATGTACATTTGACCATTAAAGTGTGTGAGATGTCAATGATATCACATAAGAATGCACTGTAAGCTTTCAAGTTGACCTCACTAAGTGTCAAATCAGTCCTAGTGGAACACCTAGGTTACTGGCATTAAAAATTGTATTATTGTGATACTTGGTGGATCGAAATTGCACAATCGTGATACCTATGGGACCCAATTGGCGCAATTGAAACCTAGGGGACCAAATTTGCACAGTCGTAGTACTTGGGGGATCTAATTGGCGCAATTAAAACCTGGGACAACTAAAATTACACAATCATAATACTTAGAGGATCAAAAATGCAATTAAGCCTAAAATAATTTGAGACTTTTCCTTTTTGGACGTAAAAAAATAAAAATAAAAATGAATCTGAGTGGAGGGAGGTAGGGAAGGGGGACAGGGCAGCCCACTATTACGTACGTAGATGGGCTTAGTCCAATGCATGAACCCGTACGCAATCTCGGCCTCGTTGGTCGCTACTCTCACATTTTGATGGGTTTTAGTTCCACGCTCTCTTCACTAACTCTTCTTTTAAATCCTTATCCTTCCATACCTCACCATCGCACCGCTTCGCATTGCATACCTCACAAATGGGACAGTCACCGTCTACCGCCGTGCCTTCGCCGGAACTTATTCGATGTCAAATTTCTGACAGCGATCGATTTAGTTACCTTCCCGACGAGCAGCCTAATGAAGATTTCGATTTCGATTTCACCGATAATTCAACGGAAACCCTCAACTTCACGGCCGATCTCCCCGACGATTGCCTCGCCGGAATATTTAAATTCCTCAACTCCGTGGATCGGAAACGTTGCTCCGTCGTGTGCCGGCGTTGGCATCGCGTCGACGGTCAAACCCGCCATCGTCTCTCCCTAAACGCTCAATCTGTATTGATGGATTTCGTTCCATCCCTATTCACACGATTCGACTCGGTCACTAAACTCGCCTTGCGATGCGACCGAATGTCAACCAGCATAAACGACGACGCTTTGATCCTTATCTCGCTCCGTTGCACCAACCTCACGCGCCTCAAGCTCCGCGGTTGCCGTCAGATAACGGAAACCGGAATGGCCGGTATCGGCGATAACTGCAAGGTTCTAAAGAAGCTCTCGTGCGCCTCGTGTATGTTCGGTGTCGACGGAATCAACGCCGTCATCGAACGTTGCACCGTTTTGGAACACCTTTCCCTTAAGCGTCTCCGTGGGGTCCACGACAGCACCGAGGTGGTTGGTCCTGGTAGCGCTACGACGTCGTCTTTGAAATCTATAACTCTGAAGGAGCTTGTCAATGGTCAAACCTTCGCACCCCTTATAATTGGTTCGAAAAAGCTTCGAACTTTGAAGCTGATTAGGTGTTTGGGGGATTGGGACGAAACCCTAGAAACAATTGGGTACTTGAACAATGTGTTAGTTGAAATTCACCTTGAGAAGATTCAAGTTAGTGATGTGGGTCTTGGTGGGGTATCTAATTGTTTGAGGTTGGAGACTCTACACATTGTGAAAACTGCTGAGTGCTCAAACTTTGGGGTTTCTGGTGTTGCTGAGCGATGCAAGCTTTTGAAGAAGATTCATATTGACGGATGGAGGACTAATAGGATTGGTGATGATGGTTTGATTTCTATTGCTAAACACTGTCCTAATTTACAAGAACTTGTGTTGATTGGTATTTATCCTACCTCTTTGAGCTTAGATGCAATTGCTTCAAATTGCAAGAGTTTGGAAAGGTTAGCTCTTTGTGGGATTGGAACAGTTGGTGATGCGGAGATTGAGGGCATTGCTACCAAGTGTGTTGCACTCAAGAAGCTATGCATTAAAGGGTGTCCTATTTCTAATGCTGGGATTGGAGCCCTTGCTTCGGGTTTTCCAAGTTTGGTTAAAATTAAGGTTAAAAAGTGCAAAAAGGTTACCGGTAAAGCTGTAGAGTGGCTGCGTGAAAAGAGGGTTTCTTTGACGTTTAATTATGATGATAGTGGTGAAGTTGAAGCTTTAGATGGGAGTGGATGTGATGGTGTTGGTGGAGTTCAGGGCAATACTATAGCGTTTCCACCAACTGTTGATGCTGCTGCATCAAGTAGTATTAACAACCGATTGACAATGTTCAAAACAAGGTTTGGGTTTATGGTTGGTTTTAGAAGGTGGTAAAATAGTGATATCAGCTTTTCATGATCTTACTCAGAAAGCAATTACATTCTTGCCATGTTCACTTTTCACAATTCGTGAGATGGGTTCTCATGTCTTCAATTGTTGCCTGTTCCTTGCAGTGTTGCTCAGTGAATTTTGTTTTCCTAAAAATTGCTAATAGCAGTATTTCGTCTGCTAACTACATTTGCCAATTACCCTCATTGATTGTTTTGTTCCTATTCAATTTGTTGTTTAGATGGTGATACCAACCAGCTTTGTAAGTCCATTTTATTTCCTTTGCTTGTCTCAATGCTGTGTGTTCGAACACTCTGAATCTATTTGTAAGTTACAAGTATTAGCGCGTATATATACCCAGTTTGATCACGGGAATCACTTTTTACTGAATGAACCTTAAAATCTTCATTAACTTATTATGGATCCGAAACAAGGCAAAATTTCGGTCTGCATTCTGCAAACTTACCCCAATTTTGATAATCCATAACAGATTTAATATCATGGGAATATTGAATTGTTAATTCCAAGTACAGAAACAGTGTTATCATTTATCAGAGTTGCCTCTCCTTAACCCCAGGCATAGTTAAACTGTGAGCTCGATAGATGGTTAAGATTTCTGTGAAACAACTGAAACCAAAAGTCCCCAACAACTTTTTATCTGTTTCTACTTTCTGTGGGCAAAAGAGTCTTCTGCACTTAAGTTAGCCTTCAACCGTAAGGTATTATAATTGGATAATCCATCCCCATCAAAGTTCTGAACTGATGTTGCCTTCGTTAGCCCAAATCTTCCCATCTTTTTTGAACAACTCGGACTTGCAGCAGCCTCAAAACAAATTTCCTCACAATAAGTACAAAATGAAGATCTGCATGTGTTGTTGTATTTGTAGTGAAACTCAGATGCTGAATGATAAGCAGCAGCAGTTAAATTTGGGTTGCAATGTCATCCTCTCTTTTCGACTAATACTGTCTGTAGTCTGTACATACAGATACTTTTTGCATAGAAAAACCACATCATATGGGTGAAATACATGTATTGGTGGCAGTATCATAAATATAAGTTTTGTATGGTCTGACTTATAAAATTAGTTATTTGCTTTATTGACCAAAGTTTTTAATTTTTTTTTCCAGCAAGCGTGATTGAGTGAATCCATTATAATCGATTCATTAAACAAAAATTAATCGATTAATCAAAATAATCTATTCAATAATCCAAATTTAATCGATTACTGCTTGTAATATCATCCCCTTGTAATCTATTCAATATGTTATTTGTAATATATTCAATATGTCAACTTTAATCGATTCACAAACTGATCCATCAGATGGCTGTCTTCGAACGTCTTACCGACCTCTTCTTCGCCACTGAGTGTTCTTTCTCTTCCACCCTCTTACCTTCCACCACCACACAACCCTTCCACCCTTTCACCATCTTCATCCTCATTTACAGACACAGCAAACAACCTTTTCTACAACCCTATTGTTAAAGTTGTGAACTTGGACCTTCCCATTGAAGACCTAGAAATGGAAATGTTCAGGGTTCAAGGTGATGAAGGGGTCGGTTGCAACGGCAGTTCGCAGATCTGTTGAGGCGCAGCCAACGCGAACGCCTCAGGAGAACCACCACGAATGCACTAAAGACCAACCGTCGCCACTGCCTAGAGTCTCACCGTCCAAAGACCGGAAGAGTCTCACCGTCCAACGCCTGGAAAGCGCGGCCAAGACCCATGGAAGAGGGAAAGAGGAAAGAGGGGTGCATGGAAGAGGGAAAGAGGAAAGAGAAAGTTCAGTGAGATCAAAAGGATTTATTTGCAAATTACTATATTATGAATTTAAAGGTAGACTATTAAACAATTATATCAAAAACCTATATTATCAGGTTAAGGTAATAAATCTAAGCCATACAAATATTTTAATAATAAATATACGGGTTAATAATGGTGGTCCACCATATACCACTTTAGTAAAGTGGTCCACCCTAGAGAGCACCATATTTATGTTGTATATCTCTAGAATCACTTTTGCATCTCATAAAAGTGACACTTTTATTCCTTCAACAAAAAAAAAAAGTGACACTTTTATTTATAAAACTATTTATTTATCTAAAAATATACATTTCATGACAATAGTTTATCAGCTACGGATATTGCGTTTGCATAGCTTACTTTGTTCGTAATGTGTCAATACTCGACCAACTGAGGTTAGCGTGAGTGGTTAAAGGTCTCTCGTCTCTTAATCAAAGTCTTGGGTTCGAGTTTTGGGTATGGAAAAAATCTCACGCGGGATATTAGTTCCCGTCTCAGGTTGGCGGTGGGATACTCCTCAAAGTAGATTGAAGAAAAAATGTGTCAATACTCGTTAGTATCCACTAGTTATTTTTTTTTTTGAAAGGAGTATTCACAAGTTTTTTTTTTTTTTTTTACTATAGTATTCACAAGTTAATATCTGGTGCATTATGCACGTTTTTTTTTATAATTATTACCTATTAATTAAATATTAAAGTTATTTTTTAATTTAAGCACAACTTTTTTTTTTAATTTCAATTTCTTAAATGACAAGGATAGAATATTTTATCCTTCTATTTGTTTCTTATAAGAAAGAATCAACCAAAAAAATAAAATAAAAAACATGAACTCTTATAAAAAAAAGGTATTCAATTTAGCAGGAGGAGTATAGTATATGACAAAATATTAATATATATTTTTTTGTTTTTCAGAATATCCTCCGCGCGTAACTGCGTAGACTAATCCCTCGAGCAGGGTGGGACCACAAGGGCGATAAAGCTCTGCCTCAAGAATTTTAACATTGTTGCATTCCCAAAGTTCGGGTTCGAACTTGAGAATGCTGATTAAACTGGAAGAGACTCGTGTCATCTCATCTAAACGTTCTTAAAAATGAAAGGAAATAATATATTAGAATATTTTGAACTAGATAGTGATATAAATGTTGGAGCCCTATCATATTCGAATTTGTTAATTTGAAAGTAATAAGATGTTAGAGCTTATAAAAAATAAATGGGTATTCATCAAAAAAAAAAAAAAATCTACTCTAACGGCAATGATTAAGAAACCAAAATAGGTAAGATTTTAGTGAAACTATATACACCACTTCAACACTATTTCATGATAAAATCTTATGTTTTTTTGGTTATTTAACCATTGCTCTTAAAGTGACGTTTGATTCACGAAATGTTTTATTATCAAGTAAACTATATTCTCGAAAATCTCATTCTCAGGAATTTCCCGCCTTCACACATGGAAATATAATTTTTAACTTTCATTCACCAAATTTATTATCGGGCATCTTTTATGTCAGGAAAATTTTTTTAAAACTTTATCAAACATGAGAAACTTTTTTCCAATGCTCACATTCTTAAAAATATTAAAATATAATTTATATCAAACGCTATCTCGGAGCAATGAATAGCAAACCCAAAAATAATTTGTGTAATTAATGCAATTAATTAAAACATACAAAAATGAATAATGCATTTTGAAAAAATAAAATATAAAAAAGATGTCCTTAATGTACATGAAACCATGTGACAATAGTTGAGGAGAGGAGAGTGTCCAAGGTTCAAGATTGATGACTCAATTTTAATGTATAGAAGCTGATTTTCAAAATAATAGTATTAGGTCTTGGTCTCATGGGAACTTGCTAAGAAATTAAAGATAAAAGATTTGTATTGATAAATGATGTAAACATCATTTTTTTAATGATTTTTCATATTTTAAATTCATTAACGAGTGAGTGAACACGAGTTATCATTTGTCAACAATAATCTATACTAATTATTTTCTTTTTATTTATCTGGAATTTTTTTTTTTTTTTTTGTAAGGAGATGTGAAGTTTGTCCTTGAAGTAAGAATATTGACAATTGAGTGATAATGAATAATAGTTGAAAGAATTTAATATAGCGTGTAAAGATTTTTTTCATAGATAATCAATCAAAAATTATTACATAAATTAAATTATTGACTCTTATCATAACTATCTTAAAAATCACACACACCATGATATACACTCAGAATGTATAACAATTAAACTACAGAATGTATAACAATTAAACTCTATTTGAAAAACAATCTAAAAAATTTAAATTTTATTTTTATATTTGCTTTTAAATATTTAAATCAACATGTGATTAGTTCAAGTAGTAAGAAACTCGGGTATCTTAAGCAATTGGTCAGAGGTTCCAATCTTGTGTATCAAGAAAATGTGATTGGGAGAGGAGAACCTACCTTGTGTGCCCAATAGGTTCCCAATGGAGATTAATCATTGCTAACGGAGTTAAATACTTCATATCTATATCATCGTTACAAAAAAAAATATTTAAATAAATAATAGATGTATTTATAATTTTTTTTATATTTATTTATAATGAAATCTTGAGGTGAGCAATGAAATATAATTACAATTACATCCTGAAATGAAAAAAAATAAAAATCAGAAAACGCCGGCAAAGAGTCCTTGAAAACCTAGAGAGGAGCAGTTGCACACTTTGGTTTGGTGAGTGTTTTTATTTGTTTGTGTTTTGTGAGATAGAAGAAGAAGCGAGTTATCACTTATCATAACAATAGCATAGATATCTAGATGGAAGAGATGATTGACACTGCAACGAAAAAGGTACGCTTCTTTTCCCACACTTTCATTCACATTTTAATTGTTAGCTTAGCTATTGTTCTGTGGATTCATTCCAATGTTTTAAGTGTTTTAGGTTGTGAGTGCAATCCATGTTGTACCTGATGAATGAATGAAATCCTGTTTCTTCTATTCTAAGTAATGCTTCCATGTTGTGTTGGTAGGTGCTTATTGATATAGTGAAAGTGGCACAAAAAAGAGGTCTCAAGGGTAAACTGGGAGACTGGAAAGAATTCTTGGACACTTACGATAAAAAGAAGTCTGGTGCTAATTTGAGTGATCCAGCTAAGAGGTCCCGTGAGATATTGGCTGCATTTCTCAACACTTTTTCTAACGAAGATCATTTGAAGGTAAACAATTTTCCAATTCCTTCATTTTCTCTTGATAGTTACCCTACAAGATATGAGTTTTACCATTTTCCCCCTGTCCTCAGTTTTTGTTTAACATCATGCAACAACATTCAAAGAAAGAAGTACTGGAGCAATTGAAAGATAATTCCTACGATTCCCCTGAGCAGGTATGTTTTCACTTTGATTTTTAGGTTAATTGTTTCCACAGAAAATTTGTTGAAAGCATTCTTTCATTTACTTCATATTATGTTTTGTGACTGATGCTGGAATGTACATGCTTGCCAATTTTGATGTGGCGTATATTTTATTGGAATGTGTGCAAATGCATTCAACAAATTTTCTTGGGGGCAATATGGTATACAGTTCAGTGTTGTATTTTATTGAAGGCATCTATATTTCTTGATGATTCTACTATAATTTTTGTAACCTTCTGATGTTGGCAGAACAGAGGCTAGTCCAAGTCACTCTCCAGAACCCATCATATCCATTGGATTATTCGTTTAAATCACTTGATGAGGTTAGTTGTGACCTTTTGTGCTTGGTTTTTCTCTTTAATCATTCAAATGCTAAACAAGCTGTTTTTGAAGTTTGCATTGCTTAAACATGAAACTATTCTGTACGTGAAACAATGCAAAAAAATATGTGCATTTGTCTTTCTATTATGGTCTAGTTGAAGATCTCTTCAAAGAAGTTCCAAGAGAAATTTTAGGCTAAGAATTTTTTTTTGATATAACAAATTGCTGAGTCATAAACGTTTTGCATCTTCAGATTTGAATGTCGAAGATGGATCTCCTGCCGATGTTTGATATTTTACTGCTCATAATGTATTGCTTGAATTTCTTCATGTCCATGCGCATGCAGAAACGTGTCAATATTTGAAGTTTATTTTTTTGTTGATGTGTTGAATGAATGATTGCCTTTGGATAGGAAGAAACTCGATAAACCTGCAATACCTTAAAACTCTTTAGTGTGCATTATTTAGATGGCTATGCCATTATGCAAGCACCTTCTGGTCTTAAGAAGAAATTGTGGAGACCTGGCTTCCAATCTTCCAGATAACTTTTTGATGCTATTTCTGATTTCTGAATTTAGCATGTGCTTAGGGTATGAAATGGATTTCATCCCATTGTCCTGGACCTTGATTTCGTAGTAACCATATTTGAAGTTTAGATTCTTAGTATCCTTGCATCTATTTTAATTGTTTTGCTTATGTTTATTTATTTATTTTAGGCCATGAATTGCTTCAGTTTAAAAACATCTAGATATACTGTGAATTCTTATTAAACAAGGCAATTATTTTCCATTTATCTATCTTGCTTTTTGTTGAGGAAATGAAGGGGTGGGTGGTCGTAAACCTTCAAGAAAAAAACAAGGCGATGAGATATACTTCAATGGTTGCTGTTGATTGTGAAATGGTTCTCTGTGAAGATGGGACTGAAGCATTAGTGAAAGTCTGTGTAGTTGACCACAATTTAGAGGTACTTTATGCTTTGTTCTAGCCTTCTAGGCTCCACATAAAATGACTTCCCCTTTCTGAGGTGTAGTTCAATAATATCAGAACTTTTCAGGTCAAACTACATGAACTTGTAAACCCCAACAAAGCAATTGCAGACTACAGAACAGGTATTACTGGTGTCTCTTCTCAAGACCTAGAGGGAGTAACTTGTTCCTTGACGGATATCCAGGTATAATGTGGTTCACTTCCTAGTTTCTCATTATCATACTTTCAAGTGCTTAATGAAGATATATTTTGCTCTTTCATAGAAATCCATGAAGAAGCTGCTATCAGATGGAACCATATTAGTGGGACACAGTTTACATAATGACCTACGTGGTGGGTGCCATAACATTTTAGTTTATTTTGGCTGAGTGTGTCCATGAACCAACTGTTATTTGAGTATATCAAGGGGATTACTTCTGTTGAAATTATTATTTTTTGGGGTTCTATTATATTTACCAATTCTCATTTACAGTGCTGAAGCTAGATCATGTTAAAGTGCTTGACACTTCATATATCTTCCAATGTTTGGACGGTCCTATTCACAAGAGACCTTCTCTGAATAGTTTATGCAAGGCAAGTAGAAAATTATTTAGCTGCTATGATTAAAAAGGGGTTCCGTGTTGCATGCCATCTATAATATGTTAAGCAGTGTTATGACCAGATACTGGCAGAGAGTCACTTCATTTTGTGAGGAATTCCCCTGGATATGTTTGTCTATGATTAAAAAGGGGTTCCGTGTTGCATGCCATCTATGATTGCCAAGTCTCTTTGTCATGTTTGTCTGTGCTTTGATACTTAAGACATTGCACCTTGAGAACTGACGTGAATAAATTACTAGGGAATATTTTTTGTTAAAAAAGCCCCCTCACAAATTTGATGTTAGATTCATAGTTTACCATTAATTGTTGTGACAGGCTGTGTTAGGCTATGAAGTTCGGGAAAAGGGTGCTGCACATAGTTGTCTAGATGATGCATGTGCAGCAATGAAACTTGTTCTTGCTAAGATCAAGCTTGGTGTTGATAGAGTGATTCCTTTGATTCAAGAGCATGTAAGGCTAGATATATACATCTCCAGTACTACATTGAACTCGTGGTGGATGGTAATTTTGCAGTTAATATCATTACTTTATTTCATTTTAGATTCCTGAAAGTGAGATGGCAAAGCTTCTTCTTCACGGGATACCAACCAGTGTGAACAGTGAAGAACTACATAATGTTTTTCCGGGAGATTTCACAATAGAACTGAAGGTAGATTATGTCCTTATTATTTCTCAACATTTTGATGAAGAGAATGATTAGTTAGTAATTATTAAAATAGCACAAATGTTGTTACCAAAAAAAAAATAGCACAAATGTCTTTAATTTGAGAACATTCAGGTTCGTCAAGTAGCACTCTTAACTCTTGTAGGCATTCTTCGCTGGATTCTTGGTCAGTAATATGGGATACCTTGTGTGGCTAACTGGCTACTTACTGGGTTCCATAAACTATATGCAATGATGAAACTTGACTATGTATTTTGAAAAACAGAACTAATTAACACCTGAACAGTTCCTAGCTCAGGTGTTAATTCTTAATATTTTGCCATCTTTGTGTTCTCATGCATTTTGCTGCAGCCTTCCAAGAAAGGTCGAGGAGAGAAGTATTCTGCCTTGGGCATCTTTAAGAACCCGCGAGAGGCCCATCAAGCATATGAAAATATCCAAGGCAAACAAGAAAAGGTAAAATATATTCAAATTGATACGTTTTTTATTTGCATTTTTCTACAAAGATACATGAACCCAATAGTTCCAAATTCCAATATCTTTTAAAGGTACACACCTATTTATTTTCTTTCCCAAGTCCTGATGAAATAAATTATTTATTCTTTAATGTTCGTTAAACAAAATGAAGATAATTTATCCTTGATAAAGTGATATTGCATTTACTGTTTGCATATGATTAAAGCATATGTATGCACTTTTGACTTTTGATTTAAGTGATATTTATTCATATGTTTGCATATGACTAATTTCATTCAGAGTTATGTCATTTGAACATCAAAATTTGGAGATCGTATGTGACAATATATATGTTCATTTTTATCTCTCACTTACTTTTTATGTTCTTAGTATATATGCATTTCAACAATACATCAAAAAAAACAAAAGGGACACCATTTTGATGTTCAAAAATCTTTACTCTTTCATTCAACTGATGAATTTAACTTTATTTTAGGATTCAGCACTACGTCCACAGAAACTTGTCACGTTTCAGCTCAGCACAGGTATGACTGCTAGTCTATATGTTCGGAAAATGGCACGTGATGGCCCCCATGACCAGATTCTGTCTAAGAGAGCTTTACAAGTGGATGATGCATTTGATGTTTCCAAGAAAGCAAAGATGGATCCTAAAATAGAAGAGGATGCCTTGACTGACTCAAATAGGTGTGGCATTGACGCCCACAAGAATGAAATTGAAGCACTAAGTCAACAATTGAAGCAAAATGATATGTTGATTGAATCGTTGCGGCAACAGTTGAAACAAAAGGATTTTGAAATCTCCAGGCTGCATAAAATGATATCCTTGAAAAAGGGAAAAAAGAAAATGATGTAGCCATGGCCTTTGAATGGTATTGGATTGTTTGTTCAATGAGTTCAAGCACTTAGCTCTTCGCAATTACTCAATGCAGTGGTTCGTTACAGGGGAATGGAGGGGAAGGAAAAAAGGGGGCTAAAAGCGTAAAATCTCTCCTCTAATTTTTGTATCCCCTATAAAATTGGGGGGTTTTGGAGGGAGGGAAAATGACTTAGTAATTTATGGATTGTACTGGCTAAAGTATCTGAAGTTATTTTTATTAATGTCAAAACTGCCATCTGTCATCACTCCTTTCTTCCTTGCTCTCTAGTATTTGTTATCAAGTATTGTTGCTGCTCTCTAGTATTTACTAGTTTCAACTTCCACTCACCTGCTTTATTCTGTTCTGGTTGATGGAATTCTCTAAAGGACCTCGGGGACGGTGATGCACATCACATACTTGGAAGAATCATAGAGGTATGTAACCTTAAAAATATACCGTTTAAATAATAAAATACAGGAAAGTTCACTTGACAACAAATAGGGGAAAATGCAATGAAATTCATAATGCCTATAGCCTGAATAATATTGCATCCTCTCAATCACTTTCAAAATCTTCATCTGCAAAAGAAAAAACCGAAGCATCTGCTGCAATTGTCTTGATTTCACTTGCCCCTACAGACTCCATGTTAGTGGTGTTTGGGCCTGCGTGATTTTTATTATGTGTAATTGGTACGTCATAAGCATTATTTTGCGTACGTTCCTCATGCTGGCGTGACAACTGATCCGTTGTATGTAACATCCCTGCATGGTCATTAGTGGCCTCAGATACTTGATGAGGTGCGGCAAATCTGTATTCAGTTGCAGCTTTCCTGCTTTGTGTATTCTGAGTCTCCTCGTCATCACTATCCGAGAATACATCATCATCTCCATTTTTAGGGACCTTACTCTCACTTGAATTAGATGCAAGCCTTGCACCGTCTAGGTCATTGTTTGTGCTGCCATCAGATTCTTTGCTGGCGTGATTTGCTTTTGTCCTAGCAGGTAGGGTGCCATCAGAGTCTACCATCACGACTTCGACCTGAAATCCTGGAGCAGGGATCTTTCTCTGAAGAGCGGAGTGATAAGTTTTGAATTATCACCAAGTTCAGAGAATTAACAAATAAACGTACATAAGGGCAAAAGATATTAAGGGAAAATTACATCACACAATAAAATTGAAAAATAAATTGTATATTTTACCTTGTCAAAACCATCGAGATCTGAGCCATCTAAAAGTTTCCGGTTTTCTATCATTGTTGTATTCATCCAACTGACAAGAAGAAACTGATATATCAAGAAAACTGCTAATCTATGCATTAACAAGCAAACTCTGTTTCATAGCATACACAGCTTGGAAGAGAGCAAATTTTGAATGTAAAGCAGAGTTGGCATCAAACTATTATCAAGGTATAACATTTTGGTCTCCATATTGAATAGATTAAGAAGGCAGGTAGATATGCATGCCAATAAAGAATTTATGTAATAAAATCACTATAAATGTAAAGTACAATCATTATGATTCTGATAAATCAGATTTCTCCTTAACAATTAACTCAGGAAAAAGCTAGAGTAAAAGGGGGCCAAAAGAAGTAGGTGTTGTGAACAAACCAGTAGAAATCTCCCTGTCGTTCATGAAAATGAATTTTGAAGTCTCCAAACAACTCTGTCAAACCAGGCTCCCCTGGTAGTGCAAAGACCACAATTCCTTTCTTTGGTGCACTGAGCCAGAAATCTTCTGGCTGCAAACAAGTTTAAAAAGTTCAGTAACCAAATTCAAATCTATGCACTAGCATTCAGGCTTTGGTTAAAGAATCAAAATTACTCCAAAGAAGGCATGAAAAATAGCATGTCTGTACCATTAGATCCTTTGTTTTTGGATGCTTTCTCGTGGTGAATAGAATTCCTGAGAATAAGTGAAAGCATCAGCCTCTCTGGATTAAAATGTAAGTTGCAAGAACAATTTGACAAGTTGCATTTGACAAAAAACAGTACAAACTAGAGTCTTGCAGAGGTAGAAATGCATACCAAATACTTCGGCGTAAATTCAATTGGGAAAGATACAGGTACTATCAGGTTGAAAAGAGTAACCATACTAAAGGTACACGGCATATCTGAAGTTCTGAACCAGACTCCCAAATGAATGTTCAAATTTCTTAATTAAACTTGGTGGAGATGAAAATGAGTGAATATCGAGGACTTCTCTTAAGCTTTCATCTTATTTTACGCTTATTCTTCCATTTACACCCTTAGTCTTCTTTTTGATACAATTTACACCCTTAGTTGAACTGTTGAAGCACACAATTCTTGTTATAACTATAACTATACTAGCATACATTTTCCCTTTTCTCTCTGTGCAAAACTTGGAATCTAGGTGGTTTTAGTTTTCTCAATAAATCATGTGCTGAAATTCCAACTAAAGATATGTCATTTGATAAAGGCAAAATCACTTTACCGAAAAAGACCTTTTCATGGAATGATTTTTCAATGTAACCTCATAATATTACAGTTCACAGGACAGCAAGAGGAAGCAATGGGCTTGGCTACTTACCATTATGATCAGATATTGTAATGGATGGCCTAACCCAATAAGGGCATTTGTGAAGCCTAAACCCTCTTAGCATGCACCTGCAGAAGTCCAAATTATAAAGTAAATTCTTTGGTTTTGGTTCATTGTGACAAAAATAAATCTTACCTTCGTCCAGGCTGGACTTCTCCATTGAAGTGTGATAAAGTTCGTTCAAAGTATTTGACATATCTCTAAAAAGATACAGAAAAAATTTGATTTTAGAAGAATATGTCTAGAAGATTGCATCTTAAATAAAATGATAAACTGAAATAAATGACTGACGATCTGACTAGGGAGAACTAGAGCCTTTCCATCTACACATCTTTTCTGGTTGAAGTAATCAATGGCTTCCTCTGCAGTTGGGAAGAACTGCAAAATGATTCCCAAAGAGTTATCAATGGTGAAAAATTGCAAAATTCGTAGATAAATTACACAAGAACTAAGATATCAAAGTCTTTGAAACTATTTATCAAGACTTACCTTAAGAAACAAAAGAAGGCTACAAATCATCAGTCCTGTCCTCCCCATACCAGCTTTACAATGAACAACCACCACATTTTGAATATCCCCCTTCAACCATGAATACACACTTTGACAAAATGATGCTATAAGTTGAATAGGAGGGCAATTATGATCACTAAATGGGAAAGACGCAACCTGAAAACAATCCCAAGAGGTTACTAGAGCAAACATGGATATTACAATAATTTGATAAAAGATCAGGTTTATTCTTTATTTCTTTTAGAGTAAACACCCATTTTGATCCTCCAAATGTACAAGTATTATCAGTTTGGTCCACCAATAATAAATACATCATAATGGTCCTTCAATGTTAAATTTTGACATCAATTTGGCCCTTCAATTCATTTTTTGATATCAAATTGATCCTCAAAATTTAACATTGAAGGACCATTTAGATATATCGATCCTTGGAGGACCATGCTGATGACACTTGAATCTTTGGACGACCAAAATGGATGTTTACTCTATCTTTTATTTAATCAAAAGTTTAAAAAAAAAAAAAATTACAGTCTACATATTTATATACTATTTTTATCTGTTACACAATGTTTTCAGAGGCATAGAATTCCTGGATTCACAACTAAACTGAACTATAAAAGTAGGATAATTCACCTTGACAAGGTCTCCATCTCAATAATTTGATTAATAGTACACATACGCTGGGTACTGATTTCATGATAAAAACCTACAAATGTTGTCTATTCAAATTTGTGATATTTTTTCCTAATCTTCTTTACCATGGTCTCTTGGGATAATTTAAGAAAAAAAGAAAACCTATAAATGTTATTTCTCTGCTTTTCAGATTCTTTTAGAGCAACGGAGTTACCATCATATAGACATTTAAAACATGCAAAAGTACCAAATTCCGGAATTGGTACATTGGAAAATTAGCAGCTCCTGGCGTTGACTCCAATCAATTATAAACTTGAAGCTGAATATAATGAATAAGTGCTGTGTGCAGTAGACTAGAAAGGTAAATGATAGGTTTTAGAAATCTACCACAACCATCAAGATTATCACCCCCCATACCATATATTAATTAGAGTTCTGAAGTGAAAATAAAGATGAAAACCATACCTTCCCCTGGAATAGTGATCCATCATACAACCTCTCTGAACAAAGATTGTATACTTTGTACTTTCCCTGCATGTCAAGGTTTTAGGAGACAAAAATTGTCAGAAGATAATAGATAAATTGTCAAACATCAACCCACAAAGCTATGAGCAGAATTTAATTGTTAGCAAATCACTTAAAGATACAAGCAGAATAGATACTAATTGCTTAAAACTAGTAGAACAACTTGGGACTTGGGAAAGAATTTCAAGTTCTTCAAGCATTCAAAGTATCTTCTACGTGTAGCAGAAGAGATCAAGATCAACTAAATACCTGAGATGAGCAGTTTAGATAGCTAGGATCAGGTCTATTCTAAGGGTTGGAATTTGCTTTTAATTAGGGTTTCTATGCTATATAAAGAGATTTAGCGGCATAACAGGGGATAGATCAATTTTTTTAATAAAATATTTTCTTCTATATTCTCAGGTTGTTAACCAGAAGTCCAGAAGAGAAGTACTCTATGGCTCCCTTTTTAGATTTCTTTGCCCATCCTTTTCTCTTTCAACTTCTCTTGAGTGCTACAGGATGAGCAGATAATAGGATCCCAGAATTTCAATAGATATTATGTTACCTTATGATGAGTTTCAAAAAACTTGATCACTTCTTCCATGTGGTTGCGATAGAACCCCTGCAACACAGCTTTCCCTTAAAACAAATTGAATGATGACTGAACTTGGTGAGTTGAACATCAGACATAAGACTGACTGTGTATACATGTACCTCAATGTATCCAAAAATTCCAGAGCTAAAATCACCACCAGGAAATCCCATGGCAATTATATTTTCAGTGATATATGACATATCCAAGTCAAAACCATCTTCCTGTTACAAAGAATAAGAGTTAACAATGTTAAGGTAGAAGAAAAATGAAATCAACATGAAGGATGAGTCAGTTCTTCAAAAAACTTAGGGCCTGTTTGGTTTGTTTCTAATTTTCCGTTTTTATTTCCTGATTCCAAACATAATTACAACACAAATAATTATAAAACTGTCACATTGTTTTCATTCTGTTTCTTGTTTTCAAAGATTTTTATAGAAAGTTTTTTTCAGTGTTTTCTGTACAAATTTTTGAAAATAAGAAACAGTACAAAAACAATGTGACAATTTTGTAATTATTTGTGTTGTAATTATTTATAAAAACAGGAAACTAAAAACAAACTAAACAGGCCCATACATAGTATTTGTTAAGAGTAAAGAGATAAAAGAGATACATGCGATGAAATCCATGTGTCTGAATTACAAATCGGAGGCTGAAATATGTAATGTAATAACTACAAAGATTATCGTTAGCTTAATTACCATAATTACATGATTTGGTTAGCCTATACAATGAATCTAGAAACTATTTACACAGTTTTTAACTGTATTGTTTATTCAAAATTCAAAATATTTGATAGAATAATGTTAGCTTGCATCTGAGAGAGTATGGGATACATAAAGACTTTGATTCAGTACCTAAGCGGTCTATGAAAATTTGATTCTTCATTAGATAAAGTCAGAGAGTAATCATCTCTGTCATGATGCTTTTGACATCATGGGAATTTCAACATTTTGTCTTATTAAGAATGTTAGAGGTCTGAACAACTCTTCTGTAGGGGGTAACAAACCTAGAATAGTAGGAAGATACTTGGAAAAATATATCTTATTAAGAATGTAAAAAAACAGAAAAACTCTTCTATAGGAGGTGATAAACCTAGGATTCTAGGAAGATACTTGGAAAATACACTTTGTGCACATGCTCTTCTAATAAAAGTTTTCCAGCTTTAGTTTCTACAGAATTTTAAATCTCCATATAAGGTGTTGTTTTTCTTGAGCGTGTGTCGTATCCATACATGAACATAAAAAAAGAAAAAGTAAATATAGGAGTCTAATTGATATTCCAACTCTTGATAGAGGGAGAAGTGACACAAGCAAACAATGCAGCCAGTGAACAAGTTTCCCACTCCCCACAACTGCAAGTAACCCAAGCAAGCAGAGCTCAAGATGATAGCATATATCAGTTATTTAATTTAACCTATGTCATGGAAGTAACAGAGGTAAAACTGAACTTATGACCTGGTATCTACGTTTATTTTGAGAGACCATATGGCGTGCTTTGACCTGCATTGCCTTTACTGCACTCTTGGAAGAGTCCATCAAACCTTTGGTGAATGATTCAATTAAATTAGGTTCCTCCGGTGCTGCTGAATTGTGCGGAGCAGTCTCATTGGAGGGCATTCGTAATCCAAGGCCACCGGTGAGGCGAGCCAAAGCTGATATCCCATTATTTTCAGTCTGCAAGTCCTGCTGTGGGGCTCCAAGCCCAAGGGACTGTGGGAATTTCAGATTTCTTGCCCACGATGATATGCCAGAAACAGGTGACAAGGATGGTGAGTCATGTGCTCTGCCAATTTGTCCAGAAGAGTCAGCGGATGCTGGTTCCATGAGTCAGTCACCCAAATGCAGTTCTGTAAAGTAGAAAACCAATCTCAACCATGAGCAGTTAAAGCAGATAACTTATACTAAAAGGTAAAACTTGACAATATAGAATCATATGAATGCGATGATGAAACAATAAGAGTATCTAATGCAACTGCAAATTCATTTTCGCCTAAAATTTGTTTCAGAAATGAACCGGTACACTCATAAATTAACTCGATTTGGACATAAATTGAATCAAAAGGTGAGGGTCAGAAATGTATAGAGAGGGATCCGAAAATGGAGGCTTCACTGATTTGGCATTATTGAACAGAAGCAATAGTTGTAGAGAATGCAGAAGCATATTTGCATCATACAAACAAGAAAGAAGAAAATGAAAAAATGCAGGTAGCGTGGATCGATTACCAACCAGTTGTGAGTCGGTGACGGTGGCACTATTGGATCTGTTACGCAGGGAATGGGAGATTAACGGAGAGCATGTGATTTGTTTGCGATTCAAATGAACGCAATGCAATGCAATGCAACTCAACTTTATTAGATTAGTTAGAGTCACCGGCAATTCAACATTGGAATTCCATGGGGAACTACCAATTAAATCCTTCTAAGTTCTAACTATAATCTATGTGGGGGTTAAACTCAGATTAGAAAGAAAACAGAACTATTCCTTCCATAAATGATTACATATCTGGTGAAATTATTTTGTCTCACATTTGACATAAAAAA
Source organism: Ammopiptanthus mongolicus (assembly GCA_039655645.1). NCBI lineage: Eukaryota > Viridiplantae > Streptophyta > Magnoliopsida > Fabales > Fabaceae > Ammopiptanthus > Ammopiptanthus mongolicus. Next base: position 100,613,400 of record CM077343.1, on the reverse strand, counting down.
AATTAGTTAATTGTTATGCATCGTTAGTGTAAAATTATTTACATTATCAATCAATCAAAAATCATGATATGAATATCTTTTAATGTAGTTAAGATAAGTATTAATCATTTTATTGATGTGATAATTTCTAATTGGTTGACAGTATAAAAAACTTTTGTATTATCAATGCATACAAATTAAATCCTAAAAAAAAATTGATAAAATATTTTATAAGAAAATTAATACTTGGCTAGTTGCATTTTTGTTTTGGTTAATACTAGCGATAGCGAGGGCAATAGGTAATCAATCATAGGGTATCCGTAAAAATTACTTATAAGGGATAGGATAAATACTCATTTAATGAGTATGAGTATGAGGTTGAATAATTATCGCAATTTTTTATGGATATGGGTGCAGGTGTGGATACTTCCCACCTCATACCCGCATATATATTGTATTATAATATATATAAATTAAATAAATGGTAACCATGTTTAATCAACTCTCATTTCTTATCTTCATCCCTATCTTTCTTAATTCACATTAAAAAATAATAATATTGCGATAAAGAATGATTTAATTCAAATTTAAAATCAGATAGATGAATATGTGAACTTGATATGATATTTAGTTAGATTCATAATGAGAAATAAAAATTTAAGAGAGAAAAATAATTATTAATTAAAAAATGGTCAAAATGTTTAATGGAAAGTGGAGAAAAAGACAAAAAAAACATTACAAATTTGGGGGTCACATGGCAAAGCATCTCTAGGGATGGAGCTAGAATTAGCTAATAAAGTTAACCTGTAAGTTAATGGCAGATAGATCTATAATTATAAACGATACAATTTGTTTTCCCCCTTTTCATTTTTGCTTTCTAGTTACGCATGCTTGAAATTAGCTTCAGCTATACGTAATCATGAAATTTAATAAGCATATCATACTTAAGTAAAATAAATATATATGTATAGACATTTTCGTTTGCTTGAAGTGCTTTTAATTTAGACTTGATGTTATTAAATTTAATGTCACTGGTATGTATTTACTTAATGTTTTAGAGAATATTGAATATTTTGTATTAAAGACCTTTGCATTTCAATCGTAGATATATCATGATGTATATATGTAATGTGAGAACATATTAGAAATATCCTAATTTGTATTACATATTTATATTCTCCTCTTAGACAGTATGAATTTCTTATCCTGTTTCCAAACATCCAAAATTTTCTTGTATTAAAGTGCAAGTATGGGTATTTAGGTATCTAGTGGGTAAGGGTACAAGTATTAAAGTTACTATCCACGCGGATATGAGTCCGGGTAAGAGTATTTTTTTAAAACGCAGGTATAGGAATGAGTACTATAATACCCTATCCATATCCTATTCATTGTCATCCCTATTTAAGGAGAACTTTATCTACCACCGCTGTAGTCTCATAGTTTGCCTATAAAATACTTGGTAAAAAAAAACATTGTTTGCACATGTAGGAGGCATTATACCAATTAAGTGGGTAAAAAAAAGAAGCGTTTAATTTTGATATAGTACATTATAAATTAATCTGAAATTATCTTAGGTGAAACTTATAAGGTAATTATGATAAAAATCAATTATTTTTAATGATGTGACAATTTATAATTAATTGACAATATAAAAAAAAATTTATACGGATCATGCATACCAATTAATTCCCAAAAATTATAAAAATAAAGATAAAACTTTGGTGCAATTATTTAGGTGTCTGTGATGTTATTTTTCCATGAGAAGAAAATATGCATAATAGTTATTATACATATTATATTTTAATTTATGAGCACTTATAAAGGTCTTTATCTCCATAAAATATAGCACCACAAACAACAATAGAACCACCGCTTGTCCTAAAATTAATTGCAATTAAATACTTCTTTCGTAATAAAATATAAGTAAATTTAACTACATTTACACTTATTAAGATAATTAGTTATTCACATTTAATGTTATTAATCTCATTTAAAAGTTTAACTTCATTGCCTAAATTATCCCTATTTGTTTATTCACATTAATTATATAGTATGTAAACTTGTTTCAATTAAATGCAATAAAATGAAGGGCTTTTTTTGTATAATATCATTAAATAGGATGCAAAAAGTCAAATTTTGTTAATATTTTATTATGACTTAGATAAGTCAATTTTTTCTTATATTTTGTTAGAAATGAAATATGTATATATATATATATATATATATATATATATATATATATATACATACAAAATAATGTATATATATAAATAAATGTTTAGATAACATATAATTGCAAACGGATCCTTGTTGTCCCTTTCAATAATCGGGTTGGAGATCCGAACCGGAGCGAGGGAATTAAAGAAAGGCGAAAAATAACGAAGGATCCGTTTAAGAGAGGCGTTGTTTGTACTTTGTACTACTTGTAGCATCGGATCGGACTGGGCATATCGCCCTTCAATATCTCTTGTCGTCTCGTCTCGTCTCGTCTCGTTTCGTTTCCTGAGATTCGCATATTTGGATTGCAAAAGAGGAGTCGCAGTAGGTAGCGGTGGTGATAATGGAGGCGGGAGGAGGCGACGATGTTTCCTATTCCCCGGAAGCCGCTATATCCCGATTGAAATTCACGGTGTCGCGGCACTATCAACACCTTCTAGACAAGACCACACCTCACGTTGTGCGCCGCTGGATCGCATGCTTGGCGGTTGGGTTGATCTACGTCCTCCGCGTGTACATGGTGGAAGGATTCTACATCGTATCGTACGGTCTTGGCATTTACTTTCTGAACCTCCTCATCGGATTCCTCTCCCCTCAGGTCGATCCCGACATTCACGGCGGCCCCACCCTTCCCACCAGAGGCTCCGATGAGTTCCGTCCTTTCGTTCGCCGCCTCCCCGAGTTCAAGTTCTGGTACCCATTACTGATACCATCCTCTCTTTCTTTCATTCTAGGGTTTCATACCTCACCTTGTTTTTCCAATTCATGATTCCATTAGATCAATCTTCGTATAATGTGGATTGGATTAGATTTGTTATTTTGTTATTTAATTGGGCTTCGTGTTCTGCAAAAAAAAAATTATTAGGTTATTATGTGAAAGAGAACGGAACCATACTTGAAAGGGAGGTTTGGAAGAGCTTATTTGGATCTATCAGAATATCTTATGAGAATGAACTTATGCAAAAAGCTTAGGGAAATGGTTTAGGTTAAAGTAATAATTTGACCCCTATAAGTGATACTGATTTTCATTTAGTCCTTATATGTAAAAAATTATTAAAAAGGTCCTCATACATGCTATCGTTATCCATTTGGTCCCTCCCGTTACCTTGTCGTCTCTAATAATCCATTTACTCCTACATATAGGGACTAAATGAAGAATTCATGTCACATATAGGAACAAAATTATTACTTTGACCTAAATTATTGGGTCTCTATACGTGACACAGATTCTTCATTTAGTTCTTATACATATTAGTTAACGGATCATTAGAGATGACAGGGTAACGGGAGGGACCAAATAGATAATGGTTGCATGTATGAGGACCTTTTTAATAACTTTTTACGTATAGAGACTAAATGAAGAATCGGTGTCACTTATAGGGACCAAAGTATTACTTTAACCAATCTCCCAGTAAGCTCTTTTTAACTTATTAAAATAAGGTTACGAGAGAAGCTTATGAAAATAAGTTTTTTTAAGCTATATAGGCATTTAATCAAGCTGTTTATCCAAACGCCTCCTTAAATAAAAGGATGGGCATTTGGAACAATGGCTAGTTGGCTACACTTAATGTTACTTGAAATTTCAGTTCTATCCTGAGACGAATCTTCTAGAGTAGGGAATTATGGAATGTTCAAAATGCCCACACAACATAATAGCTTCTGCATTATATACCTATCTATCACAATTACAAGCTCTGGAAAATTAAGAGGGTGTAGTAACAAGGTGTATTGTACTTCATTTTAGGAAGCTGGTGTCAATTTTTGATTTTGGATGATGTTCTCTTTGGTTTCTCTGCTTTAAGTTGTAGAAGTAAGTTCCTTGTTCACTTAGGAAAGCACCTTTTGAGTTTTGAATCATTTTGACATGAAGTTCGTTGCTTTGTCGGCAGGTACTCCATCACGAAGGCATTTTGCATTGCATTTTTTATGACTTTCTTTAGTGCATTTGATGTACCGGTGTTCTGGCCAATACTCCTTTTCTACTGGGTGGTTCTATTCACACTTACTATGAGGAGACAGATAGCACACATGATCAAATACAAATATGTACCCTTCTCATTTGGGAAACAGGTAAGTTTAATTATTTATTCATCCAAAATTGTTGTCATAGTAGTCGTATGGTTATTAAATTCATGAAGTGGTGTTTTTATCAGGATTACATCTTTGTTGCTAATATTAAGCTTTGGTTTTGTCCCTTTTACTTTTAGCGCTATAATGGAAAGAGAGCATCAGCAGAAAGCACAAGCCTTCCAGACTGAAACTTTCAGTTTAATTGAACTTTTATCCGATAAATTTAAGTCACAACCCCACATGTGGCTTGATATCATCTGCAGTTTATTTTAGCAGCTGGAGCAATCTGAGGATTCGTGGTGGCTGAAGAAGATTGCTTTGGGGTCTAGCGTGGATGCGGATATCTGGATTGTTCAATTCCCAATTGAGCTTTGAACATCTTGGACGTTTCTACGCTCTAGTAAAAGATTTAGCTTGGGATTTCTGAGGGCTCTTTCTTTACTCACCCCCTAGTCAAATCCTTTGTCTTTATTTTTTGTTTCTGTATAGGTAGGCAAGTGCAAAACTCTTGCTGAATTCTTAGTCAATTAATTAGAATTTTACGAAGCCCTTGCAGAAGGAATCCCCTCCATTATTTGCAATGGGGTTATACTGATCTATCTTTTCTGTTGTATTTTTTTTTATTCATGTGTTTTTCAGGACTGGAACTCGGTTTTTCTATAAATTTCTTCAAACAATATCATTTTTTCCCACAGGTTCTCCAATCATAGCATTATTATGATTTGCACATTTGGATTGTCTTGGAGCCTTTTTTTGTTTTTGTTTTTGCCATTGATGGTGCTTTTTACTTTTGCAAGTAGATCTGTTGGTAAACCATTTGCTCAGGATATTTTCCTGCTGATTGTGGTCCATCAATGGTAGATCATGTTAAGTATCATTGATAGCTCAATTTGTAAGACCAAAAAAACTATGACAAAAGAGTTTGAGTTCAAATCCTGTTGGTGTCCTTTAATGATAGATCATCTAAGTACCATTTGATGTTTTTATTGAGGCTTATAGCATGTCCTGCTCCTAAATTGGGCAATTCTACTCTTTTAAGCTTTTTTGTTAGAAAATATAGAAAGTTCATGCAGGACGGCCAATTTTTTTCTCTCCAAAGATATTGGATAATGGATGGTTAAAGGGCTCTTACTTTTGGTCCTCAGTTCCTTTTATTATATTGGAACTAGAATCCCCATTTTTTGCCCGTGAGCTTTAGCTCAGTTGGCGGGTATCCCCTTTGTGGGGGATTCATAGGCCCTGCCTCAGTGTGTGAGGGGGGGGGGGGGGGGGATGTCCTGTACCTAAAAAAGAGATTTAATTTAAAATCAATTTGCTCCAATTCAAAGATTTAGAAAGAACTATCATGCTAGAATTTTCTCTGCACTTCAAATCTCTTTTTAGTATATGAAATAAAAGCATGTTACGGAAATTAAGGCAAACAAATCAAATAATGAGACTTCACTCTTTAGTGTTCTTTTCTAGGCTTGAAGCCAAGGCAAACACATCTATTTCTTGGACTAACGAAAAGGGGGCAGTACTTTTTTTGTGGTTAAAAAAAGGTGGGGGGGGGTGCAATTCAAGAAAATTTATTGGTAAGTAGGAAATGAAGGACCCTGCAGAGGTACTCACTGGGCTGGTCTGTAATATCCATATATAGTGTAATAGGTTTGTGCAAAAGTAAGTAGCAACAAGACGACAGCAGCAACCAATGAGATGATGGCCCAAGGATTACTGAAGTAATTGTGTCTTAAGCTAGCACACCAGGTATTCCATCTATGGTTGTAATACGTATTCACAGCCTCTGACAATGGGGAAAGGTAACTGTCATTAATGTCAAACACAACCTCTTGGCATAACCTGTTAAAAAGGTCAGCAACTTCAGCATCACTGCCAAGCCAGTGCTCAATTATCCCATGGTAATGCAGGTACCCCACATCAGCTGGTGAGTTGATCAAGTTGTCCATGAAGATCACATAGGTTGTGATGTCATTGCTGCAATCCATATGACACTGCTCAAGGGCAATGAGGTTGAGGAACAAAGACTTTGTACCATCATGGATCAAGAGCCGTGGCATTCGCAGAATACCATCCTTAAATTTTACATCCCAGAAGCGATCAGTCTTCCTCTTCTTGAATTTGATTCCAGCCTCCTTAAGCTCTGTGACACAATGTATCAGTTGCTGGCGCCGTTTATCTGCAACTCTATGAGCATGAGACCAACGTTTGATCCAAATTCTAGGTGCTGGTTGAGGCCCCCTGCGCAAGATACCTCTCCTGAACACATCAAGACAGTGAAGACCACCTTGATCAGATAAAGGGTCAAAGGTGGCTGTGGTTTTGCTCTTAAGTGATGATTCCAATTTGTTTATGTCACTTTTTGTTAGTGGCTCATCTGTTGGCATTAATGGGTCAAAAAATCTGAGTGCTAGATTTGCAACAAGCCCTTTCTGGTCAGGGTTACCTAGTTGAATTCCCAGAAGACAATCAAGTACAAACAAGGGAAGCTGGTTCTCTAGCATGATCATATCTCTCTGAATGGAATGCATTGATCCACGCATTGCAAAAACAGGATCATTCCTTGAATAACCAAGTTGCATGAACCCTTCTGTAGCTGTAGCTCCTCTGAATAGCTCCAGCACAAAACAACCATCAAGGACTAACATTTCCACAAACTCATCACTGCTTAAACTGATTGGTCCTTCATAACAGGAACGAGCTCTTTCTTCTATCTCTTTCATTGAGTCCAAATAGAGCCCAACGTCATGATCGGTACGCTTGAGGACATGGTTAAGGGAACGCCATTTGTGACGGTCCATTTGGCGAAGGCGCCTTTTGCCATGGTGGTATGGTCCCACGGACACAATCTGGGGTACATAAGCTTTGTCATCGCCTGAACTGTCTCTAAGGTAGTGGGGGATTTTGTAGATTGATAGCTTGGCCCATGAACTTGCCACATCGTCTTGACGAGCCTGATCTAGTTTTTCCTTGATGGAGATCACCCATTCAGACTCTGGTGAGGTGGCTGCCTCTTGCAACTTTTCACCATCTTCATTGATGGTAATCTGCAATGGTTCTGAAGGTTCCTGCTGAAGCTTCTGGTGCTGCTCTGGAGACTCAGTTGATGGGGCACCTGAATTAGGAGATGATGAAATTCCTGATTCTAAGGTTTCTTTGAGTTTAAGGGTGATAAGGTACCAACTCAAGAGCTCTTTGTTGAATACAGCTACCATTGTTTCAGGAAGCTGCTATTCTGGTTCTTGTCAGTGGTCTGAAGGTGATATCCAATAGAAATGAATAGTTTGTGATAGGTTATGAGCCAATTGTGATTATAATATGAAGACGTTACACCCCCAACATTATGGCGTAAAAGGAACTAGATGTTTCTTAATAGGAAGCTGTAATTGACTTGAACAAATTGTGCAGCTCATATGGGACCCCTTTGAACAAATAGCAGCAGTTCCCCGATAACTTTCAAGGATGCTATATTATATTCTGATTTATTCTTATTCTCTAACTGTCTCTAGCACGTTATATTATTTTGAAAAAAAAAAGCCTTAAAATATCGTATAGCATCAGGGATTGGATAAAAGTGGCTTAAACATGTTCAGAATTATCAGAAACTGCGGTATCCGTTGCACAAGACCAGTACACCACCTTTATCATTTGCTTATAGAATTCTTATTAGTTACTTATTACCCGTTCTTTCTTTTTCCCTTGTCAAACATATATAAATATATGTTATGAAGCTTTATACTCTTCAACTTTACTGCTTGGTTACACAAGTTTGATTACTTTTTCTGGGTAGATCTGTGATAGGAAGCTCGAGGACTCATTTTTAAAATCATATTGTCAGCCAACTGTATCGAATTACTGCTTGAGGATGCATGATTCAATGCTTCCTGTAATGAATAGCGATTAGCGACCCACATGAACAATAATAATTCTGCACGTGTAAAACTAATGTGGGGTTTACCTCCCCCTGGTCCCATATTTTTTATATCAATAGATAGATTAAGTTGTATGGAGGAAGTTATGTGGAGCACTGGCGCAGGCACAGAAGTGGGAGAAACGTGAAAGAAACAAAATTTTGCCTATCTTGGCTTGTTAATCAAGCATGTCTTAATTATTCATTTAAATAACTTCAAAAACAAATGCTACAAATACATAGTTTCTGATTGTCTATGGGGGAGAGATAGATCTTAGATTGTCATCCCGTATAGCTTTAAATTTTTTAACTTCAAAAAAGAAGTGAACATTTTACAGCTGAGACTGAGAGTACTTTGTGTTTCAACTGCAGCTAGCAGAGAGAGGGATCCAAGTGATTTCTTTACAGCTAAAAATTAATTTTAAATATAAGCACGATTATCCATGTTAGGATGAGCAAATAGCATGAGCTCTCAAACTTTATATGTTTCTTTCTTTGATCTGGTCAATTTTTTGTATTTCCAAAACACTTTCTGCTTTAATTAGCATATATTCAAGCATGTGACTTTCTCTGTTAGCCAATTAAAATATCAGAATTGATATTGTCACATCACTTTCTGTACACCCATTCCAATTCAACTGCCAGCAGCCACCAACCATGGCGATCGTGGTTAATGTTTAATCTGATAACTATACAATACACATGATTAATCATAAATTAAATTTGTACATCATTAATCATATGAAAAGATATTAAAAATTTACTAAATTAGTATATGAAAATTTTGTGATAAATCGTGTGTATAAGTCGGTTAATGGATACATATGTGATTAATGTTTAACCTGTTAATCATCCAGTACACATGATTAACTACGAATTTGTATATCATTAATCCTGTGTCAAAAGATGTTAAAGATTAGTTTATGAAAGGGTGATGTGAATAAAAAAAATGGTGACCTGAATTGGGTATAGGAGGAAGATTATTGTTAAAATATTTCCTTAAACAGCTAAAAGTCCCCAATGTGAATATGACTAATAAAAGTAAATTGTAGGCACTGATGGAAGCAGAAGCGTAGGCTCATCAAATTAGAAGTTAGGACATCTATTCACTCTAAAGTGACAACATTGTTATTAATTAGCATCTCAATTTAATATACCCATCTGCTTATTGCTTTTTCTCTACTTTTGCATAAAATAGACCTCTTGTTGATAGACTATTATATTGCCAACTAAATCGCTTGACAACTAAGCATGGAGGGATATGAGTGCATCTGCTGTGCTCATTATCATCACTGGTAACTTAAGCATGAGTCAGCTTCTTGTGCCTAACGGCAGCACTTGCAGTATTACAATGAAAAAGATTGTCAGAAGACACAACTCAGAATCTCCTTACCCCTATATCCCATTCCCTACCCGTCCCCCTTTCCTTTATCCGTCATATATTTTTCTTCTTTGGCTAACCCTTCGATCCTATAACAACGTATATGAGGTGTAATGTAATAGAACATCAAGATTTCCATCTTGAAGAACAAAAGGAGATTCAGGGTCTTGTTAAACATGAAAAGAAATAACTTATATGTAAAAAACAATACAAATTGATTCGCAGATCCAGTCTTCACGTGTAGAAATCTTTGTACAACAAGAGTAATAACCCAATAGACATATATAACCAAGGTAATCAAAATAACATCACTTTATTGTGCCTTCAGCTGATCTTCCCTGTCTCAGAGCAACGATGAAGGTGTTTCAGGCACTGATAATATTAATTCCAGTGCTTTCATTGCGATTCCACACTTGCCAGTGAAGGTGCTTAGCACATTACGTTCTATCTTGATGTAGCCATCCTCACCCCAGCCAGTGCCCCATGAGTTCCTCACTAGCCAATAGTCCACACCATTTTCAGTAACATATCCAACCAACAACCACACCGCGGTCTAAGTTTGCTCCACTTTCACCAGTAAGTACCCCCTGAAAAAAAGTTTGAAAAATTTATAACCATATAAGCTATGCACATTATTATGCAATAGTTCACTGTCTCAACGCTCAAACTTTTAACAAAGTTCCTAATTTCCTATGAGATACTGACTACGTAAGTAAAATCCAATAATTAAAGCATGTATGAGAAATGATAACCAATCATCATTTTAATATAAAATTTTAATCAATTAATAAATATGATTTAATTAATATACACTGTCAGAGTAAAGATTTTTTATATTATCAACTAATTATAAATTATCGTATCATTAAAAATGTTAGGCTTTTATCCTAACTATTTTAAAAGTTAGTTATATCATGATTTGTGATTAATTGACCATATAAAAAAAAATTATACTCACATTGCATAATAATTAAACTCTAATAAATAATGTGAATAGATAAATAGTAAGGTTAATTACCGAGTCATAGAGTTGCAAAGCCCTGCCAGAGGCTTTCATAGCTACGCTCACAGGCTGGTGAGCCACGGCTTTCTTTAACGCATTCTCATCAAACGGTGGAACATCCTCGTATCCATCAATGTTTACTACCTTAGCATTCTTCTGCGTTATGTTAGTAATAATAAACAAACATGAGCCACTCAAATCATTAGAAAATTAATGAATCAATTAGTTAGTTTAGACTTTAGAGAATGGCATAGGCACCCTTGTTGGATCACATTTGCCATCAACGCCAAGCTATGGGTAGTCATCCTCTGTGTCGATTCCACCATTTCGGATGATGAACTCGAAGGCGTAGTCCACGAGGCCTCCATTGCACCCATTGTCGTAGGTTCTATTGCAGTCCACTAGTTCTTGTTCTGACAATTACATTAGCTCTCCGGTCACGATCTTATTTATGGCTTCAACGGGGGTCACTGTTGAAAAAGCCCAACAACTTCCCGTCTCAATAATAAAATAAAATAAAATAAAATGTGTAAGCGAAAGCCCAACCAACGTGTTTGAGCTTTTTGGCCCAACAATTAATAGGGTTCATAATGCCCGGCCGAACCTCATAAGATATGGATCTGTTCATTCTACAATGAACCAGGTGCAACAATGCTCGTTAAAAGGGGACTGTCGATTTCACGCCAAATTAGGTAAACGCCAAAATCTCCCTTCAGAGTCCAATCACTGAACCATCCTCAACAAGATTCAATCTTAAATATTTAAATATGAAACAATGAAGGGAAAAAAAAAAATCAAACCCAGATATTGAAATATGGATCTGGAAACCTAGAAATGATGGAGCAAACCTATGAAAATTATGACGCTGAAACATTGTTGCCTTGGATGTGGGAAACTTGAGGGCTACATAAGGAGATCCAATAGGATGTGGTCCGAGAAACTTGAGCTTTCAGGTCACCTGATGAGGATGAAACAAAAGTATTTCACAAGGCCGAAAGGAAGGAAGGAAGGAGGACGGAAGTACGGAGCTTGGGGGTAATCGTTGGAGGACAGGACAGCAATGGCGAAAACGTGACAGGGAAAGCGTCTTGGTCACGCAGTTCGTGTATGGAGGAAGCTGCGGCAACGGCGATAGTTCTCAACGCTGGTGACGGTGCAAGGTGGGGCCCAGCTCGCGAAGGAAGGTATCCTGCAGCGGAGGGGTGAGACCGTGAGAGAGAGAGAGAGAGAGAATGGGAAAATAGTTGGCTCATTTTGCAAATATCACTTATAACCCCGGCCATTTTGGTTTTCACTGGCTAAGCAGGAGGGTGCATCGTAGAATCACCCCCTGTTTTCACGCTCATAGAAATAAAATTTCATATGTTTTGTTGTTGTTTAGTGTACATTTCACGTGACATGTGGCAACTCACTCACAACACAATCCACAAGTATCCAACATTACAACCGCACGTTAAACAAACAAAAAGAAAATACAACATTCCAACCGAAGGTCCAACTCTACCCGTCAAAGTTCCATGATTTATTTAAAAAAAATTACATAAATAATGGAAAGATATTTTAAAGTATTTTTTTTTTCTGACAAAGAAAAATATTTTAAAGTAAATTGATTTGTAAAGTGAGTTATATTTATATATTGGTAGCGTAAAATTTTATATACTGTCAATCAATCACATATCATAAAATGGATGATTTTTAAGGTGATTAATATAAAAATAAAACATTTTTACTGATATAATCATTTATAATTGGTTGAGAGTTTAAAAAATATTTATATCACTAATTAAATCCTATATTATAAATGAAATGGAGGGTGAATACTTGCTTGCTTGGCGCATAAATTTATTTTAGAAAAGTTTTTTTTTTTCTGGAATATAGATACATATCAACATTATTGTTGTACAGAATTTCTTGTAAGTTTAATTTAATTTAATCTAATATTAATGTAAAAAAATTATGTTATCAACCAATCTTATATCACTATTTTTTTAATTTTTAAAATAATTATTATAATAGTCAAATATTTTTATTAATATAAAAATTCATAATAATTAAAGATGTGAAAAATATTGATGCTGATAATATATGACAATTAAATCTATTTATTTTTACGATATAACATAAAATAATTATATATTTTTATGAGACAATTCCCTATAAAATAATTATATATTTTTATGAGACAATTCCCTATCTCATCTTTGATGCTGAATGCCAACTTGCTTAACATGTACATAGTCAAAACTCAAAAGCAACTACTTGCGACTAGGGATGGGAATAGACTAGGTCGAGTTAGGTCCTGACAAGCCTGAATCTTGCCTGCGTTCCAATCTCAAGATCTGAGTCTGACTTATTAGCCTGATAGAAGCCAATTTTTAAGGCCTGACCTGACCTACTTCAAAGTCTGATCTGGTCTGAAAGTCTATTTAAAAGCTTACTTTTCAACAAGACCTTTAAATATGCCTCCACTTATAAATAGGTCATAGGCTTTCACTTGTAAATAGGCTTGTAAGCCTCTAATGATAAAGAAGTTGATAGGCCTATACCGATAAATAGGCCGTTAGGCCTCACAAATAAATATACAAGTAGACCTCTATATTTAAATGGGTCGATAGACCTTTACTTTCAAATGCTATAAATATTATAAATAATATATTATAGTATTATATATTAAATTATATATTATATATATGTGTACGTATGTTAAATAGGCCTAATAGGCTTTTTTTAAAACTTAGTCTAGCCTCTTTAGCTATATAAGCTTTTTAAAAAGCCTTGACCTGATCTTTTTGTTAAATAGGCTAGGCCAAACTAGGCCTCAAATAGGTTAGGTCATAGACCCCCGACGAGTAGCCTGACCTATTCCCATCCCTAATTACAACCTTTTTTTTTTCATAACATGGAAAAACATATCATTTATATTTGAAAAGGAACAACCAGTTTTGTGTTAAATATTAACATTTAGACATTCAAAATATAATACTTAATTATTTTACATCGATATATGATACATTTATTTTACTTTAAATATGATATAAATCAACACTCACAAATACATGGGCATATATTATTTATGAATGTGGTATAGCAAGTGTTAGATAAAACATTTTCCAAAATAATGTGGCACTGCTGCTAATATCAATATTTAGGATTCGTTTGTTTAACTTTTTGCATAAAAAAAAATATTTTTTATATAAAAAAAATACTTTTGACATTTACATGTTTATTCGATTAATTTTTATTAAAAGGGAGAAGCTAACAAAACTGAAATTCAACTTTTGGGAGAAACTATACCTTTCACTTTCTCAAAAAATCACTTTTTTACAAAATCACTTTTTTAAAATAGGTTAGAAAGGGTCCTTAGGTAAATATTAATAATATACTAAAATTAATACCAACTCAACACTTCGGCGCAGGAATTGTTTTGTCCATGCTCTCATAGAACCGATCCAATAATTTGGGGTGGGAGTGGGTGACGATTGGCAAGTTTTTCTTGTAGCCAATTAGACATTGCCATGTATACAATGTGACAGTCGGTTCACAGATTCCTTTGTGATAGATTCGAAGACATTGTATCAAAGGAATTCTCTATCTTCAATAAGAGGGATTTCTATTACCACTTACCAGTTAGTCAAGCTCGAACAATGCGCCATAGCACATGAATCCTAGTTTGATAGAAGAGGTTTTGCAGGAAGGCAGAGAAAAAAAAATTATGGGAAAACTTTTGTTCAACATAAAAAAAAAGTGATGTATAGTAGTGTTCTTTCGTTTTTTTTTATGTACTAAAAAAAAGGTAAATGAGAAAGGAAGATAAATGTATATGATGCTCAAATAACATGTCTCTAATTTATGTAATTACATTTTATACTAGCTCATAATTGACTTATATAAAGAAAGATCCTTGTAATTTTAACTTTCTATTCGTTACTTGAGATGGTATTTTATCCTCGTGGTAATTATCAAAATATTTTATCTAAGATCATGGGTTAAGTGAATACAATTCAAATACATGGGGAGAAAAAGAGAAGGGATCCAAAAAGAGACGAAATGCATTGTAGGAGTTTGAAGTTTGAAGTTTGAACCAGTTCCCTCTCGAGTTCCCTCTCGAAATTGGGCTAGGTCCAATATGCAGTGGCTCATCCTGGTTTTGTGAGATCATGGGTTAAGTGAATACAATTCAAAGGGACTCACTCTCATTTCACTAGTATAAAGCATTTGTAATACATCTTGTATTGTTTCGGCTTTGTTCGGAATAGAACCCACACACTCACATTAATGTCCAGCAGCATAACCAACTAATCTGAATGAATGCATTAATGCAAGAAGTTAGAAGAAACTTAGCAGGAAACCAAACATACCCAACGACTGCAACGTAATGCATACGAAACTTGTGATTCCTGTGCAGTGGCCATAACTCCCATAAGTCATATCCAAATATCCAATTATTTCAGAGGTCAGTGGAGTCTGATTGCATCTCCAACTGTGGCATGGAACGCGTATAATAAGACATAAATAACTGCCCAACTAGACGGCATGGCTCCGGCCCTTTGGAAAAATATCCTCTTATCCGTGAAGTAATCCACTTCTATCATTTTGTACTTATATAGCTGATACCAGGAAAGTGGAAGATATGGGAAAGGGAAGGATAAGCTAAGGTAGAATGTACCAGTCCTGGGTTGCATCCTGGAAGAAAATATCATTTACCACTTCTTTCAATGCCGGTGTTTTAAGTCTCTCAGATTTTTTGGGCAGACAAAAGTAGTCCAAGAGGAAGAGATTCTGGGTTTGTTTTGATGATCATATCACGTGAGCGGATGATATGGGAAAAGGAAGTATAAACTAGGGTAGAAGTAGTCAAATAACCTAACTAGAACGTGTAAGTCCTGGGTTGCATCCTGGAAGAAAAAATCAATTGCCTCTTCTTTCAATGCCCGTGTTTTAGGTCTATCAGGTTTTTTTTTGGCATACCGACTATAGTCCAAGAGAAGATGATTCTAGGTTAGTTTTAACGTTCATGTCACGTGCTAGGATGTGGTGTTAGAGTATTTCAGACATACGTTAGTTCCTGTGGATGTCCTATAAGGGCTGTGTGTGATTGCTTTGTTGGATCAAGTCTACAGGTAATGAAATCTGCCGGTGAAAAGAAAGACAACTGTATAATCCTTTCGAAAAGAATATGTATTAACATAGAATAAAATTGAATACAGGCTTCCTGCAGGGCAGCAAGTGCTGCAGAACTAAGTTGACATTACCTTTCAATCTTTCATGCGAACATAATATATAGCACCCCCAACAAAAAGAAGAAAAATTATCAACGTAAAAAAATTGGTGAAATCAAACTCGAATGCATGTATGGTGGCCCACCATAGAAGTTACCCCGCCGATGTATGTATCCAGTAAGACCATCAGCTTATCCATTTGGTCAATCCAAATTCTTGTGGCTGAAGGCCAGCAGTGTGGTATCCACAAGGCAGTAAATTCCGCGGATGTACTTATTTACATCTTCAGTTTTCTTCAGAATGGGTAGAGACTTGCAAACCTATCACTTTTGTGTCATGCTTTCTCTTGCTTCTACTGCGCCTGGATCTGGGTGTTTTAGTCTTTGAAGAATGCTTGTTCGTCTGCTCTTGTGTGGCAATTAGCACTTTCTCATTAGATGGGAGCTCAGGAGGAGCATCTGGCCATGGAGTGCGTTTTGATGGGACTGTGATGTCCAAAGGAGGGTCAATTATCCATCTGAAATAAAAAGCACCATATGGTCAGGGATATGAATAGAAAGTATGCCAATAAATATACACTCGAAAAATTCTGAGAACACATAGATCCATGTACTATTTGTTGGATGAAGCATCACTAATTACAAGCACAAAAATCTGACTGTTATGAACCCAAAAATAAACTCCATGACATTCAGAGGAAATTTTAAGGGGGGAAAAAATAGAAATACCACTTATCTGACAAAAGACATCAGCTTCTGAGGGAGAAAGCAAATTTTAGAAGCGATAAATTTTGCAATCAGCAAAAGTTGACTTCATGAAGAAATGCAGCCAAGGAAAAACATGGGACAGCCTTAAAACAAAAAATGCACCCAATTGCTCACATACATGTCCGAAAAAGTAAAAGTTATGAGATTGCCCGGATGGTGGAAGTAAGGTCTCAATACCCCATTTACCAAGAAAAAAATAAAGATCTCCATTCCCCTTTCCACATTGTTAAACTTAACGTCTGGCATTTTCCTAAATGAAGCAGAATATTATATGGATAATGATGCAGAGAACCTAATTCAAACATAGACAACAAAACTTAGGTAAGTCACTGGCAACTGATCTGGTTGAAGTTTATGATCCATTAGACATTAACCAACAATTTCCATTTAACATCACCGGGATGTACTGTTTGATGTTATTTGGCCTTTCTTCTATCAAGTCCATCTAAATGCAGAAACTGACATGACATGTATGTCATGTAATTGCTGACTTTTAATGGGAAATGAAAATCAACACTTCACTGAGATAACGGCACCTATTGTGTTGGGATTTGAACACAAACCACCATAATAATTCATTGATATGAATGTTATTTAAATACAAAAATAAAATAACTAAATTCCTAAAATTTATCCTAAGATATCTACTGATAAAGAACTGATAACAATCTAATCCGTTCTCTATTTTATTGCTTATCTAATCTAATCAAAAACTAAAAACCAAATAACAACCCACAAATAACAAACTACTTCCTAAAGCTTATCATTAAAAAATAGATACTGAAGCATTATCTCAACACTCCTCCTTGCTTCAGTAGCCACAAACTCCAGTTTTCTTTCTTATGTCTTCAAACTTTCCTTTACGAAGTGGCTTCATAAAAATGTCTGCTAGTCTATACTCAGGCACCAACCGACCAGACTTGAAATGAACTCCACAAGAGTTGCATAATATCTTCGGTCCAACAGGTCCAGACCTCCATTGTGGTGTCTCTTAAGCCACTTTTTTTCGAACCCACTTTTTGTCATTCAAAAGCAATCCAAATTTATTAGCATTATTAGGCTCCTTAGTTTTCGCATGACAAGGATCAGATTTACGAGATTTTTGCGGTTTCCTCCTCCTTGTAAATTTCAGCCAATCTACACCTAGATTCTCTTTTTGTTTGTCTCCCATAACTATTGCATCTTCATTAGCACCAACTGAAACTTTGTGACGCAATCCTTGCAATAAGGATTTTGCTTGACAGGTGGCTTCCATGGTGATCTTCTGCTTGGCTTGTATTTGCTTCAAGTTTAACGAAAAACTCTTGTTCTGCATCTTTACTGTAAACAACTCATCACCATTTTGATCTTAAATTACACATGCTTTATCCTTAAAGAAAATAGCATAATTCTTTTCCAAGAGTTGTCCCACACTAAGGAGATTTTGATCAATTTCAGGCACAAACAACACATCTGAAATTAATTTAATACCTAATGAAGTCTCAATTGCAACAACTCCTTTACCTTTAACCTCTATAAAGCCTCCATTTGCAATTCTGATTTTGGAGATTTCTGACTTATCCAACTCTCTGAATTTGCTCTCATCAAATGTCATGTGATGAGTACAACCACTATCAATCAACCATGCTTCATTTGTATTTTTAGTTGAAAAACAACTAGCCACAAAGAGATGCTCTTCTTCTTGCATCTCATTCTCAGCAACTTGAGCTTGTTGACCTTGTTGTGAATCCTTGTTTTTGCATACCTTCTCCACATGACCAAATTGCTTACATCTACACTGAATATCAGGCCTATACCAGCAATATTTTTCAAGATGAGTTACCTTTTTACAATGAGTACACGGAGGGTAATTCCTTCTTACTTTGGCTTGAAAAGCTCCTTCAATTTTGCCTTCTTGTCTCATGAGTCTTCTATGCTCCTGAGCTTGTAAAGCACTCAACACTTCTGCCAAGGTAATGTTTGTCAAATCTTTAGAGTTCTCTAAAGAAGAAATTGTGGACTCTAACCTTTTAGGAAGAGTAACCAAAATTTTCTGAACAATTTTGGAGTCTTTGAATTCCTGACCGAATAATCTAACTTGATTCGCAATGTTGAGAAGTTGATCAGCATACTCCTTCACTGTTTCACACTCCTTCATCCTCTGCATCTTAAACTCTCTGATTAAATTCAACGCCTTCATCCCTTTGATCCTCTCATCGGCTTCATATTCCTTCTTGAGAAAATCCCAGATCTCCTTGGCTGATTTTATCATCATGATTCTGACAAAAATTCCTGATGATACAGCATTGAATAAACATGCTCTTGCCTTTCATTTCATTTGCTTCTTTTCCTTATGATTTTTTATTTGAGCAACTGTTGGATTGTTTAGCAAAGGAGGAACTTCATAGTCCTCCTCAACAACTTCCCATAAATCATTTGCCTCTAAGTGTGACTCCATTCTTGCTGCCCATATATGATAATTATCACCATCAAACACAGGTGGTGCTAGTGTTGTGTGGGGTGTTCCAAAATCCATTTATTATGGTGGATTTCACTCAATTCACTCACAAGTCCCTTTAGGAAGATGGCTTTGATACCACTTGTTGGGATTTGAACACAAACCACCATAATAATTCATTGATATGAATGTTATTTAAATACAAAAATAAAATAACTGAATTCCTAAAACTTATCCTAAGATATCTACTGATGAAGAACTGATAACAATCTAATCAGTTCTCTATTTTATTGCTTATCTAATCTAATCAAAAACTAAAAACCAAATAACAACCCACAAATAACAAACTACTTCCTAAAGCTTATCATTAAAAAATAAATACTGAAGCATTATCTCAACATATTGTAGAGGAACTATTGCACAAGCCTAATAAGCATAAATTTATAATTAAGTTATTGCTAATGATCATTTTGGTTCTTTCATTTCAAACAGATACTAGTGACTTGGAAAGCGTGCAATCTACACCCAGACATAGTCCAGATAATTAAACAACCAAGGTGCCTATGACAGTAACCCTCCCTCAATCATGCATAGTCTCAATGCTTATATTTAGTAACCGCTGAAGGGCAGCCACCTTCAGAGAATCATCCATTCATATTCAATCCATCCAATTACATAAATTTATTGGGTAACATGGATTGGGCTAGTTTAGTTGATGGATTTTAATGAACAAACCAAACTATCTCCATTGGATATCAAATAGATATCCATTGGTTTTAGAGAATGAATGTTTTCGAGGCAGTAAGGGTCTAGGAGCATTTAGTTGAGAGAGAAACATGAAGATGGAGAATGATACGTATTTAGAAAAAGGGAAGTCTAGACGCATTTATTTTAGAAACTTTAATTTATAAGAGAAAATTAAATTTTTTATTGAAAAATATTTAAAATATATTTATAGTATTTTAAAATTATAATTTAAATTTAAATCAGATAAAATAGATGGGTTGGATTTCTATCCATCCAAACAATTAAAATGGATTAATGGATGGATTAGATATCCATCAATTAAAATGAGTCATGCATGGTTTGGGTGGTTTTAACAAATTTTTAACGAATCCTAAATAGTTTAATTGATTATAATTTGATAATCCAAAATCCATCTAATCCATCCATTCCCCACCCATAGGTATTTTCAACCTATCATGATAGTATCACTATCAAAGATGGCTAACATATAAAAGAGAGGGCTAAATGCCATCTTATCTTAGCTAGCGCTTCAAAACAATTGCATAAGCTGGAAAACTATGAACTCATCCTAGAAGATGAGTCTACCAATGGTCAATGCAACTATGCAGCTATTCCTAATAGGATTATCCTGTGGATATCACGAATACAGATTCAGATCAACCACAGATATGGTAATTGCGGAATATTCCTTGGGTTTGCCACTGTACCAAACACATTTAAATCTCACATATATTCTAAATTGTCAGGCATTCCAAATTTCAGGCATTAGTTTTTGGCTTCTAGCTTGCAGAATCTAAAATCAAGAGTGTGTGAGCAGGAAATTTCTAAAATCAAGAGGAGAGGACTCACTGAGCAGGGAATTTACTGTCTGTGCGAGCTTCAACCCGCAGCCACCAAAGCAAAATTTGGCGTCCACAATTCCCAAGTGGTTCCACCACAGAGTTCCGCTTGAGCAAGGACAGGGGACTCTCCATCTCCCCATCTAATGCATCAAGATCCTTAATCCACTCTGGCTTATCATCAGAATCCTTCCATAGCAACCTAGAATTCAACACAAAACCAGACCATTCAAGCTTTCTTGGCAGCACCGGCGCCCGGTCATCAATGTGAACCGCACTTCTTCCCGTATAGGGTAAGGAATTGAAGTTGTGCCAACCAACCAATTTATTGGTAGCATTACAAGCAGGACCTTGCACTGGCACCATAACTTCCTCCTCACCCTCCATTTGATTCACGGATGAAGATTCATCAGCATTAATGGAATGAACAAGTATCCCAACAGAAACAGCACCAATCCATTTCACACTTTGGATTTCATCAAACAGCTCCATACTATGCATATTACTATCATCTGCAAACATAACAATTCCATCCAACTTGTTTTTTCTCACAATCCTGTTCCACCATTACATGACAAATATTAATCGAATGCTTCATTCATGTAAATAGTAACTGAAAGCAAACATTGGAATTGGAATTGGAATTTTATACAAAAGTGAACCTCAAAGCATGAAGGCGCATCCGAGACTCCAATTTGTGCCTACCCTCCCATGAATTGGGAATTCGCTGACGAAACCCAACGTGGACTGTTCTGAGACCAGAACTGGCAATGATTGAAGCGGTTTCATTGGTGACTCCACCAGCTTCCACCACGATCCACGTCAGATCGTACGGCACCAGCATCAGCGAGTGCATTACGCCGGTCAAGTGAAGCTTCTGGAAGGTGCGAACGTAGGTCGGCGTCACCGCAATCACCGTCTTAGGGTTCTTCACTCCGAACAACGCCCTCTGCTCTCTCTGAACTCTCTCTAGTATCCGGTGAGCTTTCATCACCTCAACCGGATCCGGATGCGGCCACGGACGGACTCGGATCCCGTGCCGCCCGACCACGACCCGGCTGGTGGAGCCGGCGACGAGAGGAGCGGTTGTTCTGTTGGCAGGATTTTCGACGGTGGCCACGGGGTTCGAAATGACGTCGAGAGAAGCGGTGATTTCAGCACCGGTTCGGAACGGAACGGTGTAGAGATTGGTGGAGGAAGTGGAGAAGAGGAAGAAGAAGACGAGGCGAGAGAAGCGGAAACCGAGGACGAGACTGATGAGGCAGCAGACACCGTGAAGTACGAGCCAAAAAATAGCCGCCGGAGACTTGACGGTTCCGTCGGCGGAGGAATCGAGCTGCGGCGATCCTCTGAAGCTGTTGCTCCGGCGGTTGAGGTAGCTCTGCTGCAACGCCGAGAGCTTCATTTCTATCTCTCTCTGCGAGTCAAAGAGAGAATGTGTGTAAGGTTTGTGAGTTGAATTGCTTTGCTATTATATGTTGATTTGAAGTGTCTGTAGCGATTTGAGAAGAAGGAGAAGGTTTGAAATGGTGGTGGCTTTAGGTTGGTGGTGCTGTAATTTATTTAATCATCTCACGTTTCTTTGGGTTTACGGATAATCCCGGTTTGCTTGATTTTTTTATTTTTCTAAATTAATTCTAACAACTTTCACTTCAGACAACTAATAATTGAAAAGAAAATGAAGAAAGAGAAATACACTGTTTCTCTTCACCATTGCTGGTACCTTTAGGCTGGAGCTACGACCACGCGTGGTAAAATCTATTGGGTAGAGTACGGACATTAGCATTTCGATAATCCCTATTTACTGCTAATTACGTAGACGAACAGAGAGAGAGGGGGAGGTCACCAATTATAAGGTCAACGGGGTCAAGGAGGGTAAACTTTCCTCTGTCCTAGTTATTTTTCCTGCACTTCCTGGGCAACCAAACAGAGAGTAAAAATACTGTGGACATTGCAAGCAACTCATAAATAAATAAATAAATAAACTCAAATGAAAGATTTTCCTTTTTTAGATAAAAATTAAAAATAATAAATATATCAGAACATATAAGTTATAACTTCATTAAATGTGTTTTTTTTTTCCTATGCCCTTAAGGTAATTCTATTATGATCTTGCTAACGAGTGACTGATGACGTTGTTTAAGGAATCAATAAAAGGAAAGTTTTTATTGAAAAATTAAATGTAACTCTTTTTAATATATTAAATACATCATTTATTTATGCAAATTTTCTTTTTTGATTCCTTAATCAATGTCCTAAAAGCACTCGTAAGCATTCTCCATCCTATTAACCTTCCAAATTATTAATTAATTAATTATTTATTTATTTACTATTTATTAATTTATTAATTAATTACATTTTAGAGTTTTATTTTACAAAAATCACTACATAACGGTATTTTAATGATCAAATTTAACAATCACACTTAATCGATTATTAAATTTAAAAATTCAATCACTAAATCGATCGTTAAATAGTTTAACGATCGATTTAGTAATCATCAAATAGTTTAGCTACTAAACAATCTATAACATGGTTCGATGGTCGTTAAATCGATTAGTAAATAATTTAACGATCAAATTTTTATATTTAACGATCGAATTTGACGATCGTTAAACATCTTTTTATTTGTATGGAATATTATTGGTTATTATCGGAATTAGGTAATTACAAATGCTGACAGCGCCATTCATGACCAAGCATGGTAACTTTTTGTCTTTTTTTCCTACTTTTCTTTTGTTTCCTTGCTGTAAATTAGTATCAACATATACAACACAGTACTCAATTTCCATTTCTCGCAATCATCATACAGTTATGGTAACCCCTTCTTTCTTTTTTCCTAATTCACGATATTGCTTGAAAAATTGTCCCCGCTGCATGTAAATTGTAATAATTTTTTTTTCTAAAATTAGGGATGATGCTGCGAATTGGAAGGGAAAAAAGTAACTGTCAAAATCTCCTAAAGTTATAGGCTTATAGCGGTTAAATACCTAAATCGAAACAATTATGTCGCGTCTCTATTTGTTTTCCGTATATGTATGCATTGTCTTCCTTGAAACCTATAATAATTATTTGATACGTATAACTAATTTTTTTCTTGAAGGATGTGAATGTATGCCATTATTTGACCTTGTTCAAACTTCTTTCTCTATATATTGCTTTTCGAAAGCGTCACATTGTGATTTATCTACGGTTATTATTATCTATTTGCATTCTGCAATTGCAATTTTTGTTTCAAATATTATTGATTATTGATTGATGAGGGTGACAGTGATACATATCCCCTCATCTCGATGGCAGGTTTAACTCATGCATCACCAGCAACAAGTTTTGGTGGTACATTAAATTATTTACTGCAAATAACAAGAGATTTTCTATTTGCCATGTTGCGGAAATAAGAAAACAAAAACTAATAAGAATTTTCATGACACCAACCCCAGCTATATGATATTAGGTAGAGTGGGGGTTGGTGGGTTGCTTCATTTACAAACTCCCAATGCATCCAAACCATAGGGTTCCTTGAGAATGTGGCTAGCTATGTATGCACTATAATAAAACGATCTTCTTCGCTTCCTGATTCCTCCAATTTATCTTAAGCGCTATGGAAAATTAAGTTTGAAACAGCACAAAATTTTACCACCTAAACTGGACCTCTGGTATTTTCGACTGTGTAGTATGTACGTAATTACAATTACATGCAGCGACGTTTGATTTGGTATACAAAAATCGAAGAGTGAAGAACAAATGCGGTTTGTAAGTTGTAATCTGTCAAAATCATGGGTCGCCAGCTTTACATACTTGCAAACAAAGGAATTCTTCTTACCTGTTAAGAGCTTGGGATATAAATAAAACCCGGCATGCTATCCATGCCTTCTTATTAGGTAGAAATTGTTGCCTCAATTGATTACTACGTTCCACCATTAATGCATATAACAGGCTCACTCAAAACTACTCAAGGGGTGCTTATCTTGTGCCATAACATCTTCGTTTAATTACCTAGATCATCTCACAGTGCCAAATAACTATAAAAGAAATCAATCAATTATCAAACTATTTAACATGGTTTAGAAAATTTAATGATTGAACTTACTAGTTCACAAAATCAAATTTAATGATTGAAATTAACGTAATAAATATTAGATTTAATTGTTTTTGCATTGACAGTTTAAAATTATTTTATATTGTCAACCTATCAGAAATTATCACATTGGTAAACAAAATTGACTCTTATCCTAACTATCTTAAAAGACATTAATTCAAACCGTGATTTTTGATTGATTGACTGTATAAAAAACTTTACATTAACAATGTATAACAATTAATCCCAAATGTCTAGTTTTTCTCCTCCTTTTTTCCTCAAGCTTTCAGATCTATTCTCATAAGAGTACATTATTGAAGAACTTTAAAAAGAATCTATATTTAGAAAACATAGTGTACCAAAAAAACACAACTTTAGAAAATAAACCAAGCCAGCCCACAAAAGACCCATGTTGACGTTCAGCCTACTTCAACATGCATGTGGGCTAACTAACATGAATTACACACGGAGTATACGAGTGGACTACTGAACAATATTATTTTCACAAGTTAATGTTCAAGGCAGTTTCGTTTTAAAAAGGTTACATCTTATTCAGTACCCAAAAAAAAGGTGTCATCTTATTTTTTTAACCAATTTTTTTGTAATACTTTCTCTTTTGACCAAAGTTTTAGTTTTAGGCTTTTTGTGTACTATAAATAATGCTAAGAAAATCTATTTCTTTTTTAATTTAATTGGTATACACTGTCAGTGTAAAGATTTTTTACACAGACAACCAATCAGAAATTATCATATAAGCTAAAATGTTTGATACTTTTCTTAATTATCTTAAAAATCACATACACCATGATTTCTGATTGGTTGTCAGTGTAAAAAACTTTACACTGACAGTGTATAGCAATTAAACTCTTTCTTTTTACTGTAATTTAAATATTATTTATCAAAATATTTTTAATAAAAAGTTAATTTCTTTCCAGAGTCAACTCAACTCCACTCGATCGAATGGATGGCGATGTGTGCGTGTGTGAAAGTTGACATTCGTTCTCTGTCCTTCACAAAAGTAGGGTACCCCTAGCTAATTAGGGTCCAAACCATAGTTTGAGGCAACCATATATAAACTTCCTTAAGGAGCCCTTCTCAAGCGATATTTCATAGATAATGGTGTCTGTACAAGGAGGAAAATCAAGTTTTAACAACTCACTTCAACAGCCCCCCCCCCCCCCAATGAAGCAGTAAATAAGTACAACATAAGAGTGTTCATAAGTAACGATGTTCGTAGATTTGAACCATTACAAAGTGGATATTTTAGATTATACTATAGTGATATGTAGTCTTGAATTGTATCTCTAACATAATCTGCACACACCCAATCTCCTCAGGGTGTAGTCTAAAAGTCTACGTGTTACGACCATATATACACGTGTATTTTGGCAGGTATAGTAAATGCTCTAGAGAATTTTGCTCAACATTCCGTAGGAAGCAGCCTCACTTCCATATTCATATAGGTGAGTTTATCAAGAGTACTCGTATGTCTAGATACCCTGCTCCATATAGAGTATAGAACTCATTAAGAGTCAAATAATTACTCAACCTTCCAACACTATTTCCTAGGATACCTAGCTACTAGGTACTCTTGATATATAGCGTGATTCTCACATATCTTTACGAGTTGTGATTATCCTTTGAACCTATTTCATGGGATCTTCAGTCCATAGGTTGGGTTACCCTCACAAGTGACAAGTCAATCTATAGGCATTAGTCCTATAATAATATGCCCATAATTTTCAAATGATAGATAACAATTCCGCATGACTAAACCCTTGGCAAGCTTTAAATAGATTGATTATTAGGAAAGTCAAGCAAACCCTTGTGCGAGATTGAGAAAATCCTTAAGCTATCGCAATATTAGCACTTTGTTAAGCATAAACATTAAAGGTGTGAAAGTGATGGGTTGGGACAAGTTTAACTTGACCCGAACCCGGGTCAATATTACGTTACGGTCATTTGTTTACATCAATATCCAACCCAACCATGATCTGGTAATGTTCAGGATGGAACCGAGACAACCCAATATATTAATATAATATTTAAATTTAAACATTATATATAGTTAAATCATAGATTTAAAGATATATAAACTAAAATTAAGCTATATTTTACAATATATATTTCGAAACAACTAATATTAGTATAAATATATTGTCATATTTTTTAAAGAATGTTTGACATCGGGAGAGGTTGGGACGATTCGAAATATAACCCGAACTCAATCCAAAAACAAATCGTTTTATTTCTAAAATTCGAGCCAAACAATATTGATTTCGGACCAGGACGAGCTAGTGGGAGGTGAAGAAACTTAAATACCCCTAACAAGTAATAAGCATAATATCTCATGTCATTGAAAAGGAAAAATAGTAGTTTGTCGATCATCTAATCTTATTTAGAGATGATTCAACCTTGTGGGGAGAGAGAGGCGCAAATTTGAGAAACATAATTGATCTGTAATGGGGCTTTGGATCTAGGCCTACCGCGGTCAAGCAATTCAAACCCAACAAGTGGTATTCAAGCCCGACAAGTAACCAATATATCATCTAGAAAATTGCTAAAGCATGAAAAACGGCTACACATGATCTTATCTCTCCAAATATTGTATTATGAGATCATATCCCCTCAACTTCTAAATTACAAGATCATTGGCTCCAGGTTTATCCTTGAGTAAGCACACGGTCACTATATAAACATGTTTGGGATCTTCTTATTCACATACTTGTAAAGTAATGTCACATCTAACTTGAGCATCTACCTATTGCGGGTACACTCCCCTAATCTCCAGGAGCAGGAATCAATTATGTTAAGAATTTAGGCATCCGAATGGTCCCCTCAAAAACCGGCTTATAAGGGGGTGGTCTACCTAGCTATATAAGCAACGGTCAGGCTCGTTAACCACCCGATGTGGGACTCGCAACACGCCCCCTCGAGCCTGGGCTCGTCACCACAAGCGAGGGCTAGCGGCACTATCGACAACACCGGGCAGAACGTAGCTCTGATACCATGTTAAGAATTTAGGCATCCGAATGGTCCCCTCAAAAATCGGCTTATAAGGGGGTGGTCTACCTAGCTATATAAGCAACGGTCAGGCTCGTTAACCACCCGATGTGGGACTCGCAACAAATTACATCTCCCTAACTTATTTAATAAACTTCGGCTGAAGACAGAAGACCCATCCATGTCAACCATGTATCTCACTCTCCCCGACTTTGGAGACACATTTGAAAGAGAGAGTTTCTTGAGAGTTTATTTCGACTTTATGTGAATATTTTATGAAATAAACTTATAAAAATAATTTATTTTAATAGTTTATTATCCTTTTATAAATTCTTTTTGATTTATTTCAATAAATTTGATATATAAGTTTATAAAAATAAGTTTTTATAACTTCATTCGAAAAAACTTATTGAATAAACACATATATTTGTGGGAATTTCTTTCTTGGGTCATTTTTTTGGTCAGCTTATGACCAATATGTAACATCAATGACGACCCAAAATTGGCCTCTGTTGTCCATAATAAAAAGGAAAAAAACTTCTCTAAAGTGAGAAAGTAAGGATGTATCACCCTTGATTAATTAAAATAGTTTATGATCTCAATATACTTTAATTAATCAAGGGATAGATAGATTTTTATTTTTTTACTTTACATTTTTATCCACCATAGAGAAACTTAATCCTAATAAAAAGCTGAGAGGATGTGTGGTTCATCCATCTCGCCACCGTCCATCCAAAAAGTTAGATACAATTTAAATAATTCTTCAGTTATTATCTGTTTTTCTCTGTTTAGATATTGTTTTGTATACCATTATTATCATTACTCAGATAATTTGCTCATACAGAGAGTGACATAATTCATTACGTCAAATCAATTATGTATATGTTTGAATTTAAGTTGGAATATATTTAAATATCTATTTGAATAAAAATAATAAATTATTATATTTACGTTTTATATCTTGAAAATATGTTTTTATGTCGAATTTTCTTCCAAACATAAATCCAAACACATCATATTATTTTGGATAGTCTTTTGATGCAGCCGTTCAGTGACGGCATCCTTTGATCCTCATATAGAACTAGTTTTTTTATTTTCAATCTGTATATTAGGGTAATAGTTTATTATAGTCAATTTTGGCAAGTTTGGACGGGAGCCTAAATCTATGGCCGTACTAGCAATATATTGAATTATGAGTATTATTTTTTATACCACAAATTTTTTTAATACATCACGAATTTTTTTAAAAAGATTTAATATCTTCAAAATATCCTCATTGTTTCATTCCCTCTCATTCATATATCTGCATGAATTTTTTAAATTTTTGAAAATAAACTTCCCGTAGCTTTAATTTATATTGCCGGAAATAAAGTTCCGGTAGTACTATAATTTTCTTTTTGTCTCAATTATCGCTAATTGTCAATGTTTAAGATTCATCCTCTAGGCTCTATGTTAGTAACAACTTTTGTTATGGTTATACATTCAACAGTATTTGATTTGAAGCTGCGACTGTGGTTTTGGTTATAAATTCCAGCACATGTTAAAATTCCTGCCGGAAGTGTTCTAACTTCTAAGAGATGCATTGGCAAGTGGCCTTTCTTGTGCTCTGTCTTGTGCTTTACTGCATCCAATTGATTCAATCAAGGCTTGCAAACTAGGATATTTGAAGCAAGTAAAATACCGGAATTATAATTCCGGTAGATATTAAACAAAATGTAATCAAATCGAAATTGCGTTGGCGTTAATTATAATTTTCGTAGGTATAATATGGGAATTGCGAACTGGGATATCTGTGTAATGTATACCGGAATTATAATTCCGATAGGTATAAAATCAAATAAAATATATACCGGATTTAAGATTCCGAATTTATACATGCCGGAAATAAAATACATATCGGAGTTAAGATTCCGCGGGTATCCTAAAGATATGTACATACCGAAATTAAAGTTCCGGTACGAAGCAATTTTTTTTAAAAATAGGGTACGCGACGAACCTGGTGGAGGTTACACGGGTGCTTTGGAAATATTCAATTTTTTTCAAAAAAATTATGGTGTATTAAAAAAACTTGTGATTTAAAAAACAACACCCATTGAATTATTTGTTTTCATAAATTTATATAACCTTTGGGCCTTTAACGTCACAATGATTATTCTACAAATAAAATATTAGTTGTAATATTGTTTCAATTAAGCTTGTTCGAAATAAAATGCTTAAAAATTAATTGTGATACACACTCAATTAATTTTTTTTAAAATTATTAATTAGCCATGCATTAATGCATCATTAAAAATATCTAATTTTTACAATAACTATTTTAAAAATAACATATTTGATAATATATAATACTTATCATAAAAGTTACAAATATCACTATAAATAGGGACAATTTATATTATTAAAGGCAATAATTATTGTAGCAAAAGAAACTTTAATTTTGTTAGAAGAAAATGAAACACATGCTTCCATTGTATTTGAAATCAGTTATATAACTCACCAATATATGATTGATCCGAGTGGTAGTGGGTTCGGGCCCCTTAAATAAGTGATTAAAGGTTTGATCTCTGACTTTTATGTACGGAGAAAACGTGGTAAGGAGGGATTAGTCCTTCCATGCGGTCCAGTAACTCGTGGGACTAGTCTTCACAGTTACACATGGGGATACCTCGGGTAAAATAAAAAAAAATCAACTATATATCACTCACAACTTTGTATATTTTTTTAATTGCAATTAGTCTATTTATATAAAAAAAACTACTTATAACATAAAGTGACTAAAGGAATATTTATAAAGTTTAATTTTGATACATTATCAATATAATATTTTTTTACATTATTAATCAATTATATATCACTGACTTTTAAAGTAATTATTATAATATTTAATTGATATACACTTTTAGTATAAAGATTTTTTACACTATCAACAAATCATAAATTATCAAATTATTAAAAAGGGTGCGTTTGATTAGCATTGATGTATAGGAAAAGGAGAACAACACATGACAAATGTTTGAGTCACAACACAACTCATTGTCTTGTATATTGTTTGGTGGATAATAAACAACACAAGTAAAATTATATAAAATTTACATAAATACCCTTTATAATATATAATATTACATTAAATAACTATTATATATAACATAATATTATATATAATATATGTACTTAATTAATATATATATATATATATATATATATATATATATATATATATATATATTGTCTTCTTTGGCACTACCAATAATTTTGCCACCTCAATTAAATGAGTCATGCTAGTGAGTGAAGTCAAATGGTTTTTACAATTTGATTGGGTCACTTAGGCAGGATAAAGTTACCCTTGGGGTACCGAAGAATTCACCTATATATATTTGAGAGAAAGAGAGAGAGAATATATGTAATAAATAAGTATGAATAATTTTATCTTTTTAGGTAGTATGTCTAGAGCTGGGTATTTGGGCTTGGGCCCGCGGACGGTCCGTTTAACTTGAAATTCGTGCGGGTTAGGACCAGGCAAAACATAGAACCGTTTAAATGCGGGCCTTTTCAGCACAGTTTGTTTAACCCGCGGGTTGGACGGGTTGGGTCCGCGGGTTAACGGACCAGCCCGTGGACCACTACTTCTTTTTACACAAAAAATAGGCAACTTTGACACATGAGTTTGGACCATATCTGATTTCTCCATCACCAGCCCATATGCTTAATGGTACGTGAATGCATTATTTTATGAAGAATGCGGTTATCCAACTTCACGATATTTTTGAAGAACATATTTCATTGTGTATATGTTTTTTTCCCGTTCTATTTGGACTTTTTTATATTTATTATGACAGTGGATTTTGTTTTCCATTTTACCCATGTGGTCATGTATGACAGTGTGATAATCTTTTTGCTACAATTTTCTTTGTCTAACTGTCAGTGAGACGACCCGCCGTCCCATCAGTAGAACCTAAGATATTAACTAACCTTAATCGCATTATATACGTTAGCGCGCCTTATTAATACGAAGCGAAGTGGAAAATTGAGTGCAAAAGCAAACAAATACACGGCACACAACGCTTCAGAGTACACAGCTTAAAATATAAAGAAATATATCACATACATCATTGCCTCATCAGTAG
Organism: Ammopiptanthus mongolicus; assembly: GCA_039655645.1. Taxonomy (NCBI): domain Eukaryota; kingdom Viridiplantae; phylum Streptophyta; class Magnoliopsida; order Fabales; family Fabaceae; genus Ammopiptanthus; species Ammopiptanthus mongolicus. The sequence goes on along the minus strand of CM077343.1, from coordinate 100,581,629 downwards.
GGCTACAGTATAAAGTAGTATATGCAGAGTATATTAGTACAAACCCAAAATAAAAGTACGAAAAGTAGGCCGAGAGACAACTCTCCGGCTAACCATGGTCATTGCCTGTCCTCTCGAGGCTAGGGTCCGTGGCACATCCTCCGGCGTCAGGCTCGCAAGGAATGTCGTCCAGCTCCTCAGCCACGGGTTCCACCTCGATGTCTTCCCATAAATAAGGGCAACACATATAGAAAATAGCGGGAGATAAGAAACATATATCATCAAATATGGGAGATGAGCATTAGTACAGCATATATATATACATCACACAACACAGAGAACATATACAACACAACCTCACCCATCTCTTAAGTCGTTCATCACAATCATCTCAAACATCATTCTCTCAAATAAGCCTATAAGAGGGATACTAATCCCTATGTATATGCTGACTTCCTTATATGCATGTCGGCCGATACATCACATCCCCATTTGAACATCCCCGTCGGGATTATATCACATCACATCCCGCCTCGGGATTTCAAGTAACGTCCCCAATTGGACATCCCCCTTTGGGACCAAATGTTGTGGTATGAAATGATATGAAAATGCAACAAACATCTATCGCAGGTTGATATTGGAACCTCACGCATAAACACTCGTGACCACGACACATTGCATCACATCAACGTCAACATCAACATCACATCATCATCAACATCACATCAGCATCAGCATCACGACGCCTTGCGTCTACGAGCCACAGCTCCACGGTCGGGCCCACAACGATATCAACCCGAACAACATCATCACTCACCATACTCTCACCAACGCTCAACCACCAGTCAATTCACAATAACATTACAACAGTAATTTATCCAGTATAAGCATCACCATAAAGCCAGATAACAATAAATCACTTCAACAGTTTAACACAACAGGTAAACAGATAATCAATTAAACAAATCAACACATCAACCTCAATCAATTTCATCATCCATAATATCAACTTAGTGATGATAGCCCAAAAGTAACTACACCTAGAGTCCAGACACTTTATCTAGGGCTCAACCTCTAGTAGGTTTAAGGGTTCCCCCTACACAAATATATATATTCTATAATAAGCTTGCCTTCCCGACGATATTAGTTCTTTCTCCCCAACTTAGTGATTTCCACGTGCAGCTCCGGCTACAACTAGCTGTCGATCTACATACACACAACCAATAAAGGTATTAATTCAAAAAAACAAAGATTTCTCCTATTGCACCACCCCTAGGGTTCGGCTCTATTAAATGAAAAATAGCTAGGGAGCTCCAAAAATTCTCGTTTCTTGGATAACACCCTAAATAAATGTGATAACCCTAGATATAAACTAAAAACATCAAAAATCAACCAAAAACCCTACCCTACTCAATAGGGGGTTTCGGCCCCTCTATGGTTAAATACCCTAGAGAGATTTCATGGCTCTAAGATATTGGACCATATAATTATGTCATGAACCTAGGCCATAGAAATTGGTTTGGTATCAAAATGATTTTTCTATAATTTTTCATGGATTTTTGAAGATTTAGGGATAAAAGACCCTAACTCCTCTACTCATGAAATTTTGGGGAGATAAATGGGAGATTGAGGGAGATAAAGATGAGATTCTACCTCCTATGATGATCTACTTCAAGTTTGGTGAATATTGCTTCAAGAAATTTCAAAGATTTAAGCTCCAAAAATGGAGTTTCAAGGAGAGAAAATGGAGAAATGAGAGAAAGAAGAAGATGGGGGGTTTTGGGGGGTGAGGCTGCCGAGAAATTGAGGGAGTAAGAGTGAAAATGAGAGATATTTACTTAGGTTTTTCTTAAGAGTTAAGTAATGGTAAAAGTAATTAGTAACAAAAAAATTAATCAAGGGCAATTTGGTCAATGCACGTCCCGACATTTTGAAATCATCACAACACTGGTAGGAGTCCCCAAATGATTTAACATAGCCCTGGTATGAAAATCATCGGCTCAAGGTTCTCGAAAAACCCTAAAACAGCTTGAATCGTCTACCCTACCGATTTTCGGCCCGAATATAAAATATTATTTATATTTTTAGACGTCAGGACTAGGGATGACAATTTTACCCGTACCCGTGGATACCCGTAGATAAAATCCGCAACGGGCACGGGGCGGATAGTTAAACGGGTGCCCGCGGATAAAATAAACGGGTAATTTCAATACCCGCTTATAAACGGGGCAGGGGCGGGTATCACGCTACCCGTGCCCGCGGATATCCGCACCTGTTACTTAAATTACTATAATACTCTTTATTATATATATCTACTAATTGCTAAACCTAATTTCCCATCCTTCCTTATTAAAGCTAATACTAATGGAAAAATAAGTACCTACTACTATTAATTATATTAAGTTGAGCTATTATTAAGTTAAGAGAAAACATAATCCAAGGGGTTTTAAGTGGATCCTAGCTTTTGTAACTTTTATTTTTAGAGAAAACAAATATATTTGATTACTCTTGTTAGTAACTTTTGTAATTGGATAATGCTTTCGTAGTTTCGTAACATCTATTTGTATGAACACAGTTATTTTAATAGAAATTACGCATATTTCAACAATTTTTCAAGCAAAAATAATCATTTTTTCTAAAAAAATAATCCGTAGATATCCGCAAACCCGCGAATATCCGTGAAACCCGCTGGATACCCGCCCGCAAGATACCCGCGCGGATAACGGACGGGGACAGGTACGGATTTCACCCCGCGGGTGCGGAGACGGGAGGAGTGCTACCTGTGCCCGCCCCGCCCCGTTGCCATCCCTAGTCAGGACATATTTTAGCAAAAAGGTAGATGATTGAATTTTAAGACTAATGGTTCTGACCGTTAGTCAAAATGAGGTCTTTACAATAGAAAAACACTATCATCCGAAAAAACATAGATCGGGCTCCGTTTGAGTTTTCGACCCAAAACTTAACCATAGCCTCCTACGATGGCGTAGAGCGTAACTATGGTCTCGGATTAATTTATTTAATTTTTTAGACCCTCCAATAAAATACAATTACTTAAATACTGATTAATTAAAAGGATTACAAAAATCGGGGTGTTACAGTCAGAGCAAAAGGTTGTAAAAGGGATATCGTATAAAGAATAAAATCAACAAATATTATTATGAATATAGTGGTTGAATACAGTGTTTTCAAAATAATTTGGATTTTTTATTTTTTTATTAATGAGTCTGCGGGCCAGCCCGTTTACCCCGCAGACTACGCGAGTTGGACGCGGACTAGCTAAATGCAGGTCCGTTATCTTCGTGGGCTAATCTGGCACGATCCATTTAAGTGCGAGTCAATGTGGGTTGGGCCTAAACGGACCGGACTAACCCGTATACCTAGCTCTAAGTATGTCCATGGAACAAAAAGTTGTCCCATGGTTTGCTAAAGGACAAAATATTTGGCTTTTGTCCGGTCCTTCACTCTTTTTTATCGCGTCCCGCAATTACTTTACAAATCAAACATGGAACAATTATTTTTGTGCTGTCCAGTCCTTTACATTTTTGCAAATCAAACGCACCCTAAAAGATATTCATAACATGATTGATAATTGATTGACAATATAAAAAATTTATACTAACAATATATATAAATTAAACTCATTATGATAAGAGTGGAAGATTTTTAATAATATAACAATGAATAATTGAAAAGATCTTTTAGAATACATCACAATTAAATCCATATTTAAACCTAATAGAAGTAAACTTTAATTAAATAGAAAATTCAAATAAGATAATTGTATATTAAAATAATGATTTGCTAAAACTAGGATAAAACATATGAAAATATGATGAAATTTCTCGGAATACACAAGGTATCATATGAGAATATGATAATAGGTGTCATTGTTTTAGATTGTGATAGAATTGATTATGAATAATTGATTTTAAAAAAATTGAGTTTAAAAAAATTAATTTGTATTTGATAATGATATTTTAAAAGTAGGATCATAAGAATTGATTTCGTTTTGAAGATAAAAGTAGAATCACTTTTGATGTGTAAATATAAAGAATTTTGTGGGTCTCACACCCGGAATTGATTTTATTAATCCAAAAACTAGGAATTCTTGCTTTCATTAGAATCAATTCTACCCATTTCAGAATCAATTCTATCCAACATGATTTTGCCACTCAAATATAAGAAGAGTAACTTTCACTTCTAGTGATCTTATTGTTGCTCTCAGAATTGATTCTGATATCTCCAGAATCTAAACCAAACGGACACAAAATCTATCGTAATAAGATAATAATTGTTATACACGTTATGTAAAATCATTTTACACATATATCCAATCATAAATTATCACATCCATCAAATATTTAACTTTTATTTTAATTATCTTAAAAATTATATATATCATAATTGATAATATAAAAATTTTTATACTATTAATACATAATAATTAAACTCTAATAATTTAGCAGAATGATAATGTTTTTTTCTTAGAAAAGCTGTCTACCGAAAAAGACAAGTAGTGTGAGGGTGATGAGTGGTGGGTGAGCATTGATCGACGCCGAATTGCCCTTCTTTCTTTCATCAGGGAGCAAAATGTCAAGCTTTCCGTCTGTTGACTTTGGGAGCCTTGTCTTTCATCACATGCACATGTGCATGTGCTGCTGTTTGCAGTTTGCATGAAACAGCCTTATAGAAATTTTTTAAATAACCAGTTCCTCACTCTCGCATAAATTGTATTGTTTTGTTTGAAGAGGATCGCTAATAAATGTTTTAAAAATATTGATTAATAAATTCATAAAAAAATTTATTAATCAGTATTTTAAAAATATAAGTTAAAGAATCAAAAATAAAAATTTTATATTAAGAATTATAATTTTTAAATTTTAAAAAAATTAAATAAATCACTTTCTAATATATATTTTTTATATTTGTTTTTTTAATTCATGTCTTTTGGATACTGATTAATATTTTCATTTATAAATAATATGTTTGTATTAGAAAGTTAGATATCTAACTTTTTAAAATATTAAATACACTTACTTTCAATAAATTTTTTTCATTTGATTCCTTAATCATTGAAACACGGATTCACATTCTGGTCGTTTGAATAACCATGGCTACTTTTTTTTTTTCAAATATAATGACGACCTTTAATCACGGATAAGTCACAAGAGAAACATTGGCTTACTTATCACGTACGATCTCTTATGCTACAGCTACACTCGATAGTATTGAATGAAAATTTAAATTGGTCTATAAAAAATTCTATAGACTCATTTTTAATTTTTTAAAAAAAATAATTAATTATTTAGTTCTTTAAATTTATAAATACAGAACAAATTAGTTCTTAGATTTAATTGTGACGTCCATTTACTTATTTACATATCCCATTAACGATCCTACTTGATCTGTTAGTGGTCTGATGTGACCTATGACGAATTTTCATCATGAAAAATGAATCAAAAGTGAAGCTATTTGAGGTTTTAAATTTGTGCACATTTTTCACTTTTTATTTGTTTTTCACAGAGAAAATTCATCATAGGTCATACAGAACTGCTAACGAGTCAAGTAGGATGGTTAATGAGACACGTAAGTAAGTAAACGGATATTGAAACTAGTTGAGTAACTAAAATGTCTCACATTTATAAATTTAAGGGACTAAATAATTAATTTATTTTTTTAAAAACTACAAGGTGTCCTTAAAATTTTGTTAGGGATGAATTGGGACCTTCTTTAGATGTCTCTTTATGTACCTAGGTAAATGGTAATAAGTAACATGGGCGGTCCTTCTATTTGAGTAAATGGCAATAAGTAACATAAACTGTTCTTCTATTTGGGGGTGATATATGGCATTAACCAGTATTTTTATAAAATTATTAAATTTAGGTAAAATTATTTTGTTCCTCCTTTAACTTTTTTTCAAGTTGTGATTCTTTTTTATGCCTAATTAGTCTTGAAAGTTTTAAAAAATGGATGTCAGGACGGACGCGATCGAAGAAGATTTCTTTTTTGGAAGTCATCATGGAAGTCATTACCAAAGTGTTTTTATTATTAGGAAACATTGGAAACACATTTTTTTAAAAGCAACTAGTTTTTCTTTTGAAATAGACAATGATATAGTTTTTTTTTATTTTGAGAAGTAAATTATAAAGAAAATATTAAAATTTATTTTCAATTTTTAATGTAAAAATATATTTCTTATTGAAAAAAGGTAAAACTTCGAGCGATCAGGCTGTATAAGCTTAGATGTCACTCGAATATTTGAGGAATCAAGAAGTTGTACAACTAAATTGATTAATTTTTATTGAAAGATTTCTATTTATTTTTTAGGAGTAAATTATTTACAAAAGAATTTTTATGTTTGAGTTTTATCATTATTATCCTTCTAAAAAGAATTAGTGGTTATCATTATTTTACCAATATGTGGTTGGTCTAAATGGTAAGGGACTCAGACACCTTAAGCAAGTGGTCAAAACAGTAATGAGTAAAAGTTTTAATGATTAACAAAGTTATTATATGTTTATTGAAATTACTTGAAGTCAAGTTTATGCTAATTCATAAGGTCAAAAAACCTTTTGTATGTTTGTGACTTCAGATGGTTCTCCAAAACCAAAGTTCCACCTAACTCTTAAAGAACAAAAAGCTCACTGCAATATCTTCATCCAAAGAAACTCAGTGGTAAAGTGATCTTATAGTATTGTACGTCCAAATATTTACATTACTTTAACGTTCAACTGTTTATACCTATTATGCGTCCAAATGTTTTCACTGAATGTCCAACTGTTTATACCTGTTGTGCGTCCAATTGTCTATTCTGTGCATCCAATTATCTTCAATGCTTATGCGTCCAATTATCTGTGCGTCCAAATATTTGTGCATCCAATTTTATATTTGCCTGTGCGTCCACTAACTTCTTTTTGTAGATGACGTGGCATTCTATTATTCAATAAATGATTTTAAGGAAATATCTCTTTCACATAAAGACAAAAGAAGGAACGAACGTCGTACAAAGCAAATCACGTATAGCAAAGAACCAGGTTAGAGCAAAGAATCACGTAGAGCAAAACGCTTGTCGGCCATAAAAGCAAAATCAGTCTGCTACCATTCAAGCTGCTACTACCTCCTCATTCTGAAAGGACAAAATACACAACGAAGGACAACTGACAAATGATCTGTGCCTAACGGATATTTGATTGTGTCTAAGCGGAAAAATTTTCCCAATATTTTGAAATCAGAAGGTCAAGTCGAAGCTATAAGAAGACCACTCTCATGAAGAAGAAAAGGAGAGAACACACGAGCAAGAAAATATTCAAGAGAATTCATTGTGCAAACAAAAAAGCCCCAAAGCTTTCACTCTCTAGTTTTTGATCTGTAAACAGTCTCATTCTTTCATTGTAAAGTTGTAAACGAGTTTGTAAAAAGCTCAGAAAAACCCCTCTCAAATCTTAGGATTTGTTGAGCCTGAAGAGGCTTGTCTGTAAAAGAATACTTGTTGTCTGGAGAGGTGCAGAATACTTGGAGTTGTAGTCTTGGAGAGACTTGGAAACAACTTATGTTAAGTGCTAAGAGTTTTAGTGGAAAAACTTTCTAAAGGAAGGGACTGGACGTAGCTATTTGTTTTGAAAGAGTGAACCATGATATATCTTTATATGAATCTCTCGATCCCTATCTCGTTAAGTTTTTTATTTATTAGTAACTTGGGGATTGAAGACAAAGTATCTTAAACGCCTGTAATCGTTTTGGTGTGTTCTTTCATCTTCCTGCTTTAAACGTTTGTTTTAAAAAAAGGTTTTCGAAAATCGGTTCAGAAACATAATTCAACCCCCTCTTGTGTTTCCCTGTTTCACTTTCAAACCTGGTTGGGAGGGGAGAACCCACATTGTATGCCCAACAGGTTCCTCAACGGAGATTAGTCACTGCTAATGATGGTAGATACTCCGCACCTATAACATGATTAACAAAAAAAATTAAATTTTGGAGCCACAAATAGATATGGTTAAATTGGCTTATTTTTTTGTTACATACAAGTGAAGCTCAGCCTATAGTTAGAGTCATCACCCAATGATAGATAATCAAATAGTTTTTAAAAAGTTAAATGACTAATTTGATAAAAATGAAAGTCAGATAATCAACTAAAAAAATAAGTTAGAGAAAAAAAACTAATTTTATTTAATGTTAGATAATACTTAATTACTTGTTTTATTAGAATTTAACAAACACTACTTAAAAGAAAAAGACATTGGGAATATAAATTAAATTAAATTTTTTTTAATAACGAGTATTTTAAGAATATTCATTAAATAATTAATAAAAGAAAAATTTGTTTTAAAAAATTAAGTATAATAATTTTTAATATATTAAATATATATATATATATATATATATATTTTTTATTATAATATCCTAGGGAAAAGAGAACAAGTCAGAAAATAGTAATAGTGTGTTTGGTTGCACGACAACCAATCACCTTTACCACAACTTTTCTAAAGCTATAAATAATAACTTTCACGGTGGACATTGTTCCCATCGTGATTCCAAATATATAATAAGCAACAACGAGAACCCATTCCATGGTACGAAGTGTTAATCGAAGTCAAATGGAGCATATGCTGGAAACCAACCGATCCTCAAACTTTTCCAGACCATTGGGTATTCATCCAACGGCTAAAACAATGGGTTTGACCACATTTTAATGCCCCCAGCGTCCCTCATATCAATAATAATAACCCCTTTGGGTCCCGCAACCAAGAAAAAGGTCAATATCCTCCCACTTAGATTCAGATACATTTCTCATCAGAAAAAGGAAAATATTAAAGAAAAAAAAAACAAGTTGTTACGATACATTTAAAAATAAAGGATTTTGATATTTTATATCCAATCAAAATGTGATATCTTAATTAATTTGAATTATGTTAATATTATATGAGGTTAAGTTCTCATCATTTAATTAATTCACATAGACAAGGATATGATATCCAAAGGATACTATAGATATCATAAAATCTTTCAATAAAAAATTGTTTTCTCTGTTAAAGACTGATATACCCTGTTTAGTATAATAATTTTTGTTAAAATTCTTATATAAATTTAAGGAAATATTATTTGAACAATTATTCTGAATAATTGTTGAATTAACTGTATTGTAAATTTAATATACTTAATGTTCTAAAAAAAAAATTGATTTTGTCTTTGAACGTGATTATAGTATAAGTTAAAGTAGCTTTTGCGTTAAATTAAAAATTTTAAAATAAATTTTATATCAAACTTATTTTCAAAATAAAAACATGCAAGTATAAAATCACTTTACTCTAAACTCAATTGTAACCAAATCAATTATATAAAATAAATTTTGATTCAAAAGCAAAAGGAACCAAAATTTAGGGAGTAAATTCCCAATTTGGTCCCCAAAACTGTAACATTATATCAAACTCGGTCGTGACATTAACGAAATTATAAAAACGTCTTCGAAGTTGTCAAAAGTTAATCAATCTAAGGTGTGTTTGGATTTTCTTTTGAAACAACGTTCAACGAAAAAACACATTTCACGAGACATAAAACGTGAAAGCAATAATTTGTTATTTTCATTCAAACTTGTGTTTGACCTCATTCCAACACAAATCCAAACATGCATCTAGTTTTCAACCCTAATCAATCTAGTCTTTGGCACATTATTGATAATAAAACTAAATTAATTAACTTTTAATAATTTTAAAAATATTTTTAAAATTTCATTAATATTAATAACTAATGTAATACATGATATAATGTACATTTGATTTAAATTAATTTTAACGTGAAGGTGAAAATAATATTTTCGGATACAATGATACGAAAAGCTATATGAATATAATTTTCTCGGAAGATGGAAGATGATTTTTTTTTTTAAACAAAAGGCTCATAATCACAGGGATCGAATTGGAGATGTAGTCAAAATTTAGAAGGAAGAGGGTAGCGTGACAGCGCAGTCACGTAGTGGACCAAACCATCCATCCATCCACTATCATGTTTTTCTCTTTGGCATCATTTGACCAGGCAGGGTTGGGTACCATATCATATGACCCTCTTTACCAACCCATTTGCAATGCTCTTTTCTTTTCCTCCCTTTCCTCTTATTCTTCTTAGTCGTTGATGGTGTTGCAGCAGCAAGTATGGCGGTGGAGCTCATGATGGGGTACAGGAACGACAATTTAGCATCCAAAATCGAAGAGAATGCTGTTCAAGAAGCAGCCTCCGGGTTAGAGAGCGTTGAGAAACTCATCAGGTTGCTATCACAGACTCAGTCTCAACAACAACAACAACAACAATTTCAGTCATCTTCTTCCATGGAAATCGAGATGGACTGCAGAGAAGTCGCTGATGTGGCTGTTTCCAAGTTCAAGAAGGTGATTTCTCTTCTGGGTCGAACCAGAACAGGTCACGCTCGCTTCAGAAGAGCCCCTTTCTCTCCCCCTAACCAAAACCCAGAAAAACAACAACAACAACCTTCAGAACACGCTAGAGTCTATCATGCTACGCCGTTGCAGCAGATCCCACCTACCCTTCAAACTTTGATCCCGAAAAACGGGGTGCTTCAGAGAAAGGAGGACTCGTCCAAGACCATAAATTTCTCGTATTCCTCTGCTGCCAATTCATTCATGTCGTCCCTCACCGGAGAAACTGACACAAAACACCACCCTTGTTCTTCATCGCCGGCTATACCTAATTTTCAGATCACGAATCTATCTCAGGTCTCCTCTGCGGGAAAGCCTCCCCTTTCTTCTTCTTCGTTGAAGAGGAAGTGTAGTTCTGACAACTTGGGTTCTAGCAAGTGTGGTGCCACTTCTTCTAGCCGCTGTCATTGTTCAAAGAAGAGGTATGTCGATGTCATGGCTCTTCCTTCAAAATCGTTTTTTTATCTACAAAAATGTTAAAAAGACTATTTTTTAATTATTTCTCTTTCTCGTATGTTTCCTTCTTAAGCATTCATTCTGTTTTGGATTGGTGTTTGGCAGCAGAAAAATGAAGTTGAAGAGGGTGGTGAGGGTACCGGCAATAAGCGTAAAGATGGCTGATATTCCACCTGATGATTATTCTTGGAGGAAATACGGTCAGAAACCGATTAAAGGATCCCCTCATCCACGGTACAAAATGTTATTATTATTATTATTATTATAAGAAATCTTCTCAATTTTCATCTAAGTCTACCCCTTAAGTAGGAACAAGTTTACTAATTCGTATACATGCTAACTTATATGCTCGTTGACCCTTCAATTTAAAATGGACCCGTATGTGACTGAAACTGAACCCCTACGCGTTTTTAATTAGATTTCCTTTTTCCCACGATGTGCTAAATTTAGAAAATGCTGCACGGTTGTCTTTGAATATTTGATGCTATATTGCGTGAGTTAATTATGAATGAATGGAACTAGGTAGTGACTAGTGAGTGGTACTTATATATTGGTTTTTGGAATTATGCATATATGACATGCAGGGGTTACTACAAGTGCAGCAGCGTTAGAGGGTGTCCAGCGCGAAAACACGTAGAGCGAGCTGTGGATGATCCATCTATGCTGGTAGTTACCTATGAAGGCGAGCACAATCACTCCCTGATCTCCGCGGCTGAAGCTACTAATCTCATCCTTGAATCCTCTTAACTAATTATCATCATTCATACCTTGTACAATTGCAAATCTCGAAGGAGATTGTGGGTGTTCTATTTCCCTGTACAATATTGGATTCTTTTATCTTTCTTGTTTTCTTCTAATTATTAAGACTCAGAAAATGTGAATCCGTTACCACTATACTCTATTTTTTTTTTTTTTTAAAAAAGTGAAGATGGTGGATTTGGTAACGGATTTGAATATGAAAGAAAGAAAGAAGGAAGTGCGGTTTTATTCCTTTTATTTTATTATTTCAATTTGGTTGCTTTATCTGTTGTGCTTGTCTTGGATGCTCATCATCTCTCAACTTTAGTGGGTGAGTTTCAATGCAAACGAGTTTTTCTTTAACTTTTTTTTAAAGTGAAGAAAAAAAAAAGTATTGAAAGAGACGGAGTCAAAGAAGGGGAGGGACATGTCGTGTTAAAGACGGTTGACTAAAAGAGAGAGAGGGTGGTTGGCACTTGGCAGTTTCCCGTTGGGACGGCTAAATTAGTGAGTGAGTGAGTAATGGAATGGGTTAGGGTTAGGGAAAGGAAAGTGCGAGAACAGAGAGTTTTTAATGCAAATTTGGTTGGACCGTTTGGCCTCTAGGAAAAAGGTTGTTTAGGATTGTAGTGCACAGGAAGAAAGAGAGGCAGGGAGGTTGATGGTCTACAAAGCCTCCTGCTCTCGGGGGACAACCGATGGCAAAGTCAAAATGGATGGGTGTGGAATCGAGAAGTTCTAGCTAGCACTCAAGGGTCCTACTTTCTTCGTAAATTTAATTTGTTTCCTTGTTTTGCCTTTGCCTTAACGTCAACTTTGTTAGGTCCTCTTTCCTCATTCATCAACTATTCACTGTTCACATGCATGTGGCTTCCTCAATCGTACGGTTAAAACAAAAATACATTTTAGGATTTAATTGATAAATAAAGTTATTCTAAAGATTTTTTATAATTATGAATTGACATATCATACATAATTTTTATTATAATTATTTTAAAAATTAAAGTTTAATTGTTATACACTGACAGTGTAAAACATTTTTACACAGACATTCAATCATAAATTATCACATCAGTAAAAAAAAAATTGACTCTCATCCTAATTAGCTTAAAAGTCATTCATATCATGATTGATTTATATTATCAGTGCATAGCAATTAAACTCTAAAAGTTACGTATATGATAATCTGTGATTAATTAACAATATAAAATTTATTTAAATATTATTATGTGGGAATATTTATATCATTTCATAAATATGTTTTTTTTAACTCACTTTCTACTCAATCAAACAAGAGGAGAGAAAAGTTTTAGTTTTCTTTTCTTCAATTTTCTCTCATATCAAACAACTAAACAATTCTTCCATTTTTTACTCTTTTTCTTTTCTTCCCCTTTCTTTCCTCTCACTTTCTCTTCTACAACTAAACATAGTGTAAAATCTTGAGTTTGGATCTTATAAAGCTGTAAATAAATAAAAATAGACGCCAGAAAATTTTGCACTATATATGAATAAGTAGTGTATGCTTGCTTATCCCGTTATTGCAGCATGAAAGGAGGCTGTAAAAGCAAAACAATGAATCTTCTGGGAGTTAAATTTAATTACCAGACCCGCCTGCTACCTAGTGTTCTCTCCAACATTTTTGTGCCTTCAAGCAAGGACATCTTCAAATCCAAGATGTGTGGGTTAGATAATGTTCAAAGTTCTTTATTTTTATAGAAGATAATGTTGTAAATAATTCAGAATATGAAATAAGTGATTAGTTAGTGAGTTAATTAGTTACAGTTTGTTAAAACTATTAGTGTTTGTTAATAAAGGGTAACAGCTGAGCACTATATAGTGAGTGCTTCATTATGTAATTGTAATCAATCAATAAAAGTGAAAATTCAGTGTAATTCATTCTTGGTATTCTCTTCTCTGTGAGTGTAAGTGTGTGTGTGAGAGAGCTTCAAACTCCAACAAATTGGTATTCAGAGCGAGACGATCTTGGAGCCTAGGAGGTAGCGGGGAGAGTGCAGAGCCCTGAAGTGACGAAGAACGATGGTGAATTCCAATAATAGTATTCCAAGAAATATGCCTATTCTTGATGGCAAGAACTGGGATAATTGGTGTGTGCAAATGAAAGTGATCTTTGACTTTCAAGATGTGAGTGATCTAGTGACAAATGGGTATATGGAATTGAGTGCAAATCCCATCGAAGCCCAAAGAATTGCATACAGGGAAGCCAAGAAAAAGGATTTCAAGGCTCTATTCTTGATGCATAAGGGTGTTGATGCAGACCATTTTAAAAAGATCTCCTCAGCCACCAGTGCAAAGAGGGCTTGGGATATCTTGGAAAAATGTCATACGGGTGGAAATAAGCTCAAGAAGGTGCGATTACAAACATTGAGGAGGCAGTATGAGTTGATGCAGATGGAGAATCTTGAGAAAGTCTCAGATTACTTCACAAGGGTGTTGAGCATTACAAACCAAATGAAAGGTTGCAGGGAGAATTTCACTGATCAGATGCTCATTGAAAAGGTAATGTCACTTTATCTCCTAGATTTGATTACATAGTTTGTGCCATAGAAGAATAAAAAAACATGGAGACTATGAAAATTGAAGAGCACCAAGGCTCATTAGATGCTCGTGAACAGAGGCTCAATGAAAGAACCTCTGATAAACCAACTGATCAAGCACTCTAGGCACAAGTGACTAAGCAATGGAGTGGTGATAAGAAGAAAGGTTGGAAAGGAAAGGGCAAATGAAAGGGCAATAAAGATGGTGGTAATAGGAGTTCTTTCCACTATAAAGAACAGTCCTATTCAGACAATGATCAACCTGAAACCTCACCAATAAGACAAGAGGGTGTTGACAGTAAGAAAGGCAGCAAAAGATTTGACAAGAGAAGAGTTAAATGCTTTAATTGTCAAAGATTTGGGCACTTTGCAGATGAGTGCAGGGGAAAGAAATGAGTGCACAAGAAAGATGATGGTGATGAGTCACATTTGGCTCAAGATGACTCAGACTCAGAACCTGTAATGCTGATGGCAACTACCAACTAATGTCTTTATAGATGTGGAATCTTGGTATTTGGATACAGGGTGCTCCAACCATATGACATATCATAAAGAGTGGTTGACTGATTTTGATGACTCTTAAACCAGCAAGATCAGGCCTGCAGACAATATAACAGTGGCAGCCAAAGGAGTTTGTGGCTACTAAAAGAGGAACAATACTTCATCAGAAGAAGTATACTTTAGATGTGCTAAAGAGGTTCAATATGCTCAATTGTAATCCAGCCACTACACCCGTGGAGCCACATACAAAACTAATCAGAAATAGTGATGAAGTTGTTGTTGATGGAACTCTGTTCAAGCAGATTGTGGGTTCTCTGAGGTACTTGTGCAACAGCAGACCTGAGATCACATTTGGAGTTGGTCTAATCAGTCGCTTCATGGATGATCCTAGACTCTCTCATATGGTAGCTGCTGAACGAATTCTTAGGTATCTAAAAGGAACTATGGACTATGGTGTATTGTTTCCTAGAGAAGCAGGTCAGGAAAGTGAAGATTTGCTTGGATACTCAGATTCAGATTGGTGTGGCGATCAAGTGGAGAGAAAAAGTACCATTGGATATGTGTTTAAGTTTCTTGATGCACCAATCTCTTAGTGTTCAAAGAAGCAACCAGTGGTAGCTTTATCCAGTTATGAGGCCGAGTATATAGGGGGTGTGTTGTAAATAATTTTGAATATGCAATATATAAATGATTAGTTAGTGAGTTAGTTACAATTTGTTAAAATTGTTAGTGTTTGTTAATAAAGGGTAACAACTGAGCACTATATAGTGAGTGCTTTCATTGTGTAATTGTAATCAATCAATAATAGTGAAAATTCAGTGTAATTCATTCTTGTTATT
This sequence comes from Ammopiptanthus mongolicus, assembly GCA_039655645.1. Classification (NCBI taxonomy): domain Eukaryota; kingdom Viridiplantae; phylum Streptophyta; class Magnoliopsida; order Fabales; family Fabaceae; genus Ammopiptanthus; species Ammopiptanthus mongolicus. The sequence continues at coordinate 100,566,134 of CM077343.1, read as the reverse complement.
CTCTTCTCTGTGAGTGTAAGTGTGTGTGATAGCTTCAAACTCCAACAGATAATATTCAAAGTTCAAACATTCATGAAGGTCACATAAGGCATAAAGGAAATACCTTTTTTCAATGATCTTTACAGAGAGGGGAGAATAGGTAAATTATATACTTTATCAACATCATTTGAAATGTATGATGTCAAAAGTGGGGAAGGGGATAACAGTTCAAAGGTTGAAGGGAGCGGACTTCAAATGACTGAAAATCAATACCTAGAGTGAATATAAAGTCACTATTAACCACTAGGGTGTTCATATCCAAATCGATCTAAAAGAAAATGCAAATTGATCCAAAAAAAATCGAAAATCGAACAAAACCGATGTCTATTGGATTTTTTTGGATCTTGTTTTGTAAAAATCGATGGGATCGGATTTCGAATTCCATTTTTAAAACTGAATCAAACCATCCAAACCGTATGTATAAAATTTAATATATGTTTATTATATTTTTTGCATTATTGATTTTTTATTTGTTGGTTTTTTTTTCCTAATAATAATTATTAGTTTGATTTGATACGATTTTCTACTATCTTTAATGTTCCAAACAAAAAAAAAAGATGTTCTAGAACTAGATAATGATGACATTTATTTATAGGGTCTTGCTAACTAATGCCCTAAGGACACTAGTTAAAGAACCCATAAAAAGTAAGCTTTTATTGAAAATGTAAGTGTTCAAGTGTCCAACATCTCAAAATATTAAATATATATAGCACTTCCCAATAAAAAATTTTTCTTTTTTTAATTCCTTAACCAATACCCTTAGAGTACTGGTTAGCATTCTCCTTATTTATATTAGACATATTTTATGAAATGTTATTACATGAGTGTATCAACAAGTATATACAAGTTTAAGACTTTGTTCAATTAAATATGTATTGATGTGTCAGTAAAAACTGAATCAACCGATCCAATCCAAACCGCATTTAATCAGATCGGATCAGATTTTTTTAAGGAAGCAATCCAAAACGAATCGAACTGTATGTTGTTTTAGTCTTTGGATCAGATAACTTTTTGTCTCAAAATCGATTCAAACCGACCCGCGAACACCCGTATTAACCACCTTCCTAAATATAGGCTATAGTAACTAAGAATGTCATTTTCTTCAATTGTCCCTAACTCTGTCACATCACTTGGATGTATGGTGTGGATAAAAATCCTTTGTCCCACATTTGCATGTCTCATTACCCGTCTCATGAGTAATGGAAATGATAATGTAACTGTTCTTTTTTAAATAATCTAAAAAGAAAAAACAATATGTAGTTGTTAAAATTTAATTGGATGGAACATGATTTGACGTAGGAAATGGAGAAAAGGATCTCCATCCGTATGCTGTATGCATGAAAAAAGTGTAGATTTTGGTTATTCTTTATTCTTTGTGTGAAAACGTTAAATCTATAAGCATGCTTTCTAAAGCACATAAACCATTTACAACATGTCAGAATAATAGGATTCTATGATTATGAATATATCTGGATCAGTCGCATGTTCGTGACCATAAACGTTTTTCAAAAGGGAGAACTTGATTACCAACCTTTGCGGAATGAAAGCGGCGATCAATCAGGAGCAGGAGGGGTTGATCACCTTCTTGTGTGGAATACCTTCTTGACAATCAACACAGATGGTAAGCGGTGGTCTTATGGTTCTTCCTCAGCCAAATCTCCATACTTCCTTGATGGGAACTTACGTTCTATTCAAATGGGGAGAGAAAAGACTAAGTATGTCGATTTTGTGTAATATTGGGGGCCATAACTGTTTTTGACGTATTATAACATATTAGGGTTCTCATTAACTCCTAATGAACCAATACCGGTATCCATTCATTAAGCCCATATCAGGTTCTTTTTGGTATAAGTTTAATGAGCTCACTTAATCAGATGACTAATATTTGATCCCTTAGTGATAAATAGCTAATATAATTGTTAATAGAATATAAGCCCACCTACAAAAATTGGTACATTAGTGGCAAAGTGACACTAGTTACTGGTTAGGCCTTCCAATATCCTACGGTAGTTTCACTCAAAAACAAATCTACTTGCTCCTCAAACCAAATTTATTTGAAGAATGCAATTCTAAACACCCGCTGAGTATTTTTTTTTTTTTGACAAGTAAGATTATCATTCTATTAGGACACTCTGAAATAAGAGGTCAAATCAGAAGCAATAGAAAATTAATGGTGTTTCCTCAATCCAGATAGAGTCCCCAGAAACTAAAGCATATTTTGCTAGTTTATGAGTCAGGGTATTACACCCCGCTGAGTATTGAGTGGTCTTGATTAGGCCTTTTTGTAGTTCACAATTTAACCAGCTTCGTAATTTTGTTATTGGCATAATCTCTTATATATGTTTCCCTCCTTTATATATGTTAATGTATATTGTAATCAATATATATTCTCAATTGAAATTTGGGAGCTTGGATTCATTGAAGAAATTACAATTTTCAGTGCTAGAAAATGAAAAAAGCAAAAAGAAGGAATCATTTTTTACAAGCCCGGGGAAGAATTAAACAAAATGCATGTATTCTATGAATGATCAAAGGATCATAAATAGCCAGACCGCGATGGATATAGACCAATTGTGAGTAGGATGATTTCGTGTAGAGGCTATAGTAATCTTGATGACATTAACTAAGATGATGATGATGATGATGATGAGTGATTCTTACAATAGTGGACGCTACTCTCATCCATTTTTTCCAGCACATAATGTCCCAAAGTCTCAGTTGCCTCCACTAAATTGTGTTTGCACAGAAACTCATTCCCACAAACCTTTTCAACTTTTCCACAGAAGTCATGCACAAACACATGGGTCTTTGGGTTCCCACCCTTCTTGCTCCTAGCAAGCACACCCGCGGTGAAGATTGGAGACATTCGTCCTGGGGCATCAGGCCAATCCCCTCTAGGTCCATCAACCAATATGACATCCCAGTCCACCTCATAAACATGGTTAGGAAGGTCATTGAGTCCTAACTTGCACTCCGAAAACAGAAGATTCTGCACTGGCCTGCACTCGTTTCCAACCTGTTCCTTAGCAGAAGCTATGAGCTCCTTCATTTCACTCCTTTTGGTTGTGTACTGAACATCATAAGCATCGATCTCAGGGTGCTTTTCTTCAATGTATGCGGCGTAGTAGCGGTTTTCATCAATGAACACTGTTCTCCCGTTGTGATTTAAGGCCTTCCAGAGGAGGGTTTCGTGTGTGAGGCCAAAGATAAGGAAGTTGCATGGTGATGAACACTTTCTGAGCACGTCAGATATGGGTTTGAGGTCTGAGTAAGGCATGTGGTACGTGTCATTGGATTTTGAGGCATAGTGGAGGAGAGTGTTGATCACGGTGGCTGGCAAAGGGGTGTTGCTGAACCCAGATACTGGGGAGAAGGAGGTGGTAGTGGCGGTGGTACCAGATGTGGATTCTCTGGTGTAAATAAGGGTGGCAAGGAAGGCGAGGGTGAAGACTGATATGAAGGCTAGAAGCCATAGGCGATTGGAGCTTCCTTGTTTTTGGATATAAGGGTGGAGCAGGATGAGTTTTGTGTTATTGTTTGTGTTCTTCATGATGTTGTTCTTTTTTGGAGAGGGGAAACTTGGATTTTGAATCTGTCTCTCCCCTTTGTGGCTGGAGAGGAAGAACTTCTGAGCTCTGTGAGAGAATTGGGAAAGAAGGTTTGAGATTTAAAGAAGTATTGGAATAGCAACCGAGAGAATTGAAGCAAAAAAGAAAATATTGAGAGGGACCTTACAATGACCATCGTTTCAGGTTCTAGAACTTGAAAATAATGTTTATGAGGGCGAAGTAGTTTATTTATTATAGTTGGATTTGGTTTTACTTATCTTATTCTGACGTGGTTGGTATTTTGCATTAATTAATTCCTAACATATAGATTGTTTAATTTATAAAGGATGGTTTATGCTGAACCAAAACGGGGATGGGGATGGGGTTGGGAAGAGAAGGAGGAGAAAGAGTGCTGGGGTGGTTGGAATTGAGATAAGGGGGAAGGTGTAGGCAATAGCTGCAGTGACCCAATAACTAATTACAAACCAGAAGTCGCTTTTCCTTATTGATTTAAGGTTTAGTTCTTACGTAAACAAACACCCTTAAAATAGTGGCAAATTCCTGAAACAAGTAGCTACCTCTGAAGGGGACTAAGTACCTGCAACGATTCCACTCCTTGGAACACATGTGAGTTTCGTTTTTGTACTTGGTAGTCTGATAATACTCCTACCCTATACTAAGACGACTTTCCATCCAGGTAGCTGATAACAGAGAATTGAAAGTGAGTATATAGTCTATAGAAAAGAAAAGAAATAAAATGAGTATCAAGTCCAAAGGAAAGAAATGAAAAACACGTGTACTTTTTTCATGGAGTATTCAACTTAGCAACAACTACTTACTTTACATGACTAATCTTTAGATTACTGAGAATACATGATTGAATGAACCGTAGATTTGTAGATGAACAAAATTTAGGGAAATTTTGTAACTACTTGTGATGTTATTTTTAATAAAAATATAACATGTTTTTTTTATTTTTAGTTATCTCATTATTTTTTTAAGTTTTCATTGATGAAATGTAAAAAGTAATACAAACACTATATTTTTATTGGACACTCAAAGAACTTAAGATAAGTTCTGTCCATAAGAAGTAGCTGTGTACCCAAGAAAAAGCGCCAATGTGTATGATGGTGTGCGCGTCCTTTTAACTTTAGGAGACAATTTTTTGTTTTTCGCACAAATCCTAACAACACATTCTCTTTCCAACATACACTCTTGTATTGGTTGAAATTCATATGGATCTTACAAAATTCAAGTGGGACTCACATAAATTAGTGAGACCTATATGAATTTCAACCAATAGGAGGGTATGTGTTGAAAAAAGAGTGTTAGAGAGTATGTTGTTAACACTACTCTTGTTTTCCGTATATCTTTTTTATTTATGAGAGAATTTAGTTTGTTTTCTGTTGTGTTTCTTTCTTTGGGCTTGTAGCCCCGTTTTCTATCTCGAGATAGAGGGGTGATGTGAGTTGTTGTTTATAACATTTTAATCAATTGGGTTAAGGAGGTTGTTTTTTGCACCACAAAAATCTTTAATACACCATTAATCTTAAATTAAAATTTTATTTTTCCTAAAATACCCTTATCACTTAACTCTCTCATATTTTCCTTCAGGTTGAAAACCCCAACTCCTCCCCCAAAAAAACCCCATACCTTTCCTCCTCTTCGGTTGTGTTATTGCTCCCTTCCTCTTCTGGTGTGTTGCTGCTCGCTACCTCTCATCGTCAGCTTCTTTGTTTCGTTCATCGTCATTCCATTACTGAGGTACATTTCTTTTTGTTTTGTTTTTTTCAATTTTTCATACTTACCAGAATTAAGTTTCTGGAATACAAATGTGTACAACGATGGAAATTTAATTCCGGAATGCCAAATACTGGAAAAAAAAAATTGCATACCGGAAACTTATTTCCAGAACATCATATGTCTAATTCCGGAAATTTGTTTCCGGAACAATGTACAACCTATTTCGGAAATATGTTTCCAGTATGTAAGAAAATCTGAAGAAAAAAAAACAGGACTGAGAGGTATTTCTTTTGATCCATTTGCCCTGCTCTTCCGCTCCCCATTTGTCTGTTAAAATTATTTTTTTCTTCAGATTTTCTTACATACCGGAAACATATTTCCGGAATAGGTTGTACATTGTTCCGGAAACAAATTTCCGGAATTAGACATATGATGTTCTGGAAATAAGTTTCCGGTATGCAATTTTTTTCAAGTATTTGGCATTCCGGAATTAAGTTTCCATCGTTGTACACATTTGTATTTCGGAAACTTAATTCCGGTGAGTATGAAAAATTGAAAAAAAAAAAACAAAATGAAATGTACCTCATTAATGGAATGACGATGAACAAAACAAAGAAGTTGACGATGAGAGGTAGCGAGCAGCAACACACCCGAAGAGGAAGGGAGCAACAACACAACCTAAGAGGAGGAAAGGTATGAGGTTTTTTTGGGAGGGGAAGAGTTGGGATTTTCAATGAGAGAGTTAAGTGATAAGGATATTTTAGGAAAAATAAAATTTTAATTTGAGATTAATGGTGTATTAAAGATTTTTTTTTGATGTAAAAAGCAACCTCTTTGGGTTAATCAAGATTGGCCTTTAGGGAAACTGGGGCCCATACTAACTGTCATCCAGCAGTATGTAGACCGCATCAACCAGCACTTTAAAGGGCCCAATAAATTTCTATGGTCAAAATCGCATAGAAGAAAAAAAAAGCCCAATGGTTACCCCTCCCTTCTAGCAGACCCAAGCCCAGTTCAAGAGCATCTACATTCCCTAGTTTAGTTCGCACTTGGTGAGAAAGAGAGAGAACTCAGAGAAGGGACTTTCCAGAAAAATAAAATCAAGACGAAAAAAGGAAAAAATAATAATAAAAAAAGAAAAGAAAAGTACAAAAGAGGGAGCAATCGTCACGTAAAGGCGTGTGGGACAGGGTGGCGTGATTCTAACGCTGAGGTTATAAAAAAAAATCATTATTCAAAATTATAAACAGCTATTAATTATTAGGGAAATGTTAATCGGTTCTCTAACAATATTCATTAAGAAAAAAAATAAAAATTATGTATTGAAAAATGATGTATTCAATTTTTTCAAAATTTATGATAATTTTCAATATAAAGTTTTTACTTTTTGATTCCTTAACTAACATCCTTAGGACACTAGTTAGCAAGATCCTAATTATTATTAGTTTATAAAATTATAATTTATTTATAATTTAAATAGATTTTAACATATACAAAATTTAAAAATTAATTATACCAAAACTTTTAAAAATTAACATGAACAGTGTTTATAGTTTAAAAATGAAATGATATTTTTTTCAAAATCAGAAACTAATATAACATATACTTACATTTCATTTTAAAACGATGGTTTATTAAAAAAAAAACATTGACTAAGCAACAAAAAAATAAAAAACATTGACTTAATGACTCAGTAAGATGGCAATTTTTTTAATTCAAAGAGGAAAGAAAAAGGACAAATGCTTGGTGTAAATGAAAAAGGATTGTAGGTGTTGTTGTTGTTGTTGTTGATATTTTTAATTTTAATTTTTTATTTTTTTTCAAAATAAGAATGAAAACTTTAACTAATAAGCAGAGTTGTGGGCATTTGAAAATTGGGTGAAGTAATTGAAATATTTAATTAATTATTTATATTTTTATTAAGATTTAATTGATATATAATGTAGGTGTAAATATTTTTTATACTGTTAACCAATCAAAAATTATCACATAAGTGAAAATGTTTGACTCCTATCCTATCTATCTTAAAAGTCATTTCTATCATGATTTCTGATCGGTTGTCAGTATAAAAAATTTTACACTAACAGTACATAATAATTAAATTCTTTTTATTATTAATTATAATTTTATAAAATAAAAAATTAAAGTTAATAGTAGTAATTAATAAAAAATATGAATAAATAATTTAAAGTGCGAATAATATTTGTTTTGAGAGTGTTAATACTTAATAGCCTTTAACTTTCAAAAAGAAGCAGAGCATCGGAGAGGAGGAATTGATAGGCGAAATTAGTGGGGTACAGAAGAGACACAGTGAATTATCAAGGTGAAGTGGATAGGAAATTGGTTTAGGATTATAGAAGCATTCAATCTCTGCTTCTTTCCTATCCTATTAAAATATTATTAGTAATAAAAAGCGGAGAGAGAGAGAGAGAGAGAGAGAGGGTGTTGCCGTGTTGGTGAATCGGGAAAGATGTCTGGAATTGCTCGTGGACGGCTTGCTGAGGAGAGAAAGTCATGGCGTAGGAACCATCCTCATGTCCGTATCCATCATCTCAAACTCATTCTCATTCACGTATCATTTTCATTATTGTTACAATGAATTCACCTCATCTCATCTCATCTCATCTTTCTTCTTCTTCTTCTTCTTCTCTCAATTTATTTATTTAGGGTTTTGTTGCGAAGCCGGAGACCCTTCCTGATGGTACCGTCAATTTGATGGTCTGGCATTGCACTATTCCTGGCAAGCCTGGGGTGGGTAACTTCTCTCTTTCTCTTTTACATGCTTCCCCTCCTTTCCATGTATTAAATAAATAAATGCTTTCATCTTCTATGTTACGCCTCGCTACATATCACTCATAACAGTTTTCTATTAATTTTCGTTCTATGAAGCAAAATTATTCATTCCAGGTGTAAATACACAACAATCAGTGGATAGCTAGCTAGCTAGGGAGAATTCGCTGTTTTTTTTTTTTTTTTTTTGGTGGAATTGGGTTCTTGCCTTCTCGGTGAGACCAATTTGTATAACTTGCTCGTATTGGAAGCAACTTTTAGTGCTTTTGTATGCTCTAGGGGCCTACGCGCTATGGCAGATGCTTTTTTGAGCACTGTTAATGGAATCAATTATGCTATAGCGCACAGCAGAAACATAAATTTGTAGGCCTCTTGGTTTAAGGATGGTACGAACCTCTCTCTATATATAGGGATCAACTTACTCCACTGTAAGAGTTTCTACTCTTGCACCAATTTGAAGACGTTGATCTTAAGCTATGAAGCAGGGACACACACACAAGATATATACAACAAAGTAAAAATCTTTGACATAAAAAAATACTTTGAGGGAAGATGGAGTCAGTATTCTATTCCAAAGAGACATAGACGCACATTGAAGTGTGAAGATGACCTACATGAAGGGAAGCGTCAAGACTGAAGTGAAGCGCCGAGAGGGAGCGAAGGCATCACTGTGCAAAAAGAGAAGCTCGAGAGGGAGGGAGACGTCAACCGGAAAAGAGAAATTGGGAATGGAAGAGAACATAGAAGATCGGAGAAGATGAACGTGTGTTGCGACTTGCGTATGCGAGAAGACTTGCTTATGCGGCAAAAGGAGTCGTGTCCCTTCCCACCAAAACGGTGTCCCATAGGTGTTGGAATCGTGTCAATACAAAAAAAAATATTTTTTTTTAATTGGACACCTAAATGAGGTGTCTGACACGTGTCGTATGGGTGTCGGTGTCCGATACGTGTCGGACACGGGACACGCCTAAAACCAGAAGTGTCCGTGCTTCATATTTCTTAAGTTATTCTAATGGTTGGAATTATTACTAAATTTCTCACGCGTGACCTCTTTCACTTTTATCCTTTTCTTTTTTTCAAACCTCAATAAAATAACAGCATAGCCAATTTTCCTCTTCACAGATCCTCCCTCTTTTTTTCCCTCCAAAACTCCATTTTAAATCATAGACCACTAGACAAATGCTCATAACCACTAAATACATTTCATCGCTCAGCCTGTGTATGAGCAACAGTCCAATGAATAATTAAAATCATCAAAGGGAAAATGCAAACATCACTTCTAATAGTGATTTTAAAACTAAAGTAAGTCATATTTCAGGAGTGTTTTTTAAGAATTTTCGATAGATTTTGCCAATTCGTTACAAGGTAACCAATAATTATAAAGTAAGATGGGAAGAAGGGTGGCAGACATGTGTGTTGATGAGGGTGCGAGTGGCTCCAACTGCGCTGAACTTGGTGGTGATTCTGGGGGTAGCTCCAGTGCACTGCCGAATTCACCTGCACTGGACCAGAAAGTGGTGCACCACCAAAGACACTTGTCTTGGATCCATAAAACGACGACTTCACGATCTAGCAAGAGACCACCGGTACTGGGTCTCCGTTTCCATGGCAGTGCAATGAATTGGATTGTTTGCCACCAAGCTTAACAGCATTGCATCCACTCTGCCCTCCACTTAAACTGATCTCACCCCCGATTCAGAAACCAAAAACAGTCATGGGCCTTTGTGTGAAAAAGGATAAAGAAAGGACAAGAAAGTCTTGGTCTGTGTGTGATGCTGCGTATTAGAGAGAAAGGAGGAGAGGTAAATTTGTTAGTCATGTGATACAACGATAAGTAACATTTTGAGCCATTATATAGTTGATAATGGGTGTAAGTTGATTCCCCTCTCTCTTTCTCTCTCCGTGAGTGTGGTTAGCAATCACCATGGTATGTTGGAAAGAGTAAAACCATTCTCCCTCTCAGGTGGTTTGTATGCCATTTTTTTTTCATTATTCGAGTCATTGGGTGGATATTAAAAGTTTTAAATTTTTTTAGATTTGCTTATTGACTCTCACCCCTGACATATATTTTATGTGCTTATTCATGCCATTCTATGTCTCCTTGGATGTCCTTCTGCTCCTTATCTTATGGCATTGATTTGAAGGGTTTTCAAGTTAAAATTTTAATTATCCTTGGATGTTCAATTGTTTTTACTTTTTGTTTATCTGCGGAAGAGTTTTGGATTTGCGGTTTGATAGATTTTAGGACAAATTGAACAAAAAATGGTTTAATGGCGCATTTGAGTAAACAACTTAATTAATATTCAATTTGCACTTATCACATGAGAGCTTATGGCTTTCCTTAAAGCCCGTTTTTAGCTTATTTCGTAAGCTTTTCTGTCAAGCTTATTGATATAAGCTGAAAAGAGCTTATAGGAAAGTCGTAAGCTCTTCCAAACACTTGCTTAAGGGCACGTTTGGGTAAACAGTTTAATTAAGTGCTTATTTAATAAATTTTTTTGAAATAAGTCAAAAGAGCTTATTTTCTTAAGTTTCTCTGATAAGCTTATTGTAATAAGCTAAAAAGAGCTTATAGGAAGGTTATAAGCTATTTTTATAAATTATTTTCATAAGTTAATTTTCATAAGCTTTTCTCCTAAGCCTAAATACACCAAATATCCCTTAAGTGTGTATATGCTAAGATAAGCTCAAACAAGCTCTCTCTGCGCTCTTCCAAACGCCCTCTTAATGAGGTGATTTATCAATGATGTCTCCCAAAAAAAACTGGTCTGGAAACCTAGTAAAAATCAAATCAAACTAATGTTTGATTGAACAACATAATCAAGAAGGGAGCAATGCATGGCCACAATTCGTAGTTTTGACCATATTCTAAGAGAAAACACTACAAACGTTTAAATAGATGACTTCCTATAACTTTTCTTACAAGGATTGAGAGTAGAATCCTAATCCTTTACTAATTGTAGACTCTCCATTATGACTAATTACTAAACCCACAAGGGAAACTTAGGCATATAATAAAACCCATTAACACCTAACTAACATAAATTCAAGCCCAGTTACAACCAATTTAGGAAATGCAAAAACTATAAAATATCTCTAGGATTGAAAATATAACATACTCATTCTTTGTTTCTGAGGCTAATGCTTATGTTTACGTTAGAAGATTGAATTAAATTATACTGTATATTAACTTTTTAGAGTGGACTAGTTCAACACATAGTTAACAATATTTACAAGTGATGATCCAGTTGCAATGAGACCCATTCACTTATGGAGCAAAAAGGAGAGGAAGGAAAAGAAGTGCCATCAAAGTGCTCAACACTGACTATTTTAGTTCTTTTGCATTTAACATATATAGAGCTTGTTTGGCACGTCCCTTCTGCGAGCTTATAGCGGATAGCTTATAGCGGATGAGAAAGTAGCCCCGTTTAGCAAGCGTCTCTGTCATGAGCTTATAGCGTTTTTTCACGAGCTTATAGCGTTTTTTCCAGACGCTCCTTGAAGTAGCGTTTGACCTTATAGCTTATAGCGTTTTATTTTTTCGTTCACTTTTATCCTTATTATCTTAATTTAATTTTACATTTATCCTCTTCTCTCTCTTTTATGTAAAGTCATTAATGAAGATGTTCTTTTATGTCATTTTATATTTTTCAGCTAGTTCAACCGTTAGTTTTACCAAACTGTTTCACAGAAAATAAGCTAGCTTATCCGCCATCCGCTATCCACTATCTGCTATCAGCTAGCTTATCCGCTAATAGTTAGTTTTACCAAACAAGCTCATAAGGTCATCAAAATTATGCAAATTATTTATATTGAAAGATTATTTCAATGAACGACGCTGTCTGACTACATGCCTTCAATTAGATTTGCAAATGAATAAGCAGCTCGTTGAATAGTTGGCACTGTTATTTATTTAATGGTAATTATTCTGTGTGTCATTTGCTGCAGACTGATTGGGAGGGTGGCTATTTCCCACTTACAATGCACTTCAGTGAAGATTACCCTAGCAAGCCTCCAAAGTGTAAATTCCCTCAAGGTTTCTTCCACCCTAATGTTTATCCATCTGGAACTGTTTGCTTGTCTATACTTAATGAGGATAGTGTAAGTACAACTCTCTTGATAATTGCACGACTGGTTGAAACTAGAATAGAGTGATTGTACATGCTTTCAAGTGAGTGGATTTATAGAATCATTCTTACATATAGGGGTGGAGACCAGCCATAACAGTAAAGCAAATTCTTGTGGGCATCCAAGACCTGCTTGACCAGCCAAATCCTGCTGACCCTGCCCAGACAGAAGGCTATCATCTATTCATCCAGGTACCTAACCTGAAAAGTCATACATTTTCCATTGGAAAGCCTAAAACTCTAGGCATACTAGAGTGTAAAAAATAGATAGCACAATTAATGAAGGCAAAGTGGGGTGAGGCAGTTATATACTTTTCAAATTTTTCATATCCTTAAGAATTGTTGATATGATTGCTCACCAAATTGAATCTTAGGTTGTTAAACATAGTGCAATAAGAATATGTGCCGGGAAATGGTTATATGATATGTAACATTTAATGGTGACCTTTATTTCCTAATTGGCGTGGGTGCAGATGTTATTTTTTTTATTATCAAAGGCATCCCTTTACATCATAATACTTTTTGCAGGATGCAACAGAGTATAAGAGAAGGGTCCGGCAGCAGGCAAAGCAATACCCATCTCTTGTCTAGTGCTATATCAGCTCATTTTAGGAACTATTGATAGTATGGTAGATGCTGTCTGCTATTTCTTGTTATGTGTTAAAACTGTTAGCGATTGTTGGCTGCCATAATATGCAGACTCCATGGTTTTAACTATTTCTGCTTACTCTCAGGTCCGGATAACGTGTTAATATATTACAATGTGAAAGTCAACCAATAATACTTGTTGGCGACACTTGCTGTGCCTGATGTTCGCTGGTACATTTCTATATGAATGGATAATTTGCTGTGATGAGTTATATGATGAGTCTTTTTTTTTTTTTTTTTTTTTTTTTTTTACTATTCTGGTGATCAAACATAGACCTATTGGCCAATTGATTTGTCACTTGACACCTTTACCCGTGTCCCATGGCAGCATAAATCATCACTGAGATTTTGCTTCCTAGTTGATGATGAAGCATTTTCGTCTAACAATGTACTTCTGTGGCATGTGCTGTGACTGCTGCTGGATTGACCTTCTGAATTCTCCCCCCATGAAAAAGAAGCGGGGGAGAATATTCATTAAACTGGTTATCCATTGAGGTGTAAGAATGACTTTGTTCCACTCGTTCCATTTTGGGTTTTCACTTTTTCCATTGCTTGGTAGATTTATGGTGTCGTGATGGAAAGGTGTAGGTGGCTCATTTTGACTTGAGATATATGTATGATGTAAATTTACGTACTGATACCCTAAATGTGATACGGATCCCAAAAGAGCGTGGAACGAATTTTTCCCATTCCACGCAATTCAAATAATTTGGTAGCTCTGGTTCTTAAATCGTCCCTTGGTGTTGTCCACAAGTATGCGGCTTTTCGGCCCCCTCTATAAACTTAAATAAGGGGCATGACATTTGGTGTAATTTCTGCCGATAATATGGCTGCCTATGTGAATATGCCTATATGAACCCATTTATATGGCAGAAATTTTTTGTGCCTCGTTTAAAGTAATGAAAGGTATTTTTTTTTAACCACTCAGTTTCAAGAGAAATCGGTGTTGTTTTTGTGAGACAACTCTGTACGGATCATTATTCAATTCCTAAAGCATCGGTTTAGCTTCCATTACATTCTGGAATTGATAACTGCTGTTAGTAGCTGGTTATAGATGCTGGAATATATCAGTAGTACACATTTTATGTTGTTGGAAAAAGAACTTAATCATCTCAGATATGTATATGGGACTCGTACATGTTATAAAAAGACGCATTCGGTGATGCGACATCCTTCTTAGAGGAAGAACTTGAGAGAAGCATAGAATTTCCTCAAAACTCCAACAAACAAAAGACAAGTGCTTCCCATTTTCGTGGCACCAAGAACTGCTCTTTGGGTCCCACTGCCACCCCTATTTGCAGAACATCAGTCACCAGCTTTTCATTGAAGAACTGCTCTGCAAACGGAGGCCAAGTTGCCATTGGCAAACCTGCATTGACACTTTCAATAATTGTGTTCCAGCCGCAGTGAGTCACCAATCCTCCAATGGCCTTATTCTCCAATATGAGAAGCTGCGGTGCCCAACCCCATATTAGATAACCTTTATTACTTTCCTTCACTCTCTTCTCAAATTCTTCAAGAAAGCCACCCCCATCTTGTTCACCTTCATCCTTTTTCCTAACCACCCACATGTGCCCAACCAATCGACGGTGCACGCAAAAATAAATAACTAGCGTGCTTGCAAGAGCAGGCCAAGCTTATGGTTGTGGTGTTGACGCATAATCCTTTTGATTTTGGTAGGTACATGAGGCCAGAAAGGCAACCTTCCCAATATAAAAATAAACTAGTATATCATAGAAAGTGCCCCCTTCTATTCTGTAACAACAATAATATTTACAACACTTTTCTATCACACACTTGTATCACCTTATGAGCTGCTTGTTGAGGATTGTCCGAAGGGAAATGCTGAAGGGTGTGAAGGCAGTTTTCGCACAATAGGTCCGAAAAGCATTTGATTGGTGAGTTATTTTTTGTAATTATTTTTTTACTTATTTTTTATTCAGCCTGAATTCTGTCTCTCTCTCTCTCTCTCTCTCTCTTACTTATCTTCGTTCGTCAATATTCAAACAAATGCTTGTCCTGCTAAACAGCACAACTCTTGTTGGAATGCTTGGCGCCAAAGGTTGTTGGAGGCAAGCTCTTTCTATGGTCCAATGGGTGTACAATTGTAAGGATCATAGGAATTATCAAAGCAGATATTTTCTGACTTCAATTGAACAAACATAATGACCAAACGGATTATTTCCAATGAACAGTGTTTATGAATAGAACAGCTTATAAACACTGCAGGTGCAACATTCTTGTTCTGTATTATGTTTCTTCCTAAATTTGAGTATGACATGGTGCTTGGGTAGATGTCGTATTGATCAGTATTTGCAATAAACGATGTGGACTACAAGCAGGAACAGATTCAGCATATATAAGAGGGTGGAGCGATTAATACTTGGAGCTTTGCATTCTCAGTTCACTCGCACGAAGAAGTTGATAATGATTTTGTAAGTTTATTTACACAACATCTTGTAGTTCTTGGGAATGGGGCAGTCAAATCGGTCCGTTCATTCCATTCGGACTACCTCATTGTGAATCGACACCTTTTTAAATCTGGATTTCCTGTATTCAAGAAATGGTTTGTGCATTTACTCATTTACGTAATAACTAATAGTGTTCGAGCAAACCTAAAATTGATTCAATGGTATATATGAATGTGTGAATAGTTTTTAAATGGAGGGAATCTAGATTCTACATTTTTGGGTTTGTTTGGACCAGCACAATTTAGTTGCGAACTAGTAATTTATTAGCTTAACCTAACCATCGTGGGTGGTTGGCCAAATTGGTTGACCCATTGACCCACTTTATTTTGTTTTAAAAAATTTACATACTCGTGATAAAATGAGACGAATAAAACAAAGGACCTTATGTCAATATATTGGTAAATAATCTGATGAAACCATGAAGTGCTACATTTATGCTACATGTCAGGACAACATAAAGTAATGGAAATAAAAAAATTAAAAATAAAAAATAAAATTCTAGTCCAACCCATTGTCAGGCAGATTATTTGTTTGGATTTAACTACTACTGATTAATAACTTAAGGACATTGATTGAATTACAATAAAATCATCTTGCCCATTTTTACACTTGAATCCTAATTATCCATTATATGTTTTTAATTTAAGAATCTTTTGATGAATGATTTTAAAGTAAGTATAAAAAAACATGTAACAAACATATAGTGTAAAGTGTGAATGTAATTTTTACATTGTCAATCACAAATCATAGTATGAGTGATTTTTGAGGTGCTAATTAGAATAAAAGTCAAACATTTTTAGTGATGTGATAAATTATGATCGATGTAAATAATCTTTACACCGAGAATACATATAAATTAGGTGAAAAAAAATGATGATTCATTCAATTAGGACAAGGCAATAATATTTTTATTCTTGAAAACATGGATTCAAAAGCATTCTTAAGGATTCCTAATCATTTTACCGGTCGTCCCTTGGAAAGTTTGACTGACTTGAGCTCCTGAATCAATTGTATCATATTGTTGTAAGAAGATCCACCAACCTGTATAGCACTCTTTGCTGCATCACTTAGCCCTTTGGCTCTTCTCCTCATTTCTGCACCTTCCTCTCCTTCAGCCATCAACAATGCAATCGCGTTTCCAATATCCTCTCCTTTCACTACCTCATGCCCA
Source organism: Ammopiptanthus mongolicus (assembly GCA_039655645.1). Lineage (NCBI taxonomy): Eukaryota > Viridiplantae > Streptophyta > Magnoliopsida > Fabales > Fabaceae > Ammopiptanthus > Ammopiptanthus mongolicus. The sequence continues at coordinate 100,549,597 of CM077343.1, read as the reverse complement.
AACTCGTTCCACTGTCTCCATTCTTTAGCTCCCACCGGCACCCCAATTCTCAGCACATCCACCACCAGCTTCTCATTGAAGAAATGCTCTGCAAACAGAGGCCATGTCACCATTGGCAACCCTGCATTCACGCTTTCCACAACCGTGTTCCACCCGCAATGAGTAACCAATCCTCCAATGGCCTTGTTCTCTAGTATCAACAGCTGCGGTGCCCAACCCCATATTAGAAAACCTTTGCTGCTTCCGTTCACTCTCTTCTCAAACTCTTCCAGAAAACCACTCCCATCTTGATCATCAGCTTTATCGTTTTTCCTAACCACCCAGATGAAATAATGCCCCGAAGCTTCGAGGGCGTTTGCTATTTCAACAAGCTGAGAATAAGGGAACTTGTTCATGCTCCCAAAACTCACATACAACACAGATCTCTCTGGCTTAGAGTTTAGCCATTTAAGCCACCCTTCTTCTTCTTCTTCTTGGGCATGCCCTCTTGCAGCCTTATCTGAAGCATCTTGGTTCACCCATAACGAAACTGGTCCTAGGCCCCAACTCTTTGTTCCCATGACTCTCTTGTAATGCTCCTGGTAACCACCCTCAAGCTCGTTGAAGCTATTAAACAACGATCCGTAGCTTCTTTTTTCTGATTCTTTAATGGTCTTCATCAACTCGGTGTATGGATTTGGAGATCTAAGCCAATCAGGTAACTGCAAACGTGTCATCTCCAACGTGTGTGGCAACTCGGGTATGATGAACTTGTGAGTGTCTGATTCTACTTTCAAATGGGGTGCGTGTAGTTCCACCGAGTGTGCTGCAGAGCGAGCAAGATAGCTTGCACCATGAAACATGAGCCTAGGAATACCTAGTTTGGCAGCAGCATCAGCAGTCCAAGGATAGAACAAGTCAGTGACTATGAAATCAGCTTTGAGATCATGAAAGAGTTGCTCGATTTCTGGTTGGAGAATGGCTAGTCCCATGTATATTTTAGGGGTCAACTCACGAGGGGTGTCAACGTTGAAAGCTTCCACCCCAACGGGTAGACCAACTTTCGCAGCTGGGAATTTAAGAAGATGGGTTCTGATGGAACGGCCGCGACTGGAATCAAGGTCGATGGATTTTTGGAAAATGGTGGCGTTGTGTGAGGTGGTCACAATGGTTACATCTACGCCGTACATGGCGAAGAGTCTGGCCATGTCTACTAGTGGTATGATGTGACTTGTAGACAAAAATGGAAGGAAAATAGCCCTAATTAGCTGATCATCATCACCACACTCCTCCTTCTTCTCCATGGAATAATGAATTATCTAGTTTTGATTCAGACAGACAAGGATTTTGTGTGAAGATAGATAATGGTTCTGCGTTTTCTACTTCTGTTCATAAAGCTTCACCCGCACCCCTTATAATAACATGGTAAAGTCATAAGAAATCAATTCATAGGTCTCCCTGTCCTCCTACGGTTAATATAAAATAAACCCTCGAGTCTCACGTTTTAGATTTTTTATTTTTATTTTTTTGTTTGGTACTCGAGAAACAAAATGAAAGATCTAGGCTTACTTTAATAGCATTTGCGTGAAAAGGAGTCCATCTTCGAAGCTATTCCCTCAAAATATTAAGACACTTTTCGATAAACGACTTAATTAAATATTTATAAGATAAACGTTTATCATATAAATATTTATGTATAAATTATTTTTATAATTAATGAGAAAATATAATCAAATTGTTTTTATATAAGTTATAAGCTATTTTTATAAGTTATTATGGAGAGCTTATCAAAATAAGTTGAAAATAGCTTATAGATATGTAATAAGCTGTTTTTATAAACTCTTTTTAACACTCTGGCAAGCGCTTATGCTAGTAGATAAGCCCAAATAAACAGTTTATAAACCAATCCAAACAGGTCTTAGATCTATTAAAAAAACTTATTTTATTCTATTTACAATTATTCTTAATGCAACACTGAGGAACCTTACACTCGTCCAAATAAATAATTTAGAAAGTAAAGGTGCAAATTTGTCCTTGAAAAGAAAAAATATGGAAACATATTTGAGTTTAATTGTTATGCATTATTAATGTAAAATTTTTTATATTATCAACCAATTAGAAATCATGATATGAGTAACTTCTAAGGTGGTTCAGATAAGAGTTAAACATTTTAGCTGATATGACAAGTTATGATTGGTTGACAGTGTAAAAAAATTTATACTGTCAGTGTGTTCCAATTAAATCCAACATATGTAGTCCTTAGAAGACGAAAAAACTCAACTTAATTCCAAACATCTCAAATGCCTGCTAAAATAGTTCTTTCTAGGGATTAAATTGTCTCAAAAATTTATTATAAACAGGACTAATTGGTCTGACAAGTTTTTCCGTAAACCTATTTATAATAATAAATGAATACCAACATGTATCACCAGTGGCGGATCCATGACCTTGACCCAGTGGTGGCAGTTTATTTCCAATCTGCTGATGTTGGAGACTTGATTTCCAAGATTTCAATGAAGATTGTTGCTTATTTGATGATGATTTCCTCTTCAAAAATCTTTCCATTATCTCCCGCAATTAAAAAAACAAACATAATACATTTAGTCATTTAATTTCATATCTAACCAATTAATTTGGTGAAATAACAAAATTATCACAAAATTCCCAATTTTGAGCCTATCAAAACCCTAACCTATCAATATTTGCAATTAACCATCATCAATAGAAAAATTCATAAAATTGACTTCACAAATATGTTACTCATCATCCTAATTTCATAATCAATCTACCAATTTGATAGAAATAGACTTATATACAAAAACCTCAAATTTCAAACTTTTACAAACCCTAACAATAAAGGGCCCTAACAATTGAATGAGAAAGAGGTAGGGCTGGACTGATGCAGCTAGTGCGCTACTGGAAGTTGCCTGCGGCGATGGTCGAGTGGTGGTTGACTGGTAGACGGCGGACGAACGAGTGAGAGGGAGAGTTCATGGGTGAGACGAGTGAGAAAGGCGATGGGTGAGTTGCTACTAGCCTGCTGCGTAAGAAATGAGGGAGAGTTGATGGGGGAGGTATTGTTGCGTTGGGTCATTGGGTGAGAAAGAGAGTTGATGGGAGAGATGAGGGTGAGTTTATTTGGGGAGGTGCTGTCGTGTTACTGGCGTAAGAAAGAATGAAGGCAGCGGCATGAGTGCAAATATATCAACTATGGATGGTAAAATAAAAAAAAAACATAAGGGGACGTTTGTTTCATGGTTTCGAAAATTATTTCTAGGAAAATAATGATAGGAATCTTATTCCCGGGTGTTTTTTAAAAAAAGTGTTTGGCTAAGAGTGGAGTATAGAGATAGTTACACAAATTTCATTCTCACCTTCATGAGAATCTTTTTTACCCATCTCCTTCATTGGGAATAAAAATGTGTGAATTCATATTTTCAATCTCTATATTCGTGTGAATTTGTTTAGATAACCTCAAAGAAATACACTCAATGTATTCATAATTTTTTATGAAGTTGAGTGGGTGCATCTCCACACCCTCACCATCAGGAGGGTCCGCCACTGTGTATTATGTTTAAATATGGCTTACCATTATTATATGCTAACATAACAGTTTTTTGGTACATAATATTAGTGAAAATTTATATAAAATAACGTAATTTCAATATTTTATTGTCACTTAAGACGCCATATGGGTTTTTTTTTTTTTTTTTTAATTTACAAGTGAAAAGATGAAATAATTATAATTTTAAATGTATTTATCTTATAGTTCTTTGTCAAATTATCACATAAAAAAAGGGTGCCATCATTTTTAAAGATACACCAATATATCTATTTATCAGATAATGACTATACAGATAGCATGACTAATTTAAATTAATATAAAGGTTAAAATAAAAAGAAAAAAAATTAATAGTGACCAAAATAGGCTTTTTATTAAAAGTTCATATACTAACTAGTTATTGGATGGGCTTGCCTGGTGACTTGATCCATTGTAGGTCATCCACAAGGCCTCTTAATCTGCACCATCCCACTCACCGGAGAGAAGAAGAATAAAAGAGAAACTGAAAATTCTAGGGCTCATTGTGTGAGGTGCACCTGCACTCGTGCTTCGATGGAGGACATGGCTGCCTACTACTCACAGCCACAGCACCAACCATCCGGTCTTGTCAATTATCAATATTATCAACACCCTCCTCCTCCGCCCACCCTTGTCGCGGTGGTGCCACCTCCTCCCGGTGCTCCTCACCCGCCGGCACACCACCTTCACCCACAGTATGTGCCTCAGCCTCACCACCACCACCACCACCACCAGCAACAAATGTTCGCTTCTTACGCCTCTCCGATTCCTCCTCCTCAATTATCGCCAAACGAGGTTCGCACTCTCTTTGTCGCTGGTCTTCCCGAAGACGTAAAGCCTCGTGAAATCTACAATCTCTTCCGTGAATTTCCAGGTTACGAGTCTTCGCATCTTCGAAGCCCCACCAATTCCTCTCAGGTACTTTCTCTTTTTCATGTTTACAGTTCAATGTACGATGCTTATTGTGTAAAACGGTTGTTATTATTGTTGATTAGTTATTGACATGGTTTTTTTTTTATGTGTGGCGCTAGCCATTTGCTTTTGCTGTATTCGCGAATCAGCAGTCAGCAATCATGGCAATGCATTCACTGAATGTAAGAATTTTATCTTCACATAACTGTTTGTTTATGTTAAATGTTAGGTTTAATTAATTTGTAGGTCCCTCAACTATTTGGGACTTTTCAAACAGGTCCCTATATTTTAGAAGTTTGTAATTGAATCCCTAACAAAAAAATTTGTAATTCAATCTCTCCTACACATCCTTCCTTAAGGTTCGGATATAGTTTCTAAAAAGTATGGTGATCTATTTGAATTTTCTCATAAATTTTACGGACTCACAAATGCACGAGTGGATAGGTCACTTTAGCATAACCCTAACGGAAACTTAAGGAACCCTAATGGAGATGTGTACGGGGATTCAATTACATTTTTTTAAAAGTTCAGGGTCCCAAATACAAACTTTTAAAGTTTAGAAACCTATTTGAAAATTGTCAAATAGTTTAGGGATCTATATGTTAATTAAACCTAAATGTTATGCTTGGCTTGAAATACATCAATGATTCAGTAACATATCTGATTTTGATTGCTTTAGTTGCTAACATCTCTTCAATTTGATTGGTTTGCAGGGGATGGTCTTTGATCTTGAAAAGGGGTCAACTCTTTATATTGATCTCGCAAAATCCAACTCTAGAACTAAGCGCACAAGAATAGGTGCCTGTCTATTTATACATTCGGAAAAAAACTTATAGTCAATATTTTTTGCAGAGGTTTTCACTGAAATGCTTTTTTATGAGTCTCATTACGCCTTTTTGGTATTCAAACTTTGTTCAAACTTTTTCTTTTGTTTTTATATTTCAAGTGCTTCCAATTAAATTTTGTTGATTGTTTGACCTTGGCAAGCAGATGATGAGAGAGCTGGCTCAGATAAGAAAGCTAGAGGATCTGCACCATCATGGGCCTCTCCCGATTCTGGTGAGATGATGTTGCTAGATTGTTTTAGTGCATATGATGTGCTCAATGTATGCACCCTGTGTGAACTTTTTGCAGTTTACTATTATGCCATTCTTATGTTCAATTCAATGGTAATCTCTTGTTTGGAGATCAGTTAACTATTGACCACACGAAGGACACTTTTATCTTTGAGCTCACATTGCACATGTTTTGCACGCTTCGGCACTAGCAGGTGTTAGCAGCATTCACATGCCTGGATTGGGTAATCCTGCTTTCAACACGAACACGATTGGTTATTCATCTGCACAAAGGTCATCTGCACTACTTAATCACAACTTTATTATGCGGAAGTGATTGCTTCTTACTCAGAAAAAGCACATTTTTCAATTCGAAAAGTTATTTCTAGCTTCAATTGGGGAACTCTATAAGAAGATTTTTACACTGTGTCTTTGAAGTGACAAACAATTTTATTTTCAGAGCCGTTACCTTTGTCTTTCATGTGATCTCATCTGATTATTTATTTATTTGTTTTTTCTGTCATAGTCATGTGAATGCTGATGGTAACGCTGTGAACGACAGTCTATTTGCAAACCTGGTCAGTGTTATACAGTACACAATATATTTGTTTTCTGCATCACCTTGAAATTTTTTCACTATTATGTGATTCAAATGGTTATATATGTCAACTATTTGTTGTGGCCTTCAATTTAATTCAAAAGCTTCTCCCCCCTCTCTCTGGTGCTTGGGAAAAGCTTCTTCAAAGTGAGAATGCATTTCTCTTTTTGTTTTAATAAGTATCTGAGGTATGAGAGGACCCCCTCCCTTTTTTCCTCTCTTTATATTTAAATGTGAGATAATAATATGGAGAATATAACAAATTTCATACTATTAATTGAGTTGAATTACATTATGCTCTTCTTATTCGAATATTATTACTAGATAAGTAGTAGTTTTTTATTGTTGGTTCTAGTATTCACAAAATAATTTAGCCTATTTGTTTGCACTAATCTAATTCTCTTCTTGAGTCTTGACTACTAATGCTTTGTTTGGTTGCATAGAAGAAAGTGGGAAGAAAGAAAGAGGAGAGAAAGAAAGTGGGAAGAAAGAAAGAGGTGAGAAAGAAAGTAGATTTTTATATTGTTTGGTATGAGAGAAAGAGGAAAGAGGAAAGAGAATAGAAGAGAAATAGATGCTTTCTCCTCTCTCCCTTTTGTTTGGTTGGGTAGAAAGGAAGAAGAGAGAAATGCGATTATTTTTTAAAGGACAAAAATGTCCCTAAATCAAAGAGAAGAGAAAGAAATGTTTTTTTTTTTGAGGGGTATAGATGGAAATGCACATCTCTCTTCCCTCTTTCTTCTCATACTTGAAGAGAAACAAAAAGTTGTGGGGCCTATGAATGTTGTCAAAAGAGGACTATGATCCGTTGTGAGAAGGAAGATGGGACGCTAAAGTGTAGGCAAAGGTTCCTGGCTAGGATTCGATCCCGGGATTCAACAGTTTCCAAAGGGATTTGTTACCACTTGAGCTAAGCTTTTGGGTGGAAACTTATTTCTTTTATTCCAACTCTTTATAAGCTTCTTTTATCTGACTGTATAGACAATATTGATGAAATTGCATGTTCTTTTTGCTTCAGGTCCTTCAGTTAATTGATTAGGCTGTTCAACAGGATCTTGCTTTAGACACCTGATTGTCATCTTTTCTTCAAACTATACCTATTCCCTAGTCACATATATGATACTAGGCATTTATCTGTACATTTCTTACGTTTGAATTGATGTGTCTAATCATTGTCCCTTTTCTTGTCCTTTGCATTTGGGACTATTATTTCATTTAAAACTTGCATTTTAAACTTCAATTTGTTGTTTTGATTCTGATCTTAATGTGTACAGAAAAAGTGTTCAACTCCTTATATTCCTCAAAATTCTACCCCATGTGCAACTTTATTTGTGGCTAATCTGGGGCCTTCTTGTAATGAACAAGAGCTAATCCAAGTTTTTTCTAGGTCAGTGTACATTTATCATGTGAAGTATGTTGATAGCTGTAAACTCTATAGAAGCTGAATTTGATTTTGTTTTTATATATATCTTCTATCAGATACCCTGGATATTTGAAATTGAAGATGCAGAGCACATATGGGGCTCCAGTTGCATTTGTTGATTTCCAGGTTTTTTTCCCTTTTATTTTCGCACTACATATTTAACAATTAAATAAATAGGAGCATTATTCTAAAAAAATAAAAATAAATGTGAGCATTTTATAAGTCAGTATGTTCCTTCCAACTTTCTATTATTAATGGATCCGGTGGGTTTTCTCTTTCTGTTTTATATACAAAATGCATGCAGTGATGGTAACATGAAAACTGTTGTGAAAGTCATGCTTTAGAATGCACGAAACTACTTCATGGCCCGTTGCCAAGATGAAATCCATTTATTGGCATCTTTGTTTCTAATGATCTGTTTGGAGGCTTATTCTGGAGAGTCACGTAAAATATTTCTTGTAAAATTGTGATCCCTCTTTAATACAGGGCAAAGTGTTTTCCGTAATTATTTTTGATGTTTCTTTCTCCTGGAATTTCTTTTTATTGTTAGTTTAGGATACATTTGGAAGAGCTTATGGAGATAAACTTATTTATACAAATAGTTTATGAAAATAATTTATGATCTTCCTATAAATTATTTTTAGCTTATTTCCATAAGCTTATCAGAGAAATTTATGAAAATAAATTGTTTTTATCTTATTTGAAAAAAATTTATTAAATAAGTGTTTAATTAAGTTGTTTACTCAAACACACCTTTGATATATTTGATTGCTTACTGTATGTGCAGGATGTTGCTAGCTCCAGCAACGCGCTAAACTGTCTGCAAGGCACCATTCTTCACTCCTCACCAATTGGCGAGGGAATGCGTTTAGAGTATCCTTCAGTCATCTGCGTTTTCTTTCTGAATTTTTTTTATTGGAATCTCATTAATTATCAAAGTTTGGTATTTCTTAATAAGAATTTTAGATTCGCTAAATCGCGGATGGGTTTGCGGAAGAAGCCGAAGTAAGTTACATGCTGGAAAAGAGATAGTTGAAACAAAAATGGGAGAATTAGTCGTGACCCTTAAGGTGCACTTGCCTTTGGGCTGCGCTATCTACTGGTGTTTGCGGGTACAATAGATTGGAAGCTGGGTGATATACTACCTTTATCTCAAATTTCCTATAAACTTCATATTCAGTGTTCAGCAGTACATGATAGCACAGGAATTAAATGCTCGAATTTATCGGAGTATTTAATTGTTGAACAACGGTGAAGTTCTCCTGTAATAAGCCACTGTAAATTTTAGACAAATGCTACCTTTTTTAGATTTAAGAAAATTCATATCAACTTAATTTTATGTGTTAAACCTTTTATTGTGTAATTTATTTTTCTATACTGTTGTGTTTATTAAAATTGATGGTAAAAGTTCATTTGTCCGAGAGCCGTCATTTTTAAATGCATGTTATTGATAAGAAGTATCCATAGTTTATAAACAGTGATTAATCTCTATCGGGAGATTTAGAAGACATTTCAGGGTTGTTTTTATCTAATCAGGTTTTTCTTTAAACGAAAGAATTAGGAGTTGAATGTCTGATAATTTATTTAAGGGATTCGAGTTTGTTATCATTAGAATCAATCATATTTTGATGTCTAAGAATCATCCTTTGATTCAATGTCATGAATTATTATTATTATTATTTAATAATAAATACCAGTAGGATGCTGGACGACGGTCTTCACCTCCCTCTCTTATAAGATAAGGACCAAAATTCTATTTATCTTCAGAACAGACAGATTGATTATGCTTTATCTTCGGTTTCTTTATTTTTCATGTAGACCCGCTACTCTGACAATGTTAATTTAGTATTTGATATATTTGAAAATAAGGCAAAGTATAAATAGACCAGCGAAAATTAAGTCTCAATTCGCAATTATATATATATTTTTAGTCCTTTTTTTTTGCTGAAGTCTAAAAACAAAATAATTCTCATGAAAAGAATAAATCTTGAATACCGGATAATCTGTCTATGATTAAGATTAGAAATTAAAGTTAAATGACTTTTGAAGAAACATGCGAATATCTTATCTTGATGATTCATTATTTTAATAATCAAGTCGCATTCATTTAATCTCATAATAAGTCACTACTTTTATTTGATATGTCCCTAATTTGGTAAATTGATAAATTGGCAAATACTTTTTTTTTAATTATGATTATTGTCACATTATCTTCAAACTTAGTGCCATGATCCAACTTATTTATTGTAATATTTTAAAATTAATTTTTTCTGCTTATTTAAACTTTGCTATGTAAAACTTACTATGAGTAGGAATGATATACCATATCAAAAAAGGAAACACTCTTTGAGTATTACTGTAAAAAGTTTCATAACCTCCAATATTAATTTGAAAATAAATTTTTTTTAACGGACATTATGCATGATTACAAATTTCAGGTGTTATCAAACGGGTGCGGCCTCGGTAAGTTGTGCACACTGAGCTTGTGTCGTAACATCTTGGTTCGAATCTCGCAAAATCACATCCTTGAAGAGGGACGAAGAACCTTAACTGTGACTAAGCACTCGAGTGGAGATTTATCTCATAGCGGGTCCAAATGATCTAAGTTTGTGGGGATACTCAGTGGACCCAATGGAGAGCCAAAGGTCTTAATTACAATAGGTTCCAATAAAAAAAAATATATCACCCGTTACATTTTTATTAATTTATCTAGTGTATGAGTTTTCGATATACAAGAATATCTTATAAGAAATGATCTATTACTATATTTAAAAGGCATTGTTTACCCAAACCTGCCATGTTTAACTCATTTTTGCCATATGGGTTGCATTTTTAACATTTGGCTTCATTAATAGATATTACTTAGCTAAATAAATGTACATCATCATATCCTATTTGAAATTTCTCAATTTTAGTCTCTTTTATTAATAACTTCTCTTGTTTTCAATAATTGTTTTTAAATTTTTCAGATTCTAATGACATTCTCTTCAAATTTATTCTACTATCAATACCTCCAAATTTAAGTTTCTTATCATACATCAAATTGATATTGTATTTTTTTAACAGTAGACGAAAGTTCATTATTTGAAGTTATTTTTGTAGTATATTTAATATTATATTATTATTTTTGAATATCTCCCTTGCGAGGAAGGGTGATATGCTAGTATATTAAAATGACATTATCATCTCGTTAATAAATTTAAATTTTATAATGATATATTATATGAAGAAAATACAAATTAAATAGGCGAATAGGTGATAACTGATGAAAAGGTCTCCTCTCCCCTCCGCCCTAATGTTATTAATGTAGCTCTGATTGGAATACTTCAATTTCCATTAGAGTTCGTCATGCTGCTAAATTTTCTTTTTTTTTTTTTTTTTGGTGTTAATTTTCTTTGCTAGTTTTAATGACTTCTACTATGGCCGTTCATACTTTTGGAATTACTAGTCTTAACTTTCATATTTTTATGCACTTATACAGCACCATTTTTTTTTCAAATAGTTTAACGGTGGCATATTTTTTTTTGTGTATATCAAGATATCCCTCAGCTAAATGGCGACATATTTTTTTTATTGACACAAATGGTGACATATTTTGAATTTAACAATTTTTACGTTGAAAATAATGTGTTCACACAAAATTGAATGATGATATAATAAAAGTTATAATAAAAGTTAACCTTTATAATAATTTCAAAAAACACAATTGAATGATGATATAATAAAAGTTATAATGACAATACATTAATGCTAAATCATTCTTCAAGACCACCAAAACTTAATTATCTATATGGTACAGTAATAGTTGACTATGTGAACATGTAATAATCACGCAAAAGTCTACTTTGTGACATAATTGTCGCGTCTCACCTGTTCTCTAATGTTTCTTACATTTTCTTCCCCTATATGTTCCTATTCATTTTTATGATGTTGATATCGAAGTAATACTTAGTAATGACGTTTGATAACTGGATTAATTAAAGTCTCCTCACTAAAATAAATTTAATATATATTTATAGGCACTTTTAATGATAATCGTTAAAACTATAGGAATAGGTATTAGTATCAGTCAAATCGTAAGCAAAGGTAGATGAACCGTATATAAAACCTAGTATTGACCGTCAAATATAACTATAAATAAATGTATGTGGATCGTAGGTAAAATCTATAGTGACAGTCATTTTTCATTGTAATTCGTCGTTCATAATGGACGGTTGGACCGATCATAAATGAAAATAAGTTTTACATATACCTACGAATTTTAAATATATAATATTAGTGAAAGATAACTTTCTTCTAATGCATTAATCTATTGGTGTTTTACCTGTCTTTTGAAACTCAACTTCACGCAGTTAAAGGATCTGTGCAGCAGCTGTCAAAGGGGAAAGGTTATTCAACATAGTGCAAGATATAGAATTGAAATATTGAATGGAGTAATGCTTGAAAAGGAAAACATGCATGTACCTTAATCAAGTCTATGAAGGTCCAGGGAACAGGGAAGTGGCAGAGCATATTCAGGACATTGAAAGATTTATTTCCACATGTTGGGTAGCTAGCTTTCAACTCCATTCATACCAAAAAAAAAAAATTCCAATCCATTATGGGGGTGCTGGGAAATGGATTTGTTGTCATCAAAATTTCATACATTTGCTCCATTCGGTAGATCAAAATTATCGGATGAAAATCAAATGACTCACATTTCGAGTTTATTTTTAAATTCTAATTTATCGAGTTTAAAATATGAATCGTCCGATCTTCATTCAATGATTTTGAGCTACTAAATATAATAAGAGCATATTTGAAAGAGTTTATAAAAAGATTATTTGGATTTATAAAAATGACTTATAAAAATAAATTTATACAAATAGTTTATAAAAATAACTTATGAGAATAGATCCATTTATTTTGAATATTTTGACTAATCTAAATAATAAAATAAAAAACTTATTTAGACTTATAAGAATAGCATATACGGTCCAACTACACCATAGACAACACCCCAATGTAGTGGTTTACGGGATTATTACAATTTTACAATATAAAATAAGTCAACCACAACAATGTCCATTAACTTCACCCCTGCCAATTTTCACCTATATTTGACTTTCCCTTCCATCATGGAACAACTGCATTAACCTTCCCTAGATCTACCTGTCCTAAAAACAAGCAAATTGAGCCTTACTAATATCCGTGTGTTTGAAAAAATTAAAAAAAAAAAAAATAATCGATTATTATGATAATTATTTATAATTAGAATATATTTTTTTGATATTTTTATTAAAAAATGATTTTAAAATTATCTATTTCGTTTGGATAGTATAAAAAAATTATTTTTAAATAATAAATTATGAAAAAGGGTATGAAGTTATTGTATAATTTAATAATATTTATTTGAAAGTTAATTTTGTAAGAATAAATGGAGAAAATTAAGAGTTTTGAGAATGAAAAATAATCAAATCACAATAATCTTAAGCTAAAACAAATTAGATGACATAAAATAATTTTTTTTCCAAAAAACGTTTTTTTATTCATTTAAATTAATTATCAAATATGATAGTTTATGTATAAATTATTTTTTAACCAAACAATAATTGAAATGAGAAAAATCTATCTTTTTTTTCAAACATGCTTACGTGTTAATTTTCTTTTGTATTTATGACTTCATAATCAGTTCCAACATTTTCCGACACACCTACAATTTCTTCCAGCTTCCGGGGTCCTTTTGATAACCAATGCTAGTCCATGGGCTATCGTAGGTGCATGCATACATAATTGTCAGTTTTTCCTGTGAACGAACGAAAAAGACAAAACACATCTCTAGTTATTACTACAGATGCCTACTACTATTATCTCTCTCGTTTACACACGTTTATGATCTCCCATATCTTCAGAGACCGTTTAGGTTTTTTCCCCTAAATAAATTATTTTATGATTTATGACGTTTTCAAGTTTATTTGGTTCATTCAGTCAAAAAAAAAATGTTTATTTGGTTCAACTACTTAAAAAAAAATTAATTCTAAAGAAATGGTTTTAGGAGAAGTTGAGTTCTATAAATTATGAAAAAAAGAATTTTTAAAAAAAGAGAAAATCACTTTATAATTTTTTTTTTTACATAAGTATTCCTTTTTTTGTTAAACAAATTATTCCTTTAAATTATAAAGTGACCACTAATATTTTCACATTTTTAATTAAATAAAATTATTTTGAAATAATTTTATGAATAAAGTAATTATAAATTATATTATAATTTTTTACCATGTTTAAAAAGACACACTTTTTATTCAAATATATTTATTGAAAAGTATTTTTAAAGTTTTTTATTTTAATTTCATAAGAAATAAAAATAATTTTTCTAACATTATATCCAAAAATCTTAAAATTACTTTTTAAACTTTTAGTCAAACATAAAATAACTTTTAATTTTATATAAATTGCTTTTATCAAGTTTTTATAGAATGACTTTTCTTGAAATTTAAACAACCGGACCCTTATTTTTAAGTATGCTAATATCCCGAAAAAGGAGTCCGTGAGATATGGTTATGAAATTGAATGATTTATTTTCAATAGCACTCATCCATCTTTTTCCGCTTCTAATTTTCATCTTTTATACCCTTTTCATTCGTGTAATTCGTAACCGGAAGTTATTTTATTTGGGAGTTACTTTTTACCTTCTCTATTTTTTCTCATACAATTCTTCTCTTTTTTTATCTTTTTTTTATTTAAAATATCCCTTATTATTTTTGTAACTATTTCCTTCTTATATTTTTGAAATTTCCTTTTCACCATCTTCTTAATTCCCTTTCTCAAATCCGATTGATACCTGATACGTTTCAAGTATATTTTTCTTGTTTTACGCGATGCTACACGTGGTGGTTGAAGAAGCGTCTTCAAGGTTTTGCAGTGTAGCTTTCTTTGCCTTTGGTGCATACCCTAATAATTTTTTGAGTTATGTTATTTGAACATTAAGTTTTATATATCATATATAATATCGTATATATTTATTTTTATCTCTCATTTAATTTTTATCTTTTTTATATACACGTCATTTAAAAATATATCAAAAAACAAAAAAAATATCATATTATCATTCCATTTTAATGTCCAAAAATTATTTCTCTAACGTTCGTAGTGTTTCAAATTGTTTAAGGGAATGCGTTTGTGACAACCTTAAACACTTTTACATGCCTTATAGAATTTAAGATATTATACGGTGCCATAATGATATGGGTGATTCTCTCTCCCCATCATATTATTTGGCATTGTATGAATTTTGGATACGATAGAGAAATAGTATTGCAAAGTAAAAAAAAAAAAAAACAGTGGGTGGAGAGGAAAGGGTGGAGAAGAGGGTGGATACAATGAAGAAGAAAAAGAAAGGGATTTAAGAAAAGGGCGGAAAAAAAATTTCGGAAATAAGAGAAAGAGACAATTTCAAAAATAATAAAGAATATTTTAAATAGAAAAAAATTATAAAAAATAGGAAGAGATTATATTAAAAAAAATAGGATTGTAAAAAACAATCCCCTTTTATTTACAGGAGGACAAAGCCCAAGAAAAAAAAGAAACTACCTACCTACCACCTTAGGAAAAGACACTCCCATATTATCATGGTGCAATAGTGTACGACCACCGTTCATTGGTGTCATTGGTATTAATTTGGAAGTATTGGATAAAAAAAATCATACTAAACCAGAATAAATTTTTAATTTGATTCCTAAAATTATCAAGTCGTATCAATTTGGTCTCTTATATTTTCGAAATTTCAAACACATCCCTAAAATTATCAATTATTAATCAATCTAATCCCTCCATCAGGGACTAAGTTGATACGAACCTTATAATTTCAGGGATCAAATTTTCACAAAATTGACACAGGGACCAAATTGATATGACCTTATAATTTCAAGGACCAAATTGGAGACTTACCCTACTAAACAACATTACTCTTATTTTTTTAAAATATTCTTATATTTTAACAAAACAATATTCATATACAAAGAGGTAGGTACATTTTTTATGGAATAAAATATAGAAAAATATTGTTATCCATCCCTTATCACTTATTCCTCACGAAATTTTTCTATATAAATTATCTAGAGGTGTTTTAGAAAACAATATATGAATTTCATAAGTACTGTGTTAATAAAACATTCTTGTAAGTTTCACGAAATACTTTTAAAAATACTTTAATTTGACAAATCATACATTTTTTGCATATATTTTCAAAAATCACACTCTTAAATTAAAGCAGAAAGAAAGTCATCCACGTGAAATACTATCTTACAAAAATAAGTCTCATGATTTACGATATATGAATGAAAATTATCCTGTAAATTTGTATTTTGTACAAGAAAAAAATTGCTTTCGTTGTTCTTTTAATTGTTAAAAAATATGGAACTTCTTCTAAATATTTACTATAAAATCCGTTGGCAGATCATAGGAAACGTTCTCTCACTCTCTCCTCTATAGAGTGTTTCGTGCCAATCTTACTATCCTTATATCCCTTACTCAATTTCCCATTTAATCATTGATCCCTATCATACCAATGTTACCAATTCCCAATAATTATGTACACAAAGCTTGCTTAAAGCGTTGCAACCAAATTCCCCAAGTTACATGTTTGCTTCTACATTTTTTTTTCTAGGAAAGCAAAAAAAGTAAAGTTAATTAGCCATTTTCATTATAATTCTTAATACCCTATTTATTAAATAATGAAAATATTAAATATTTGTTATATTCTCAAAACGTTGGACTCATTACATTTTTATTTAATATTTTTTATTTAGTAGTTAAAGAAATTTATAAGAAGATATAAAATAACTCTTTTCTTTATTATTGTTAGCATTATTTTCTAGAAAATCCCTTTAACGAAGAAATGATACATTTTCTTTTTATCAAGCAGAAAAAAGAACAACAAATACAAAAATCAAGGCCTAAGTCTAACCACACCCAACGCATCAGCTAACAGAACATTAGCAAGCTGATGCAGGCAAGAATCCCACACTGTATAGGTAGAGTTCGAAGCCACTCCATGCTTAGCAAGCCAATCCGTACAAGCATTACCTTCTCTCATAACATGTTGAAAACAAAGAGTCCATGAGAGTGTCTTGAAGCTCTTGATATGATTCACCTAAGGTGCATGAGGATGAAAATAAAGACCTCATCATTGACTAAATCCAAGGCTGACTATGAGTCAGACTCACAAATTATATTCGTATAGCCTGCATTCCAGGCATACTTGAGCCCAGGAGCAATAGCCAGGAGCTCAGCATTAATATTATTAGAGATGCCACAAATGATACATTATGTTGCGAGGAAATTATATAAAAAAAATAGGGCTTATGATAGCTAGATATAAACAATAAAATAGGGCTTATGATATTATCATTTTTTACTTTTATTATTTATTTGTTGATGCAAAACACACAATTCTTTGTACACCAAAAAAAAAATCTATGTACACCAAAAAAACACACAATTCTTAAATATCCGAATCATTAAAAATTTGATATGGCATATTCGCAATCAGTTCTTGGAAACAAAACAAAAAAAATCCATGCAATATTATAGTAAAATAGCTGTAAACTATCCTCTGCTTATATCATGCAAACTTATCATTTCGGTAGAGTTTTGTTAACAACTAAACTATTTCTTATTCTCATTTATTTATTTTCTTTAGATGAACACAACATATTTGTTAGTATTCTGGTGGAATAATTGTTTAATTTTGGACGCAGGCATTTACGAAGACTCGCAATCCGTTTTTGGCAAATACGCAATAAGTATAGGTAAGTATATAACAATAAATTTAAATCATGACTATGTCAATTTTTTAGAATCAATTTGTAAGAACTATTCTTATTAATTAATCCTCTAATTTTGACGTGAATGATTTATCTCTAACTTAATGAATATATGTGCAAACTCACAGAGACACATACTCACTCTATCCGACTGAAATTCTAAGAAAATCTGTTTTGGCAAATTCAATTGCGGAGACATGTTGACAATTTTCCATTTAACTTAATTTAATAAGCAATAATATAGAAAAAAATTCACTCCACATAATCATAATAATAATAAGATTTTGATAATAATTAAGAGCAAATGGATGTATTTATTTATTTATTAATCAATAGGTAATTTAGCCGCCCCTTAGTATGATTAGCAGGGTATCCAACTTTAGTCGTGGGCCATCGAAATTGTTATATACCGAAAATACCCTTATGAATGCGCAAGAAAACAAAAAATGCTATGAGGATATAACGGGGCATCCAATCCTATCGTTATTGCGTGGAGGGAAAGTCAATACGCTAACGGTATCCATCCACCGACCACCGACCTACCTCTCTGCCCACTCGGAATTATTAAAAGTATCAGATAATAATGAAAATGAAACAAAATATTATTTATACCAATTAAAGAATCATTTTATTACCTGATTAATGTCCTTTGAATTCCATTTTCCCTAATCAGCCACGACACCAACCAACCAACACCATCATGCAACGGATATCACATCTTATTATTGTGCCACTCATACACAACTAGTTATGTTATGGTCATGTATAATCATGCCTTACGCCAATGTCTAAACCTTTTAAAAAATAGATGTATATAATATTTGTTACATGAATAAGATATAATTTATTTAAAACAAAATTTAATAAAAAATTATCGAGAAACTCATTGGGCTGTCAATTCAAATAAATACTCATTAATGAGCTAAAAGTGTAAAAAACTAAACTATAATAAAATGGAGAATGTTAAAGATCACTCGTGAAGGAAGTAAAATAATAAAAAAATTATTAAAAATTAATGTATTTAATATTTAAAAAGATAATATATTTAATTTTTTAATAAAAAAATTAATTTTTTATTTTCTTAAAGGATATCCTTAAAATACTCGTTAATATGATTATAATAAAATATGCTTATTATAATTAGAACCTTTTTCCTTGTTTTGGTTTTTAACTTTTATACATATAGCTTTTACGTGTTTTTTTCTCGAAAAGAAGATAATTATGAATAATTTTATACATAAAAAGTATTACGTGTTTATTTTATTATTTTTGAAGAATTATTATTTTATTTATTAATTCTCTTTCTGTCCTATCATAATAATCTCTTTAGAAAATTTTTTGTTTTAAATTTTTTGTTATTTGAAATATTAAAAAATATAGATAATTTTTTAAAATTTACTTTTATTATTTATTATTTTAACTAAATTGATAAATAGACATAATTCTTAATTAATAAATTCTTAATTTTTAAATAAATTTTAATTTTATCATATTAATTAGAAATTCTTTATATTCAAAATTATATAATAAAATCTTCAATCCTTATAAAAACTAAAAAGACACCTAAATTAGACATAAAGAGTATATCCCTAAGAAAAACGAAAACAAAAACAACATGCTTTCTTTTCTAGATAAAGGAGGAAGGAAGCATCTGACTTCCACAACCTGCTTCTTAAAGGGTCGGTTGATAACTAGCGCTGCAAATACAAACGAGGAAGCGGCATTAATTAATTAAGAGTGTTGTTAACGAGTGTCTTAAGGATTTCATTTAAAAAATCACTAAAAGTCAAGTTTTTATTGAAAACCTAAATATAATATTTTTCAATATATTAAATATATCATTTATGTATGTAAAATTTCCTTTCTTGATTCATTAATCAATGTCCTAAGGGCGCTCGTTAGCATTTTCTATTAATTAAGTAATGATCATGTTAATTCAGGTTCTAAGAATTAGGGTGACCCACTTAAAATTATATTTTTTTAAAACAATTATAAAATATAAAAATAGACATACAACCCGAAATGGGTAGATGGGTTGGCAGGTCAACCCGACCCGGCCGGTCGCCAACCTGCAAAAAAAAAAATTGACAAGCGATTTAAGTATATACTTTTTTAAAATAGACGAGGAAACCCGTCTCTATCCCATCTTCGTGATGGGTTAAGCGACGCAGATCAAAACGGATTGGTGGGTTGAGAACCTCAATTCATCTCATCAAAATAAGTGGGTTAAACCAATTGACCCGTCGGGTCCAACCTATTTTGTCATTCATACTAAGAATACTGGTTAAAGAATTAAAAGGGAAAAAAAGTATTGAAAATACTTTGAAACAAATGCTAACTAATGCCTTAAGGACATAATGACATGATAAATAAATCAAAGATAAAAACTTTTACTGAAAGTGATGTATTTGATACATTAAACATTTAAAAGTTATATATTCTAATAAAATTTTCCTATTTTTTGATTCCTTTAAAAATGTCTCTAAAGCACTTATTAGGAAAAATTCATACATGTGAATATAACATTTATATATTTGATTTCTTAATACATCTTCTTATAACAAGAACAAAGAGGGTATTATTTTATTTTTGGGTCCGTTTGATAAAGGGATCCATAAAATAGTAATTTTTTATTAAAGAAATCAAATATAAATCACTAAAAAAAAATTAATTTTAATTTTTTTTTAAATATTAAATACATCATCTTTCCATTATTTTTTTTTTTTATTCTTTGATGGAAGCCCTTAAAGCGGTAGTTAATATTTTAGAGTTAAGGTCTAAATTGGTCCTCCATAAAAAATAAAAAATTATGATGATATTTTAGTTCTTGAAAAATGTAAAATATCAATTTGATTTTCAAGACTGTAAAATATGAATCAAATTTATCCTTTTTAAGATAATTTTTAATAAAATTTTAGTCATATTATAAATTATTTTGATCCATATTTTATACTTTTAAAAATTAAATTAATATTTTTTATTTTTTAGAGATTAAAATATCACACCAATTTTTGACGAAGGATCAATCGGAATCTTTACTAGCTGTTTTTGGGAAAAAAGATAAAAAGCAAGAGTGTTATTTGTCGGTGAATTTGTTTATAAAGAAAAATGAAAAACATTGATTATTATCTCATTGGTAATTGATTTGATTTGATTTGATTGGATATAAAAGAAAATAAAAGAGGGTTGAAACCGATGTGGATTCAAGCAAGGGTGGGTTACCCAAATGACAAGCTTAGGTTAGTGGCATGAGGGTCTCTCCAAAAGCCCTTACCCTTCCTTCAGCTACCGTGTCTTCTACTCGTCAGATTTTTCAATTTTCATCAAGTTTCACTCTCTCTCTCTCCCTTTTCTGTTTTCGATTTGACACATATATACTACAACAACAAAGAATTTCATAGAGAGAGAGAGAGAGGGAGAGACACAACACAAACACTCGTTCGTACCTCGAAGAAGATGAACGGTGAAGAAGAAGGTGGGGCGAGGAAGAGAGGGACAGAGGGTGTTGAGAGAAGGTACAAAGGTATCAGGATGAGAAAGTGGGGCAAGTGGGTCGCTGAAATTAGGGAACCTAACAAGCGTTCTAGGATTTGGCTCGGTTCTTATTCCACCCCTGTCGCCGCCGCACGTGCTTACGACACCGCCGTCTTCTATCTTCGAGGACCCTCAGCTCGCCTCAACTTCCCCGAACTTCTAACGGGGGAAAACGGCGCCGTTCTTACCGGTTGTGACATGTCAGCGGCTTTCATTAGAAAGAAAGCCACCGAGGTAGGTGCCAGAGTTGATGCCCTCCAAGCCACCCTTCACCACCACCACCACCACCATCATGTTGCACCGCCGCCGGAGCTTGTGTCGGGTGGCGGTAGAGGTCGACCCGGTCACTTTGCGGATCGGGTTGACCTGAATAAGATACCCGAACCCGAGAATTCGGACTGTGACTGGGATATGAATTAGAAGTGATTCGTGGGCAGTGAGGGTGGCTGCTAACATGCGCCATGGAGGGTTATGCGACGGCTGAAGCAAATTGATGTTGTTGATGAGGCCTTTGGTTGGTGCTGATTACTGTACTCTTATCTTTTCCTTCTCTCTCTCTCTCTCTCTCTATCCTTCGTACCCTCTTTCTAATTTTTAGATTTTACAGAGAAATTTTGGCGTTGTAAAAATGTTTAAATTGTAAATTAACTAGTTATTAGCCTCTTTTTTTTTTTTTTCCTTTTAGTTCTCTATCTCTTTTTGAGCTACCAGAAGTTCAATTTCTCAGCTTCTATTCTCTCCTTTTGATTTTTTTTTTTTTTAACTTTTGATGTTTTATTATTGCTCCCTTTCTCAGCAAGCAATTAGGTGAAAATTAGGGATTGAAGGTTTAATATAAGGAGAAACATAGGTGCAATTTACATATGAGCCTGTTTTTCGATTGGAACATACTCATTACTGAAAATATAATATGTATACATCTTGGATTGGAAAATAACACCTAAATAATTGCAGTTAAAGTTTTGTCCTTAGTATAAGTGAAGTGAGTGGGGTGGGTTGTTTAATTTTGGGTTAGAAAATAAGGAAGGATGAGATGAGAAATGGAAAGAATGAAGGGAGTGAAGTGAAATGGGCGGAAGGAGGGGACAAACAATGGCCTACGATGCCCGGCAGTTGGGTATAAAAGGAGAGAGTGAGCCATGCTAACCACTAAAGTAATAATAACAACTCAAAAGTGATAAGATTGCGAGTTAGGTATTTTACTGGTTTTTCACCGTTTCCATGAGTTATTATGAAGGGTAAAATGAAATGAAATGAAATAGAATGGGCCAGTGTGAACGGGAAAATGCTGTGCTCACCGCCCTGTTTTGATAACGATGGATAATGGGTTCGGTTAAGGATTTGGATACTTTATCTTTACGGTGGAAAAATCACCTATTTTTTTTTTTTTATCTTTTTTCTTTATATATTTTCTCTTTTTTTTTTTATCTCCTTATTTTAATCATCTATCTCTTTTTTTTTTTATAAATATAAAGTTACTGTAACTTTCTCACGTTAAAATTAGAGGATCCATATATGTGGGTTAATCCGTTTGTCGTCTCAAATTTTCTTTCTAATTGGAGTCAAATCCTGGATAACAATTTATCGACAAAGTAGAAATTAGAAACAAAAAATAAAAAGGAAAATTGAAAGAAAGAGATGTCTCCATGTGAGAGTAAAATTGCAGCTTCTCAATTGATTAACAAATATCTTTGTAGAGGTTTTCTGATGTGAGTCTGAGCTGTAGCCCATACTTGGTCCGCTAGGATCCCTGACCCCTTTTAAGTTGTAGCCTAGTAATAGTCCATGATTAGCGGAGAATTAGAGGTTTTTAACCTTTATTTAAGGTTTTTGGTTGTGGTCCTCTCTATCACATCGTTCTTAACGTAAGTGTGTCATTAATTAATTTGGGAACACTTAATCTCCCTCCTTAAAGATATAGTTTCATCAATGTGACTGAATCAGCCAAAGAGATTTACAGGAAGGCTAGGGTGTGGTAGAAGACAAATGGAGAATTTAATAAAGGAATGAGACAACATCCTCGAGCTCGTTTCTTTAGGAATTTGGTTTTTTCCAAACAGAAAGGCAGAAAGCGCACCAAATCCCGCCTATGTGGTTATAAAAAAAATCCCACCTATGTCGTGTTTTGTTACAAAGCTATATATAACCTGCCTGCAGCCACATGAATTGTGTTAGGCAATCGATAATCTTTGTAAAACTTGATCAAATCTAAATATATGGATCATCGATGTGATAGTGTTAATGCTAGGTTGTTGCTTGGAAGCAACAAGTTGTGTGATTCGAGTGCAATGTCAAATGAGCAAGAGCTGATGCATCACTTTCTGGATGTAGTAAAAATAGGGATGGTAAAACGGGTCAACCCGTCCTGATCTGTCATTAGCCAGCCTAATACTGGACGGGACGGGTTGACCCGCTTTAAAAAATGGGTTAGACCTCCTAACCCATCCCGCTTAGTGGTGGGTTGGCGGGCTGGCTCGCCAAAAGCAAAAAACTAGAAAAATAGGTTGACAGGTTGACCAGCAAAAAAAATTAAAAATAAATATAAAAGATAGAAAATTAGGCATAAAAAGAAAAATTGGGTTGGCGGGTCAACTCACCCCACCCACCTCAAACTGTTAGAAAATTAAACAAATAATTAAAAAATATATATATTTTTAGAATAGGCAGGTTGACGGGTCAACTTGCCCCGCTTCTGACCTGCCTTCTTGATGGGTTAAGCGGTGTAGATCAAAACGAGTTGGTGGGTTGAAAACCCCAACCCAACCAACCAAAATAGGCGGGTTAAACGGGTTGGCCCGTCGGCCCAACCCATTTTGCCATCCCTAGATAAAAAAATAAGTCGTGGTTCCCACATTTCCGTGAATGGGTGTGGGTAAAGAAACTAGTTCACCATAGTAGAATTCACTTTGGAACTTGGAATGTAGGAACACTATAGGTAAATCAATGAAAATAGTAGATACATGATTAGGAGGAGTATCAATTTTATGCGCCTATAAGAAACTAACTGGGTGAGAGAAAAGGTAAATGAATTAGACATTTCGGGTTTTAAGCTTTGGTACAGTGGCAAGGTAAAATCGAGAAAAAAGGTGACATAATTATATATAAGTATTGGAAGAATGATGTGGTGGATGTAAAAAAGAGGAGATAGGATCATAACTCTAAAGTTGGTAGTGGAGCGAGATACTTTTAATGTGATTAATGCTTATGCACCTCAGGTAGGATTAGGAGAACACCATAAAGTAAAATTTTGGGAGAATTTAGAAGGTTTAGCTTAGGGAATGCCATTAGGAGAAACTATTTTCCTAGGAGGGGACCTAAATGGTCATATGGGGGTGCAACTAAAGAATATGAGGGTCTGCATGAGGATATGACTTAGAGCAGGCAAATGCACACGATAAATCTATCTAATATTTTTAATTAGCTTTCGATTTTACAATAGCCAACATGTGTTTTAGGAAATAGGAGGAGCATCTTATCACGTACAAAAGTGGGGTAACATGCTCTCAAATCGATTTCTTTTTATGAGGCAATTGATAGAAAGCTTTGCACAGAATGCAAAGCCATACCTGGAGAGATTTTGGCGACCCAACAAAGAGGTTATGGATGTAGGAGTTAAGAGGGGAGTAAAGAGAAAAGGCCAAGATAAAGTGGTGACAATTGAAGGGTGAAAAACAAAGGAACTTTAAGCATAGGGTTTTAGAGGAAAGATTTTGGGAGGCACAAGGAAGTGCTGATGATATGTGGGACACAATGGCCAAAAGGATTAAGAAGGTAGCAAAAGAGACACTACGTGAATTAGGAGGCTTTGCACCTAAAGGTAATGAATCCTCGTGGTGGGACACAAGTGTGCAAGATAAAGTTAAGGTTGAAAGGGAATGTTACAAAGCGTGGTCTTTATGTACAAATACTGAAAATTGGGAAAAAATAGAAGATAGCTAAGAAATATACTAAGAAGGTGATGGGTGAAGCAAGGGTTAAAACTTTTGACGGATTATACCAATCCCTAGACACCAAAGATGGAGAAAGAAGTATTTATAAACTTGTTAAAGACAGAGAAGGAAAGACAAGATACTTGGATAGAGTGAAATGCATTAAGGATGAAGAAGGTAAAGCTTTGGTCACGGAGGAGGATACACGAAGGAGGATATCAAGGAAAAATGGAAGAGATACTTTCACAAGCTATTTAATGAATGACATGAAATTTATACCTTTTATCATAGAATTCGAGAGCGCAAGGTAAAAGAAGCTTTGAGAAGGATGGATAATGACAAAGCATATGGGCCGTAAAATATACTTATTGAGGTATAGAAGAGTCTAGGAGAGAAAGGCATTAGTTGGCTCACAAAGGTTTTTAACAAGATTTCAGGTCTAAGAAAATGTCGGACGAGTGAAGGAGAAACACTTTAATCCTTATTTATAAGAATAAGGGAGATATACAAAATTGCACAAATTATAGGAGGAATAAACTCATGAGCCATGTTATTAAGCTATGTGAGAGGTAATTGACCGGAGATTAAGACAAAAGACTCACATTACTAAAATCAATTTGGTTTTATGTTGGGGAGGTCGACCATGGAAGCAATATACTTGCTACAGCGTTTGGCGGAGCAATATCGAAGGGATAAAAAAGACTTATACATAGTTTTCATTGATTTGGAGAAGGCGTATAGTAGATCCCATAAGAGGTATTATGGAAAGCCTAGAGAAGAAAGGAGTTTGTATAACTATAGAATTGCACCAAGGGTCAACTTTGAACCTATATCTTTTTACCTTGGTCTTGGATGTGCTTATTGAGCATATTCAAGAGTCGGTGCGGCAATGCATGCTTTTTGCAGATAATATAATCCTAATTGGAGATTCGAGAGAGGAAATAAATGGGAAGCTAGAGATGTAGTGACAAACTTTGGAAACACTTGACTATCGTTTAACTAAAAGTAAGATGAAGTATATGGAATGTAAGTTTACCAAGAGACGTATCACCCCTAGCTTAGAGTTGATAGTGGGAGACCATATCGTACCGCAAGACATGATTTAAATATCTTGACTCCATCATACAAAACGATGAAGAAGTAGAAGGAGATGTAAACCATAGGATTCAAGCAAAGTGGATGAAATGAAGGAGTGTCTTAGGTGTTATTTGTGATAAAAATGTACTGCTCAAGCTAAAGGAAAATTTTATCGCACAACTATAAAACTTGCATGTTGTATGTGATTGAATGTTTGGCGGTCAAAGACCAGCAAGCGAATGAACTCAATGTAGCAGAGATGAGAGTGTTGCATTGGATGAGTGAACATCCTAGACAAGATAAGATTATGAATGATTACATTAGAGAGAGTTGAGGTAGCACTTTTTATAGAAAAAATGGTAGAATCTTATCTTAAGTGGTTTGGAAATGTGTGAAGAAGACATGTAAAATCTATAGTTAGGAGAATAGATCAAATGGAGGTCAACTCAATCGCTAGAGATAGAAGAAGATTGAGAAAAATTATAAGTAAAACTGCTGACCCCGCATAATGGGAATTGGGAAAGCATACCAAATAACGGGAAGACTAGACAGGAAAATAAACCGTGGCAAAAAATTGGGCAATATATCAACATTAGCAAGGGAAAATTTTGTGCAGGGTGTGGTGAATTGGGCAACATATCCACATTAGCAAATGAAGTCTTCCTTAATTATCTCATCTTAGAAAAGAGTATAGCAACAAAAACAGGTCTAAAGCTGTTATTGTAAACCGTTTTTTTCAACGGCTGGTCATGAATTTTATTGCAGTGATTTGCCAAGACCAGTCGTTGCTTCAGCTTAACCACTAACCGATTTAAATGATTTAAGTAAATACTGAAGATTTGAGTCCGAATTATACATATGATGGACAATGCAATTTCAAACTATTTCAACATCATTATCACCAAGGTGGTAATTCGCATCTTGCACTGTATATAAAAGAGCTGGCCCTTGTAAATTACAATGAGAACATTCACAATAATAATTGCCCCTTAAAAATTTTGAAAATGACAAACATTCGTAATAGTAAAACAATATTATACGATATACATGTCTCAGCCAAAATTTTAATTCCAATCAAAGTACGCTTCTGTGAACACTCCAATCGAATTACTGCACGAAGCAACAATTTTTTTTAATGGTCTTCTAAATCTTATAATGCTTCCATTTGGCTAGCTCGTTTAAATTGAAGTGCGGCTCTTACAACATTTCCTCTTGTGATAATCCCGACCTTCAGATCATCAATAATCACCTTCACCTCTTAGAAACATTAATTAAAATAAAAAATAACCAAAAATAACAGAATGGAGGAGTGTCTTACCAGCCTACCCTCGGCATCTACGACTGGAAGGCGTCGAAATTTTGTTTCCAGCAACAACCTAAAGATAGACATGTAAAAATGGTTATCTTTTTGTGTGATAGCTTAAAAAAAACTAGAACACAAAGTTGAAAAAAGACAAGCGCAGGGGAATATTAAACTCGAGAGAATAAGGAAAAAGACAGAAGAACCTAGCAGCATCCTCGAGATTGGTGGTCTCCCGAACAACCATAGGGGAAGTGGTCATTAATTCACCAATCAACTTCCCCTTGGTCTTACTCAGCAGTTTCTGAATCTCATTGAAAGTCTGCAGGACACCATAATATTAGTTAAGTCCAGCTTTAATCAACTAGACAATTCTTGTATTAACTAGTACTCCTAAATAACTTCCGAAATGAGATACACCCGCCAGTACCATATATAAAAAACATTTGACAAAATCATCAAAATCAAGAAAATGCATTGAAATCTGTTGATTTCATTTAATACTCCTATAAATTTAAATTTTATTTCATAAATGTCCTTATATTAATTACTCCTAATTCACTAACTTAATTACTTCTAATATTCCCTCTCATAATAAATAAGGATATAATTGAAATTTAACATTAAATATATTTAAAAATGGATCAATGTTTCTTATAAATAGGACAAAAAAAAATACATTTTGTTTCTTATATATAGAACCGGAGGGAGTACTCTTTACGAATTTGATCTCGTTCCATTTTAATTAACGTTTTAAAATATCAATGAACATTTATTACATTTTTTTCAACTATACCCTTAAGCCCTTAAGCAATTATGGCACAACAACTCTCAATATTTGTAACATTAATGAAATAACAATTCCTAAAAAGAACAATGAAGTAATATTATTTTTTATTACTAATTAATGTTATTTAATGCATTTCTTATTCCTAATGCAAAACCTTAAACCACTTACTAATAGAACAGACATAGTAATATGGAATGCCACGAGCAAATCCAAACATCCAGTTTTGTGCAATCATTGGCATCTATGGAGGGGAATTCTGCCGTACTCAGCTTTTTTTTTTTCGTGGTACGGTGCCCAAGGTGAGTTGTCCAACAAGTCATTGGTTATTGATTATTTTTAAACATTTTGTTATGAAATCAGCATTCAATTAATGCTTAACAACTCACTCAAGCTACCGTAAAAAATCCCATATATGATATATGAAACTTAGAAGTTAAAAGGAAGAGGCTTTGTCCTTGTTGGATGATTTAAAAGACACACCAAACACTTCAAGATATACACGGACACATCCTTGTCTGTGTCTGCGGCATGTTCCATCCTATCAACATCCAATCTCCTTAGTTTACCATGCAAATATTTCTTCTTCTTTTTCCTTTCCAACCATATTTCATGAGGAGTGGGTTGAGATTGTTCCAAATAAATTAAGCCAATTCAGGATAACAAGGGAAAGAGTGTGACATGCCAGCAGTGGCAGAGATGGTTCAGGATAATTTTTACCAGATCCCAACAAGTAGCTCTTGCTTAATGAGATTGGTGCCAGAAACATCTCCCTTGGATTTATACAAGTAGGAGTGGCACATATCGAGGACAAGATGGTAAATCAGGCCTAAGATGGTTTGGATATGTGAGAAGAAAACCAATACCAACCCAATTAGAAGAGCTGCTCAGACAACGGATAGCTCCATGAGGAAGAGAGATCATGAAAAGCTCTAGATGAACCATTAGAAAAGATTTAGAACTAAAGATGCGTTACGATAAACATCTTAATTAAGCGTTTATTCAATAAGCGTTTATCATATGAGAGCTTATAAATTTCCTATAAGCTCTTTTTAGCTTATTGCATAAGCTTCTCTGACAAACTTATTGAAATAAGTTAAAAAGAACTTATAGAAAGGTTATAAACTATTTTCATAAACACTTTCAAACACTTTCTAAGTAAACATATAATAAGATTATAAGATAAGCCCAAATAAACTTTCTATAAGCTTTTCCAAACGTCCCCTAAATGGCTTTTAAGAAGATTTGGTTTTTGATAGAATATAATGAGACCATTTGATCCATGTAACCCCACCTAGTGGGAGAAAAGTCAGAATACTTTGATTGTTGTTTTATTTCTTTGGAAGGGGGGGTTAACTATAATAGAGTTGACGGCTGCAAAATTTCCTATAAGGAATTGTCTAAGATGCAGGTTTGAAAACTCAGTTATACGTTATATGTAATGGTAGTGATATACAGATTTTGCATTTCTGAACCACGCTAGTCTAGCTCTCTAAGCTCTGACTACCAAAATATCTGTCAGTAAACTCGATTAGTAAGCTTAAGTATTAACAACATAAATTCTTATTTTCCTACTGTGGAGTGCATCAAAGTCCATAAATATAATATGATAAATAAAGATGAATCAACTATCAAAGAGAAAGAAGTGTTAACATACTTTCCAAGTACTGTCAACTTCCGGAAACATGCTATTATCTTTTCGCCCATTACCTGAAAGCAGCATTGCACATTTTATTTGAGCTACAGGGCCCCAAATTTGGAATAGAAAATCAATAAAGATGCCAAAAAAATTATTTGTATGTTATCCTCACTTTGAAATCTGAATGCTATTAAAGTTTTGAATAAGATGAAAATCAAGCTTCCAACAAATGAGAAAGGAACCAGATATTGTTTCTTTGAATCAATTTACCAGATATAGAGTCCAGTGCTAACAAGTCATAATCTGAAACAACACCAACCTGCAGAGTATTAAAGAACCTTCAGAAATAATTTCCAAGACAATTAGTCCTGCAATATTTTGCTGAATTAATCGCATGCTGTTTGGTTATACAAAATTACAAATGAAGAATGGAAGGAACTAAACCATATGTAATTATCAATACATCAGGTTGTAGTTATCAGATTCAATTGTCAGAACGATTTATTGCCTCTAAGCTATGTTTTCTGAACTGATTCTAGTTTTTATCTTAGGAGAATATAGCTATTAGTTTTTATGTCAAATAAACAGAATTAGGGAAGAGAGAGAGAGAGAGAGAGAGAATTATTCATAAGGATCTTCTGATTCATTAGTAGATAATTGAATTAGGCTCAATTTGATTTTTAGCCTGAACACTACCTAGAATGAACTCTTATTTTAATTCACAATGTCAAAGGTTCTTCAAATGATATTTTCTTTCTCAATCAGAATTAGCAGGTCTTGAAAATTTGGTGTCAAATCCCAAGGCATATAATTAGCTAAGTGTTTCGACAATATAATGGGATGGTTTAGAGGGAAATGGATTTCAAATGAAAAGAAAGCGCAAAGTATTAATTAAGGCAGCCCAATGCAAGAGGCTCCCACACCATTATGGAGTAGGGGGAGGATCAAATATACACAGCCTTATCCTTGAGAGCACACAGGCTGTTTCAACAACTAGTACCAGCGACCTCCAAGTCATAAGGCAACAATGTTACCAGTGAGCCAAGACTAACCCTCAAAGAAACAGAAAAAATTATAGTTTAACAAAATAGCCGCCAGGTGCACAAGAGCCCCACATTAAATCTATGCAACCTAACCCTTGTGAGTGGAGAGAAAATTTCCGCGAGTAGGAACTGTGAGCATTAGGTCATCAGGTAGCAACCTTACCGTTGCGTTAGGCTTTAGCCTAAAAAATTAGAGACACATATATATATCAACAAATTCAAAGTGGAAATGAAAATGTGTAAGAATAACTCACTAGGTTCCAGTTATCATCAATCACGGGAAAACCAGTTATCCTGTGTTCCACAAGAGTTTCCAGAGCTGTTGCAAAATAACATGATAGAAACTTAAACATTAAATCCCCAACACGCCCCCTAATCAAAAAATCAAAAATAAAACAATACAATATAAACTCCCCCCTCCAAACCAAAAAAAGGAAAATAAAAAACTTCTGGCATGAAATGAGGCATAAACTTTAAGTATAAAATGTACCTTCCTCCACAGATGTTGTGGGGTTTACCACATGCAAATCCTCTTTCTTTGTCATAAAGTCACCAACAGTGTAAACTCCACTCTTTGGCTGCATATAATGTCAAAACACATGCCATGTCAAATGTGGTTGATTACCACATTGAACATATTTTTCATAAATTAAATTTAAAAAGTAGTGAATAATTGACAAGATCAGGGGAAAAAGCGGAAGTCGATCTTGATTTTGCTACCCCCAATAGGAAAGACCTTCCCTCTTTAAGAAATAGCCAGATATAAAGTGGCCATTGTTCTCTGTCAGCCTTCATGTTGAAGCATCAAATTAAAAAGAATATATATATATATATATATATATATATATAGGGCCCATGAAGTGCACCAGTGAAGTAGGTGTTTGTTAAGAATAGCATTCAAAGATTGATCCTTCGGATTGAGGGAAACAAATCACTGTCAATAGTTTTCCTAAATATACGCTATCGTCCCTGGGGGCAGCCAGCTTTCAAACATTTTCACTCATATAGAACAGATATAAATTGGCCGTTGAACTCAACAGTTTCACACACTTGTTTTCTACCTCTGTAAGAAATAATATATAATAATAATAATAATAATAATAATATCTTTAATTAAAAGCTCTATGAAACCATTATCTATCACAAAAAATGGTCAGGAAGTTAGCGTAATAAAAATGTTAAAGACTGAATCTAAAATAATATATTATTAATTTAGATATTTGAAGCTCCAAAGGCCTAACCGAATAACAGACACCACATATAAAGTTATCAATCAACTATAATAACCAAGCTGGTTTAAGGAGGCATACAGAAGAATTGGCGGTGAGGGTGTTGGAAGCGCGAAGCGGGGAGAGACGATGAAGCCTTGGAAGAGGAGGAGCGGAGCGGCGGAAACCAGTCCAAGGTGGGCGGTGAGTGGCGGAGGGAAAAGGAGGCCGTGGGAGAGAGAAAGGGAGTGGGTCCACATGAATAACGAAAACCGACTCCATGTTTAATGTTTGGTTGATTGCAGTTGGAATTGGCGCTCCCTCCCTGAGTCAGTCACAAATATTGAGGGAGGGTTGAGGGTTTTGGGATTCCTTTTTTACACTCAAGACAAGTTGCAATTGCAAATTAAAATGAATACGATTATTATGCATTTCATTCAAGACTTATCCCTAGCCTCTACCTCTTTACCCAACTCCATTTTTACATTTCTCGTTATTTATTAAGTAATTAATATCTGCCTGCACCCGACCAATACATTGCTCACTTCCCAGTCATTTACCATATCATCTTAACATCTTTAACCATGTCATCTTCGACAAATCCCTATTTAACCCTGTCTATTCTGAAAATTTACGGTAATTTTTTATATTTTTCGGAAGTCTTTGCTGTCTGGTGCGTGTCTTCCCACATCTTCCACCATTGGAATCGACTATGAAGTTAATTTTTGATTCGACAGTAATGGAAGTTCGGTTTTTTATGTACGGGATTGGATTACCTCTTTCAATCGGACGATTCTAGGAATTAAACTTACGTTATTTTCCTTAAGGAAAAATCACATTACCAACTCTCATGACACCTGTTCATAAGGACTACAGTAAATTTGTATTTAGAGAATGTTTAGCGTTTTTTTAATGATATATTTCAAAATTTAATTAAATTAAAAAAACTATTTTTATGGAAAAAAATTTATTCCCAGAAAAGTTTAAAGTTTATTTAAGAAATTAATTACATCTTTCTAATTCCATCCATCCAAAACTAACTATTAAAAAAATATTATTAAAATAAACAAAAAAAATCCTTTTTTTATAATTTATTCAAGTTAGCCACATCATATCAAATTAAATTCAAAACAACTTTTTTTCAAGATAAAAATTATTTTCTTGAATTATAATCTTTCCCAAAGATACGGTAAGACAAAAATGTTATGGAAATCCAAAAACAAAATCTAGACTCAAAATGTATATCTATATTCATCAGGAGAGAATACTTTATATTTTAAAAATATTGAATTTACAGTTATACATAAATAGTTAAAATTACAAATTATTTAAAAGTCATTTGATTATTAAATAAAGTCACGTACATTTCATTAGAAGATTCACAATTCTTATCGCTCGAAATAACAAAATATTCTCACATAATATTATTAAATATTTCATAAAAATCTACTGTGATTTGTAAGTGCAACTGCAACGTACAAAGAATTATAAATACAAGCGTGGTTAATTTTATTAATCGTTGTTAGTTATTAACTAAGATATTGTTTGTAGCTAACATAAAATAAATATTTAATTTATTTTTTTAGTTTGCAAATTTATTATTAATTATTTAATTTCAAGTAATTTTTAAACGACAATTTCCTTGAAAATGATATATTTGGAGTAAACCCTTCAATTTCATCTTTGAAATTGAAAGATCGTATCAATTTGGTTATTATATCAAGTTGGTCCTTGAAATTATAAGGTTTATATTAATTTGGTCTCTATCGGGGAATTAGATTGATTAAATTTTAACAACTTTAGGAATGTTTTTGAAATTTTCAAAATATCAAAAATCAAATTAATACAATCTTATAAATTAGGAATTTACTAGATATATTTGTCATCAGATGTGAAGTTCTCGTACACGAGTCCCAGAAAGAAAGAATGGTCCAGATGCAGTATCCAGGTCCATGCAAAGTTCGGCTATAGGACCCATGCCTGATCAAGGAGCCCAAAAAAGCAACCCAATACAACTTGAGCCTACAGCCTATAGGCAATGACCGGTCTTGCTACTCGTTGTTCCCCTCTGCAACTACTGCTCTTGCTACTCGTGACAGCCGAGGGAGTTACTTCTTCAATTAAAGATGTACTCCCTCTCGATTAAGGCATAACTAAAAACACGTATATAAATTTTTTGGATTCAAATATGAATAAAAATCAATTAATTCAACTTCATTTAATGTTAATGTTCCAAAAATACCATTTAATTAATTGTCTTTTTACTTTTTCAAAAATATTATACATTCCCAAGAAAAAACTTTCAAAAAAAGATAGTTTAGTAACTATAGCTTATTTTTTACACACATCAAAATAATTAAACTAACATAATTAACTTCTTTATTACGTGTGAAATTAGTTTTTCCCCACTTTTATATGGGTCCAGAGGGAGTAGTTTATTAGTTACAAACTAAGTACACGTTAGTTAGTTAGATGGTTTAATTAATTTGTAAAGTATTTAAGTTCAAGTGTACTTTTCATTATATTCAAAAAAATTCATTCTCTCAATACACAATTTCAGTTTTATCTCTTATTCGTGGCATCTGTCATGAAATTTTTCTGCCGCCAAGTTCTTAAAACGCATATTTCCTTTTTCATTTTCCATTCTTTCTCTACCTTTCAAACAATTCTCTCTAACCTTATTCATTTATTTTTCTTTAATATATCACATCATTCCCTTACTGTAAATTTCTTCGATCTAGTTTCCACAATGCCTCTCAATCTCTCATGGCGCTATTCACATGAGTTCTCTGTTTTCAAAAAATAGTTTTTGGTTGTTTCTTGGAATGCGGTGGTCGCACCGTTTTGATATTGTGATTGATTCTTCTTGCACTGGTTTAGGTCATATTCTTGGTGATTAGTTTTTTTTCTACAGTAGAATAGTCTCATTCATTTGCTAAAGCAAGGAGAAATACATATAGATTGACCAAATCGTGTTGAGGAGTTCCCCATCCACGTTTCAGAACTAAGACTATTAGCTAAGACAATTGAGTCAAGAGCAACAATACTCATAGAGTGTTTTGAAACCAAACAAGTGTTTCCAAACCAATATCTAGGTCCTAACCTCCGACCTACCAGGATCTTCCACCCACGGTCAATGGCAAAGTAGAATTGAGGATCCACGGTCTTTAAATTTATCCAGTTACGGATAATTTCTTCGACTGTTGCAGGAACATTTCGACTATATATGGTCTCGGGTTTGACCAAATTAAACCCATGTGCAGAAGACAATTGAAAGGTGGAGCGAATAAAGAAACTGTTGTCAACCCTTGTTAGATTCGCATACCCTATCTTATTCCAATATGCCCAACTCTGTTGGGGCTTTTCAGCAAACACCTCAAGTGTAATCTTGAACCTATCTAAGATTAGCACCAATCCACACAAAATAGAGTCCATAGAGGCATCCACAACATCACTACCAAAATTTTTTTACTTACATCTGGTCGCTTACGAGGAAGGCGAATGGGGCCCAGATCAACAGGAGGAAGGGTGGCCGATGTATGTTGTGGACCAGACCTCCTTACGCTTGTGAGACCGAATTCTCCCTTCAGATTTGACACTGTTCCTGGCAGCGGTTCAGGTGGGGGTCGCTCCACCAGAGGCGAAGGCGGGCCTGTTGTGGGTGAAAGCATGAGGGGGCACTGCTCAAGGATGGGGGCGGTGAGGAGATGGTGTCGGGAGGAGTAAACTGTCGGTGAGGGTGCTAAACCCCACTAGGTGGTAGAGAGACTGGCAATGGGCCAGAGGTCGAGGGGAATCTTGCAGATCTGCGACGGTTAGCGTGGCATGGAGGGGCCAAGGTGTAGGAACGGTGCTCCGGTGGTGGAAACAGACTTCAAAGGAATATGACAAGGGGACTGTGGTGGTTGATGGTGAAGGCACCAAGAAAAGAGGTGGCAGATGGGTGGATTCGGACAAGGGGGAACCATGGCAGCTACCTCGCAATGGAGGCGAGAGAGGCATGGAGAAAAAATTTGAAACAGCCACAATCGAAAGGGGAGAAGGCCTCCACAAAGGGAGGGGGAAGACCCCGAGCGGCGGCCGGAGGGGAGGTTCCCTATAAGAGCACAACAGCCCATAGAAGAGTGGAGTTAGAGAGAGGGTAGAGCAACTCTCTCTAACCTAATTTCGTATTCTAGAATCATCATCGACTATTCTTGGTGATTAGTTACGACAACTCTATGTGTTTGATATATTGTTCTAGTCATTCTCTCAATCACTCCCTAACACCACTACCACCATCTTGCTCCATCCTCCAGTGATGTTTTTGTTCGCCCAAACCACTCTCTTGGTTTCGATTTTGGTTTAATTTGTCATTGTTTAAGATAAGATTATTTGTCCAATTATTTTAGTTCTTTGTTCAAATTTGCTTCATCGGTTCCTACCATTCAAATTTTCAGCCAATTGAAAACAATTTTTGCAATTTTTCCAAATATCCGTATTTAAGTTATTTACGCCAACATTGCAGAACACTAGGTAATTAATCTTCTCCCTTCTCCTTTATGTAATGTAACAATTTTATTATACAATGCAACAGAGTTTGGATAGCTGAAAATCATAGCATGCCTCTTCCACTCCAATCCACACATAAAACAAGTGCAATCTCCCGTGTTCCAATAAAAAAGCTCGCAATGATGCATTAATAAAATAAGTCCACATGAGAGCACAAAAAAAAAAGTTCACATGATTCATGT
This sequence comes from Ammopiptanthus mongolicus, assembly GCA_039655645.1. NCBI lineage: Eukaryota > Viridiplantae > Streptophyta > Magnoliopsida > Fabales > Fabaceae > Ammopiptanthus > Ammopiptanthus mongolicus. The sequence continues at coordinate 100,512,997 of CM077343.1, read as the reverse complement.
TGTATTTTGGTAATATTTATAATAACAAATTTATTCGCATAGGCCATGAACAAGTCAACTACCTTGATTTGATCACAGTTGTGGGTTTATATATGATAAATGATCCATTTATATCAGTGTAAGTCATTTTTCACATATGCTCTCTTTTAGTTGTTGATTTTAATTTTCGTCCAACTGTAATTGTGATTTTAACTTTACTAACAGTTTACAACGTTGGATGAAATATAAGATCGACAACTGTGAGCGAACGTAAGTGAAAGATAACTTACATTAGCGTAAACAATCCCTCTTTTTTCTCCCTGTTTTTTTCTAGTTTGAGGATTTTAAAGAAGATTTTGTAATTTGTCAACTCGAGAGTTTACTCATAATGCGAATAAGATTCACTCAATTTTGTGGTCATATATGAACCAGATCCATATTCTCTATCTGGTATTGAAGGGAAGGAGAGATTTTACAACTTGTCATCATTGTCTCATGAATCATCAAATCCCAAAATATTTTAAGTTGTTTGGTTAAAATTACAAAGCCAAAGGGAATAGTTTATCATTTCACACGATAGGTTGGTTGACTTTCTGAAATTCTCAAATTACATAATGGTTGGGAAATGGATATTTCTATGGGAAGTACACATGAAGTGATACTACATATCTATCAAGTGTCAACTATCAACTGGGATAAGGATCTCCTGTCCCAATTTGAAAAGGTAGAATACATGGTAAAATATTATTGGTTGAGACATGGTGTGGTACACCAAAATGGGACAGGAGATCCTCATCCCTATCCTTAATATTGCATTCGCTAATGTCAATGAAAGAATAAGTTACCATTCGAATATGTTCTTTTTGCACTTTCTTATGCAAAACATGTTTGAAGGATATATGCTGCAAGTCTGCAACAACAATGCGTTGACCTTACGCGTGTATTTATTCCATAGTTAAACAACGGATCATTTATTATGCAAAGAGCATAAAACATTTAAACTTGAGGCAAATACAATGAACTGTGTGTTCATATCAGAACGCGCACTGAAATAATAAATGCTCAAAAAACAATTCAATATTATGAGAATTCTATCAAAAGACAACCAAACAAATCCAATACAAATAATAATAGCAATAATAAGCGGCAGAAAAATTTAAGTAGGACGACAAATTTTTTTAATATGGAAAACTTCTCTCACATAATATTAGGTTGGAGGGGAGGGGAGAGATTTTTTTAAACATTTCTTGTTTGATTCATTTTTTAGAAGGGGGAATGGAAGGGAGCAAAATCCCTCCTCACCCAAATTTGGCTTCCCTCCAACATTGGAGGGATTTGGAGGGGAGGGTAGGGGATTTAAAACATTTTAAATACATTGACTAAATTATCCTGACTTATGTATTTTAAAATCCAATTTGTGTAGGGATCCCACCCGACACTTTGCTACATTTGGGGTTTAACAAACCATGCATTGATATGAATTGCGATTTCTTACCAAACAAGTCATGATGAAATCGCAAAAGTAATGAGGATTGAGGAAGTTAAGTTATGAATTCAATTTTATTTTGTTCAATAAACTCCATAACCCTTTTAAATGGAACAAGCATCAAAACTAATATTGCAAATGGTGGGGTTTACATTTTTTATGGAATTTTGTTTTCTGAAATTGAACATTATCACTGAAAGAAGATTACAAAAATCACAAATCTTAGTTATTTAACATGTATTTATGTCATTGTCTTCTTTTTATATACATATATAGAACAAGTTTTCAAATAATAGTACACAAATCATTCAACCAGCTTTATCACGATTATAACTTGTGTTTAATTTTGATGTGTTGTCAATATAAATTTTGTTATACTGTCAACCAATCACAAATAATCCTATTTGTGTTTTTTAAGTAGAGTGGGGCATACAGGTTTGGGCCTGAAAATTGTTCGTTTAACTGGCGATCCGTGCAAGTTAGGGCCACACAAAATGTAGGTCAGTTTAATATTTAGCCTGGTCCGTTTAACGCATGGGTTAGCGGGTCAGTCCGCAGACCATTAATTTTTTAAATAAAAAAATGTGTTGGAACGACCCAATAAGGTTTTCTGCTGTTTTCCATTGTCAGTTCTTGATATCGTGATACAACCATACAGTCATGAGCAGCCATCTCCCCACCTTTCTAATCTCGATTTAACAAGTTTCTTCTGCACAAACAAACTGCATATATGTCCTCTTTGCCACACAAGCACCCACCGTTCGTCTATTCCACTTTGTCGCACAACCACTGTGCATCCACCGCGTCCTCTCCCATACTGTACGCCGGCCAGCCTTGCGTGTTGGGAATTTGCGTATTTAAAAAATATAAAGGAAAGGAAAAATTCCCACCAAAAGATTCATGCGAATGGTCATGACTTATGATTGTAGTGTTTACCTCTTATAGCGAAGCTTTACCGCGATCACTGCGAGGGGAAGAAAAATTCTTCTCACTTGATCACAAGCACTATAAACACTGCTCTTAAGAGGAAGATGAACGCCATCATCAGTATCATAATGGAGCAGCACCTCTACGTAGTCCACGAGAACAAATCACCATTGGAGAAAACGTCGTGCTGGCTAACGGCAGGGGAAAGGGGCGCGCCTACCAAGGAGGTGGTGTGACGGCCGCTAGATTATGCGCAGCAATCTCTAGACGCTTAAGTGACGTGCATAGCCGTGCAAGCTGTCATCCACTTACCCTAACACCAATGGGCTTGTACGCTACGGGCTCAATCTAAAATTAATATTATTAAATCATATTTAATAAATCAATTCATTCTCCGACTATTTGCCCTATGCGTGTGACTTTATAGGTTCTCAATAAATTGACAATAATATTAAATCATATTTAATATTATAAACAATGAGCGGCATCTAGAAATATATCATTGTTTTCCAATTAGTGAGAATATCGATGATACGATATGTACCTTACGGTAACCAAAATAACCGTGTAGTAAATGTCTATTCGTCCATATGTCTTAATTGAACACAAGGCATAAATGTGTCATTCTTGTTAAATTCAATTATTTCTTTCTCAATTCCCGAGTAGACGTGTAATCACAAATGGACCCAATATCTCATATTGGCCCATTGCAACATAGCCATGCACTTTCACGTCTCACTCTTTTGAGAGGCCCATGACATTACTCCTGTTATGTAGGAGGGACGAATCATGTCTACATCACTCACATCCCTCAACATGATTAATTGTAGGCCCAATAACTATCTTTATGATCATCCTCTTACGGATAACGTTTGGTAGCATTAAAGCCTACAACTCCTCATGTAGGAATCATAGTGAATTCAAGTCGAAGGTCTACTTCACATTAGTTACCATGAGAAGTGCTCATGACACTTACATAACTATTATGCAGCGTTCTCATAGTGGGTCAATAAATATTACTCTAATATTTACACCTATGTGAAGACTTGATATCTCATATCCATGGCCCGTGAGATATGATCATCAGTCTACCCACATAATAGTCTCGATGTATTATTGTCGTCCTAATTAACAATAATACTTGACTACGGATACTTTAAGAATAGTATTTTAATTGTTTAGTAAGGTCTCACGATCAAGTCATGCACTTGATGCTCTATTGAACTGAAATAACTGTTCTAAGGACTTTACTTCGTTTAAACAATTAATAGTATAAACTAAAATGCCTCATATATAAATATATGTAAATCAAAGTCATGATACAAATGTAAATCTCAAAGAAGACTAATGACCTCTAGGGCTTACACCAACACTGCGCCGATCACCATTGCTCCCTTTGCACTAGCCACCACGCCCCGCAAGTCTCTCGTCTCTGTTCTCCTGTGCCAAGCTCCCTTCACACCCAAATCTGTTGTGTGTTAAGCTTGGCTCTAGAAGTCAGTTCACAGGTTATTTATATCTTCTTGATTATAACTATGACCATACATTTTAGCTTCTTAAGTCATTGACCTCAGAATTATCATCATGAAGCACCCTTGGGAGTAAATCACTAGTAAATTGCGTAAGAACCAAGTAGCAAATGTGATACATCCCATACAAGCGAACTTATTCCTCTTAGAATACACCTTAGCTATGAGATGTCTATCAATGTGCTTAACTTTGGGTGAGGTTGTTAGAGCAGGAAGGACCATATAATTTGAGCAGTAATGACCTTATTCCTTTTAGAACTCACGGGCTAAGTGAGCTGGACGCTGACTAGTAAAATCTTAGGCTCGTTAGATTCACGGGCCAACTCGCTTCGATCCATTTAATTGTTGGCCAATGCGGTCAGGCTTAAATGGATCAAGCTGACTCGTATACTCAACTCTACTTTTAAGGTATTTATGATAAAAGTTAAACATTTTAAACGATGTTATAATTTATGATTGGTTGATAGTATAAAAAATCTTTACAATAACAGTGCATATCAATTAAATCCTTATAACTTACTAGTATTTTTGTGTAAACAATTTATGCTTTTTAGTTTAATGAGGGTATTAGCTTAGGCTTTGGAAATAAGTAGGGGTGGAAATGAGATGGATCAGGTTAGGCTTTGCCTAAATAGGCCTCAACATGTTTTGTAATTTGTCGGTTTGAGCGTGAGCTATTACCTATTATAGCTTTTTTTAGGGCTCAGTCTGGCCTAGTTTGTAAAACAAGAAAGCATGGTTTGGCTTGAGAACCTATTTAAAGGCTTACATCATATGACAGTCTTTATATATAGGTTACGAAACTTTTTTAAAAAAAATTTGACAGAAAAAGCTTTTTTAATTTTTAAACAAATATATCATTGACAATATCATTATATTGTATATATCAAATAAATATGCTATAATAATATATAAGTAGTAAATTATGTAAGCATTATAAATTCTTAATTATATATGGATGTTCAATAAATAGGCTAGTCTGGTAGGCTAAATAGACTTTTCCAAAAGCTTAAACCTTAGTCTACACAGTTTAAGTAGACTTTTTGAAAAGTCTAAATCTGGCTTATTTGTTAAATAGATTATGCTTGTGTAGGCCAAAAAAGGATTAAGCCATTAGCCTTCGATGGACCGCCTGATATATTGTCATCTCTATTTATATGGTTATTCATATTCTTTAGGCCAGAAATTAGTCTTTTTGAAATATTGAGACCCTTCACAATATTTGGAGTGTAAGAATTATTTTGTGGTAAAGTATATCTTTCAACTTATTTGACTTTTTTTTAACTATTTATTTATGAAAAAAATTACTCTAAAACTATTAGTATCATTTTTACAACTTTTTGATCTATTATAGTATTTCACATGATTTACCCATTATAAAGTAAGATTCCAAAACAAAATTTTCTATTGTGTTTACTACAATAAGAGATTTGATTAATTAATTGAAGCAATCGACACGATTCAAGAAATTAGATTTAGGGTTCGAGAATAAAAAAAGCATGATTATAAATTCAAAATAATTTTGATAAGAAATTATGTAATTGATATGTTGGGATATGATGATTAAAAAGATAAAATTTAGGATTTAATTGGTATGCACTAAGATGTAAAGATTTTTTTTATACTGTTAACTAAAAATTGACACATCATTAAAAATGTTTGACACTTATCCTAACTACTTTAAAAGTCATTCATACCATAATTTGTGATTGGTTTTTAATGTAAAAAAATTTACACTGATAATGCATACTCATTAAACTCTAAAATTTATAATAATAGTAGAATCTTAATCTTAATTAAATAAGAAAATATATAAGGGAATATAATTAATAAAAAGTAGATCATAAATTTTTTTTTAAGACAATTGTTCTGATGAGGTGAAATTGAACGATACAATAGTCTAAGTGTGAGTGTGTATATTGAGTAGACGAAGTCGATCCCCCCTCATATTCTCGAGGGCAGTATTTATAGCTTTGTAAATGAGCTGGAAAGCGTGAATTGGTTATAGGTGGGACCCAACCCGTTAGTGGATTATCTAGGCGCCCCCTCCTCCTTTATGTTACATCATTTGCTGAAGGTGCCCATCTGACGCATCTTCTTCTTCTTGAATCTTCCAGCTTCCACGTGGCTTAGGTCCTTTCTTCTTCATCCCTAGGCAGAGGCTATGTTCTCGGTGCTTAGAGGTCCATCCTCGGTTCGTGGGACCTTTCTCCGGTACTTTGGGTGCTTGTATCTTGTGCTTCAGACTTATTGGACTAGGGGCTCACGTAGTCTTTTGGCCTCAGTGTCTATTAGGCCCTATCAATTTTGGATGGGAACAGCATTCAAATTTTTTTTTTTAAAATGCAATCAATATATATTAAGCATTAAGCAATTCTTGTTCTTTTTTTGGTTTGAAAGAGATTCACAGAAGCATATGAATTGTTTCAACTTTGTGACAATTATCCTAAAGTAAGGTTTGTCGACCAAGATATTTTCATTATGAGAAAAATAAACAAACAAGACATGGCGTATGATGATGCTTGTCCAATAGTGTAATCATATACGAATCGAAAGTTTAGGACCCCCTCCCCCTAACAATTTCTTTTGAATCGGACAGATCAAACAAACAAACAAAAGAATCAGACTGATTAAATTTGGGCCAACCATAATGCCACAATGGCAGCCCTTTTTAACTTTGAATTTTTGACTGGTCAAATGTATATTTTTTGGTCAAACGTATATCATTTTATGTATTTGCACTTTAGCTCTTGTTTTTTTTTCGTATTTGCAATAGTATTTTATTTTATTTCGTAATTAGCCCTCAGTCATTTTAATTTTATTTCGAATTTGCATATTTTGGTTTTTATTGAGTGAAAGAAATGGCAACCTTTGCATCAGGAGGCATCTTTAATCAGTCCATGGTGAATCCCTTCGTATAGCACAGACCAACGAAAGGCGAGAAAGGATGGGTTATTTACGGTAGCACTTCTCTACCTCGCGCCAATGGAGAGCAAGAGGGCTCCAAAGGTATTCAAGTCGCGAAAAGGGGGTTCAAGTAAATATCCCACGCCAAGTCCGCTGCGATGGTGAAAACGACTCCTCCAGTGGTGTTCAGGTCGCAAATTATTAGGTCACTTCGGGTTCAACACGACGATGGAAGGGAGCTACAGGGGATGAAGGGAAGGCATGGATTTCGGATTCTACAATCTTTTTAGTTGTGCATTTGTGTGTGATGAATGGAGCTTATATTGTTATGCCGTGATTTGGGGGTGATTGTCCGATTCACTAGAGGGAAGAAGAAGAGAGGTTCACAGGGGGGTGAGAGGGGATGAGATGGGGAAGAGTTAATTTCTGTAAATTCATATTTTAATTAAATTAATAAAAAATATATATTATGCAAATAGAATTATTAAAAGAACCAATATGCAAATACCAAAAGTTGTGTATCTTACTTATACTTGTTTGACCAGTCAAAAATTCAAAGTCAAAAAGTACCGCATATGTGCCACTATGATTGGCCCAAATTGAAAAGTCACTTTAAAGAGCACCTTGCTCCTTATTCTTGCTGGTGCAACATAGCATGCACCATAATGATACGTTTTTTTGTTATAATTCGCAGGCATCGTTATAGGTGTATGATCCTAGAGCCAAAATAGTCAAACAAAAGTTAGATGCAATAGTACACAAGAAGGGTAGCAACAAATTCTTTTATATACTCTTTCCAACACATCTCGTACGTATTATTATTTATTATTGGATAGATTTAACGTGGAAGTTGGAACTCATTAAATAGAGAGTAAAATCATTCACTAAATCTCAAATGAAATTCACAAAATAATAAAAAAGTATGTTAAAATGTACTCCCTCCGGACCTATATATAAGCAAAAAAAAAAAACTAACTTCACATGTATTAAAAAAATTAGTTATGTTAGTTTAATTGTCTTGATTTGTGTAAAAGAAATAAGTTATAGTTACTAAACTACCCTTTTCTCGGGAGTGTATAATACTCTTGGAAGTTGTTTCTTGAGAGTGTATAATGATGCTTTTGGAAAAATAAAAAAACAATTAATCAAAGAGTATTTTTGAAACAGTGACATTAAATAGAGTTGATTTGGTTGGCTTTTAATTATATTTGAATCCAAAAAATTTAGGTACTTTTTGACTTATATATAGATCCGGAGGGAGTAGAGTGTCTATAATATATAATTTTTAAATGAGGAATAGAAGTTAGGTCGGATACATCATACATAGGCAAGGTGGGTAAGGATAATAAAGCTAGTGGGCCTGGTGGTACTGCTCGTTGCACATGTCAGTTGAGAGGGAAAAGGTGGGAGGTGGGAGGTGGGCCTGGGCTTGAATAATTGAGTGTAAGGGTAGAGTTTGTACTATAATTTGGATTGTACTTATTATATAATATATTAAATCTTATAATTTTATAAAATTTAATAATAATTTATAAAGCTTATTGATTTAACTACATGTATTTGAAATTGATCCAATTTATTTTATAATATATGTTGTAAAAAAATTTCATAATTTTTGTTTTATTCCTTTAGTTTTCATAATTTATACATTTTATTTAAGACTATATATGATCTATTATTAAATTTTGATGTGTTAAGATCATGATTCACATTAAATAAAAAATTAATATCCCCTCATTTACTTCGGACTTCGGAGAGAAAATCATTTTAAATGAGTTTTTTTAATCTAAATGATTAATTAATCTCATCCCAACTCAACTCAAAACTTATTTTAAGAAAAGAGGGCTAGTCCAGAAAAACAAAGAAATAATTATTCTTAGGGCCCACTGCTTTGGTACTATTTCCACTTGGGGGAAAGAAGCTCTTCAACGATAGCCTCGTCCTACTTCCATTATGGGAAGGTTATTAGCTTTTGAATTTGCTCTCCACTCATTAGTCTTACGAGTTACGAGAGAAGTGTTGCAACGAATAGTGCACGTTCCCAAATGTCTGAGGTTGGACTTGTTGGCAATTTCGTCTAAGGGTGCCCTGTGACGTGGCCTTCTTTTTTGTTTTGTTGATGACAGGGCCCACCATGACGAACTATACTTTTGATATGAAAAAGAAAATGAAAAAAATAGAAAAAATTGATGAAAAAAAGTGAATTTTAACTTACATATGGAGGGGAGCAAAATCTCTTCTCACTTAATTTTGATTTTCTTCAATATTAAGGGAAGAAGGGATTTTAAAACATTTAACATGTATTGACTAAAATATTTGTACATATGTAGTTTGAATTTAATAATTATATAAGAATGTAAAAGTAAATTAATTTTAAAATTATGGATGTACACGGGTTGGGTCGGGTTTGACCAAACGTGTTACCTGGGTCGACTAATCTTCTATGGGTTGGGTCGGGATGGGTTTCAGCAATTTTTTAATGAACCCGACACGAAACAATCCCACCAAATACATGTTGGTTCGGGCTAGTGCATCGGGTCATAAATCTTAGATTTTTTTTTTCCTTAAAAGAGTTAAAACTAATGAAATTTAAACATAAAGGCATTTTTATTCTTATTATTATTAGAAGTTAAAAGATATACCTTTACTGGTCTACGAGTTGGGTCATCAGGTTACGGGTTGACAATTGATAAACTTATTATCCGAACCAAACCACATCGGGTTGGTTTGGGTTCGATTGGATCCAAAGAGGAAATAAATTCGACCCAAATACATTGGGTTGGGTTGGGTTGGGTCATCGGGTTCATCGAGTTGACCCAGATCCATGAACACCCCTATTTAAAATCTCTTCCCACCCCCTCTTCTTTATTTTGAATGCACATTCTCTATTTTTGAGAAATTTTTTAAAAAAGAAGGAAAAAAAAGAAATATTATCATTAAAATCATAATAATTTATTTATTTTTATAAATATTTTATAATTATAAAACTTCATAAATGAAAAAGAAGTCTAGCTCTTCTTTTTCTAAACCTACCTTTAAGCGGATGATCTATCTTTAACTGAGTTGAAAATAAAGATTAGTTAATATGTATGTAGGGTGACAAACACATGGATTGGATAAATTTTTATTCGGATTATAATGGATGGATTAAAAATAATCCGTTAATCCATTATGATCTATTAAAATTTTATAAAAAACATCTAATCCATCCATGATCCATTTAAAAAAATCCATTCAATCCATCCATTAACAATTTTTTTATGGATGGATATCCAATCCATCCATGAAAAATATTTTAAAAAATTAAATAATTTTATGATTATTTTCAAATAATATCTCTAATCTATCCATAAAAACAAATTCCGAAATAAATTTTTTCCTATTTTTTTGTAATTAACAATTCATCACAAATCCACCCCCAACGAATGCAAATCGTAATAGCAAAACACAAAAAAATATATTGTTATGTTTATAATAACAACAAATTGATTTAATTTTTGAAATAATGATTTTTTTACAATTTATTTATTTTTTCATTTTTATCCAATGGATTATTTTTTTGTTTTATGAAGTGGTCCCATGAATTTTAGAATAATCGTAGATGGATCACAACTATTTATAAAATAAAATAATCCAATCCATCAAGTCCATTGTTACTTTTTTTTTTAGTAATGAATGGATTTGATGGATTTTTCTTTGGATGAACCTGATAGATGGTGGACAATTACATTTTTTTTTGCCACCCTTGGATGTAAGTTAGTTTGAACATCAACCAAGTATAATTCTTTTTTTAATTCTCAGAATAAGGTGAATTGTTTCTTGAAATACAAAAAATATGCAAATGTCCCCTTGACAGTGGCTATGTATGTTTCTCATGCTTTTTATTTTAATTATCAATATTTTCGGTGGAGAATAAAGTTTTACATAGGATAATTGTAATGTATATAAGTTGAAAAACTTAAGTTCAAATTGTCTAGACCTTTTACATAACAAAATAACTCATAAACTTATTATACAAATCAACTCACTGCCTCAATTGGGTCCAATCTTAAATCTTAAATGCTAATAATTTGGTTGGATTGTAAAAGTTTATTATAATATTATTATTGTTTTTACTTTATGTTCTCGTTAAAATTGTAGTATAGGAATTAGAAAATATAAAAACGTTTAACTATAAATAAAATTAATTTATTTACTAAAATATATTTATTAAAAAAGTTTAATTGTTATATATTGTCAAAGTAAAGATTTTTACATTGTTAACCAAGAAAAAATTATGGGACCGATGTGAAAATTGACAGAAAAGATTAACGTGAAAACGAAACATAACGTGTAGTATCAATTTGAAAAAAATAAAATTCATGGGACCGATATAAAAATTTAAATAAACGTACAAGACTAATCAATAGGACCAATCAATTTATTTTGCCGATTAAAAAATTTATCATTCAAGCCTAGTTGGGAAATGGAGAGGGTTAAATAATCACAACTTATTGATTCCTGATGTAACTTGTAACAGTTTAACCCTGATCAAGGGATGGAAATCCTCTCCCGTCACTTTTTCCGATCACTAGACTTGTCCATTGAAAGAGAGAGCGATACATGTATTAAAATAATAATATTTTATTATTTATTTCTTTATCTCTTCTACTATATTAATCCAGTACGTGAGATGAGATGAACTCCCGATCAAGTGCCATTGAATTTGTTGTGTCGGCTCTCTATACACACAAAATATATAGTTTATTCCTCTTATTTTATCTAATTTTAAAAAATAACTCCCCTCATTCTATTTTGTCAAATTCATTTTCTATCCTTAAAAATTAGACAATATTTTTTTTCATCATTACTATCTTTTCTATGTCTGTTATTAACATATTAATGTTAATCTTCTCCCTCGGTTTAACATGTTAGAGGGTTTAGCTATTGTTATCAAAGCGCCCACAAAACGAAATTGAATAAGATAATTTATGCTTGGAAGGTAAATATCAAAGATATTTTTTTCACACGTATTTCTTACCGATTTTCTTGTGGATTTAAAAATATATGAAAATATTCTTCCAGATAAAAATTTTGTAGGAAATTTTGCAGAAAATTTTGCCATTATGTGGTGGGTTAATGTTTACTGCGAATTTTCTTATGCCTTTTCCTACAAATTTTCCGCAACTAAATTTCGCAGCAAAATTCGCAAGTAATTAAGTTTCTAATTGACTATAAAAATTAACATGAGAAAATCGAAAAAAAATCCACAGATAATTAGCTGTGAATTTTCATGCGGATAGTTCTTGCGGATTTCTATTTCCTACAAAAGTTATTGGGAATTAGTTTCATGCGAATGTTCATGCGGATTTCTTTCCTGCGGATATCTTTTTCCTATAGATTTTCCTGCAGATTGTTTTTTGCGGAATTTGGACCTGGTGCCGGGTATGTAGAATTGTGTATGAACATGACAATCAAATATAAATATTAAAGTTAAAATTGTGACATCTTTCTTCCCTTCTATACCATAACCCTACAAACCCTATTCCTAACCCTACACCAGGCCCCATTAATTAAGCTCTCAAACAAAAAAAGTAATCATATATTTAATTTATTTTCAAATTATATGTATAAAACTAATACTATATTAAAATATAAATCAATTTCTTGTAGATTTTTCTGTAGATTAATTTCCTGTAGATTTTCCTGCAGATTTATTTCTTGTGGATTTTCTTGCTGTTTTGTTTCCTGCGGATTTTTTTGCAAATTTGTTTCTTGTGGATTTTCCTGCAGATTCGTTTCCTGTGGGACAATCCCTAAAAATTTCCCTCCCGAAAATCGATGATTTCAAAGACATTACCAGTGGATTTTCACCAAATATTCGTAAGAAAATCTGCAACTAATTTCTTCCGAGTTTTAAAACCTGCAATAAATTTTCCTACGTTTTCCTGTGGATTTTAAGTCAAAATTGGTAGGAAAATCCGTTGAAAATGTGTAAATTTCTAGTAGTGCGTGAAGAAGGACACTCTCTTGAAGACAAATTTTACCCTCAAAATATCTAACATCATTATAACAAATGTGGCGAAAAAGGATTTATATTAAATGACCTAATCATTTCGTTTCGTAGTAAGATGACCATTTTGAAACCAAAAAATAAGATAGAGGATCCAAAGTATATTTTAACATCAAATTTTATTATTCTAAGCTTCTTAAAATGCAAATTGTTCTTTCTATATTCGTCTCATTCACCCACACAATATATATATATATATATATATATATATATATATATATATATATAGTCCTTGATTCAAATTTTTTTTATGTTCGGATTCGAACCGAATCGAGTCAAACCCGATAGTAATTGGTTTGGTTCTCGGATTTAAGGATATTGGAATCAAACTGATTACTATATTTTAATATTATATATATATATATATATATTAATATTTATTTAAGGCTTAATTGCACTTTTGGTCCCCCAGGTATCACGATTGTGTAATTTTGGTCCCCTGGGTTTTAATTGCGCCAATTGGGTCCTCCAAGTATCACAATTGTGCAATTTTGGTCCCCCAAGTTTCAATTGAGCCAATTGGATCCCCCACGTATCATGATTATGCAATTTTGGTCCCCCAATTATCACGATTGTGCAATTTTTAACATCAGTAGCCTACATAGGACACGTGTGACTAATTTGACACTTAGTGAAGTCAACTTAACAGTTTATAGGACATTCCTATAAGACAACATTGCCATATTACACAATTTAATGGTCAAATGCACGTCATTAAATGTCACATAAGAATGACACGTAAACTGCCAAACTAGTCTCATTAAGTGTCAAATCAGTCGCACATGTGCTTCGTAGGCTATTGATGTTAAAAGTTGCACAATCGTGATACTTGGAGGACCAAAATTGCACAATCATGATACTTGGGGATCAAAATTGCACAATCATGATACGTGGGGGACCCAATTGGCGCAATTGAAACTTAGGGGACCAAAATTGCACAATCATGATATTTAGAGGACCCAATTGGCGCACTTAAAATCCGGGGGACCAAAATTGCATAATCGTGATACCTGAGGGACCAAAAGTGCAATTAAGCCTTTATTTAACATTTTAATATTTTTCGGATTCGAACAGAACAGAATTGAATCTACCTGTTCTTGAACGAATTGGTTTTGTTCGAAATTCCTGAAAAAATTTTTTGCAAATCCGAAACGAACCAATTGATTTTGATTGATTCAGATTTTTTTCCTATACAAATTTGAACCAAACCGATCCTTGAACACCCGTGATTACAAGAGTGTAAGTGATGGTGAGACAACATGCACAGATTGGGAAGAGTGACGTAGTGGGAAAGGCTCATAAATACGAGGTACCGCATAGCGCAGGAAGGGCATTCGTCGCTTAGAGAACGGAAGAGGCAAAGGTGGCCCTCCCCCGATACTCTTGGATTGGACTTTTCTGGAAAGAGCTTCCTTTTACTTCTATTATATTCCCAATTCTTTTTTTAATTATGTTATTTAAATATTGAATTTTGAATGTCGTATTTGATATCGTATATATCTATTTTTATTTTTCACTTATTCTTTAATGTTATTGTATATATGGGTTTCAAAAATACGTTAAAAAATTAAAGGGACACTATATTGTTGTCTTTTTTTTATTATTTAAAAATCATTTCTTTTCCTTTTATGATGCCAAACTCACTCTTAACTCGTCACTATATGCTGTCTAGAGTTACAATAATGAATATTATTTCATCTTCTTCCCAAAATACCCTTTGCCGCAACCCCTAATTACTTTCCCCTTTTGACCCCTTGTGGCATCCCACATGGTAAAACTTAGTCATAATCCTAAAAAGATACAAATGGTTGGAGGCGTGGATCGAGGTTACTTCTAAATTATGATGGGAATCATTCATGATTAGAAGCTAACAAAAGGTAATTTTGAGTAATTATCTATATTTTTGGACTCCTTCTGCTGTCTATTTCCATTACTGGGTAAATTTTTTTTTTTGTTGACACAGAGACCAAGGAGAAGGACAGCTGAGTTGTTTTTCGATATAGTTAACGTGGGAAAATTGTTTAAGAAAGAGATAGTTCTTTCTTTCTCTAGTTTTATTTTACCACTTGGTTTTAATTCATTCAATACGTTTTCTATGTATCCTAATAATAATAATAATTGTTTTGGAAAATATTTTTTCATTTTATCTATTAAAATAAAAAAATTAGATAAAAATTATGAGTTTAATTGTTATATAAGATTACGATAAAGTTTTTTTTATATTATCAATCAATTACAAATCATGGTATAAATAACTTTTAAGGTAGTTTATATAAGAATCAAACATCTTAGTTGATATGATAATTTATGATTGGTTGATATCAGTACATATCAATTAAATCCCAAAATTATTTATCTTTACTACACTTCTTTCAACACACTTGTGATTTGGTAGATTACACATGAAATTTATCCAATAATAAGAAATATGTTAAAGAGTGTGTGTTTCTTTTTTATCAGCAAATATTAATAATTAATGTGTTGTGTTCGTGGGGTAGTTGAACTCATGACCTCCTTATCACTCCAAACCTTATTTCCTTCCTCACAAACCAACTCATCCATCTTAACGTGTTAAAGAGTGTACTAGTAACCTTTTTCTTTTTTCTTTTTTTTAAAAAGGGCATGTTAGGGGGAGAGAGAATCATTGAAAAGAATAGAGAGTAGCAAAGAAGTGGCAAGAGACTAAGCCTGTTTGGTAAAATTATTATTAGCGGATAAGTTAGCTGATAGCGGATAGCGAATGAGGTAGTTGATAGCGGATAGCGGATAAACTAGCTTATTTTCTGTGAAAGTTTTTGGTAAAACTAGCGGTTGAACTAACTGAAAAATAAAAATCGAAAGAAAAATGAAACGCTATAAGCTATAAGCTCAAACGCTACTTCAAGTAGGGTTTGGAAAAAAATGTTATAATCTCGTGAAAAAACGTTATAATATCGTGAGAAAAATGCTTAATAAACGGGATTACTTTCTTATCTATTATAAATTATCTGTTATAAACTTGTAGTAGTGACTTATCAAATATACTCTAAGAGAGGACGGTGGGGAAGGAGTAAGGAGAAGGTGGGATGCTTTCGGCTAAGCTTACTTAAACGGGCCTCGTCTATGCTGTATTGGGCAGTTAGGGAATACAAAGATCTTGGAACATCTCCTTCTTTCTTTATTACCTTTTTGCAACACCTGCCCCCTCTCACTCTCTCTCTCACTCGCTTCGTCCTAGGTTTGATATTTTCTTCTCTCAATTCAATTCACAACACTCATCCCTCCCTCAACGATTTCTATTTTTCCTCATTTCAATTATTTTATTCTCAAACTAGAGACAGAAAGAGATAAATAAAAAAAACAGAGGCAAGCTGAACGGGGAACAACAAGACAGAGCCCAACACACACGGGGTTTAAATTTCTACTGCAGGGAACCCAACCGAATTTCTCTTTTTTATCTTTTTCGTTTTAAGAAAGAAAATATGAAAGTTCTGGTTTTTTGATGTGAGAGTGGGAATCAGAACTCTGGGTCACTCTTCTGTTGCTAATGTCTAGAGACTAGAGCCCTCTCTCTCTCTCTCTCTCTCTCTCTTTCTCTCTCTCGCTAGGTAGCTGAGAAGCTAAAACAAAAAATCTTTGGGAGGTGTTGAGTACTGTTAAGAATCACAAAGCAAAGAATGTGGGATCTGAATGACTCCCCTGATCAGAGAAAGGACTACGAATCCGAAGACTGTTCTTCCCCCATCGATGTGGACGACGACGATGATGATAAAGGCAAGAGGGTCGGATCTGTTTCCAATTCAAGTTCTTCCGCGATGGTCATAGAGGATGATGGATCGGAAGAAGAAGAAGAAGAAGAAGAAGGAGAGGGTGGTGGGAGCAGAACTTTGAAGAAAAGAAACAGCAAGATATTTGGATTCTCTGTGACCCATGATGATGGTGGTGATGAGTCCATGGATACACACAACCTACCTGTGACCCAACAGCTTTTCCCGGTGGAGGAGACTGAGGTGGCAGCACCCTCCGGTGGTGGAGGCTCTTCCAACTTCCCTCGAGCTCACTGGGTTGGAGTGAAATTTTGTCAATCAGAAACACTTGGTGCTGGAAAATCAGTGGAAGTGTCGCAGCCGATGAAGAAGAGTCGGAGAGGACCAAGGTCTCGGAGCTCACAGTATAGGGGAGTTACCTTTTACAGAAGAACAGGTCGATGGGAGTCTCATATTTGGTTAGTTTCTTTCTGTTTTCCATTCCATAATTATGTGAACCATCCATAAATCTACATATCTCATTTTCTTAAACTTCATTGATTTTACTTACACTCAATTTTTTTATCCTTTTGGTTCTGTTTGTCCTTTTATGCTGCAGGGATAGTGGGAAACAAGTTTATCTGGGTAAGTATTACCATAGGATCAATTGCATATGTGGTAGGCAGTCATGTTTTGGAATTGGAAAATATTATCCTTAATAGTAGCTTTTTTTTTTTTTTCAATTTTTTTTTATTAATTGTTTTAAATATAAAATAAACTAATTCAAAACACATATATATTTTCTCTATGTAAATTAATTGTTTTGAGTGGCTAACAGAGTTGGTTTATTTTTATTTTTTCCTTCGAATTTTGACTTGATATTTTTTGGGTGAGAGACAATAAGTATAAGTATATGGGGAAATTTGTAGGGGTGATTGACGAGATGGTTTTGTCTGGGTAAATTTGTGTAGGTGGATTTGACACGGCACATGCAGCAGCTCGGTGAGCATTTGCTCCCTCTTAACACACTTCTATATCTCGAACCCAATCAATATCAAATTTTGATTCTGGGAAATATTTTTATTTATAATTAAGGTTCAAATAAAAAATAGGTATCCATCTCTCTGCGCAGTGCATATGATAGAGCGGCGATCAAGTTCCGGGGAGTAGAGGCAGACATCAACTTCAACATAGAAGATTATGAAGAAGACTTGAAGCAGGTGAGTGAGTCACCACAGCGAGTAAACACTATTTTATCTTCAACATTCATATACAATAACAATTATCTTGACTCTTTTAAAGTGAGATTTTGATTTTTAAGTGAGAAAATAAAGATAGATTTATTTTTTTATTTTTTTTGGCAGAAGAAGGGGCCTAAGCCCAAGAAAAGTGAAATAAAGATAGATTTATTTTTAATTTGATAAAATGCGTAGCAATTTTAATTAACTAATTGATTTAAGAGCAAATACACCTTTATTATGTCTAACAGTTCTTACTTTTTAATTTAATTTTCTACCTTCTCGTGATTTGATTAATGTTTCTCTTTATTTATGTTAATAGATGAGCAATCTAACCAAGGAGGAGTTTGTGCACGTACTTCGCCGACAAAGCACTGGATTTCCGAGAGGAAGCTCCAAATATAGAGGTGTAACTTTGCACAAGTGTGGAAGATGGGAGGCTCGAATGGGCCAATTTTTAGGCAAAAAGTATATTCTATACTACTTTTTATTATTATTATTAATTTTTCCTGGGCTAGCTTTTCCATCTCATGTATGTTGTTCATGCCTTTCTTATCTGTGCCATAATATTAATTAAGTTAAATTTGATTTGATTCACCAGGTACGTTTATCTGGGTCTTTTTGACACCGAGGTTGAAGCTGCAAGGTATCTGCTTTACTTACGTTTTCCAATTGCTAGATTGCCCACCGTGTAAAAAAGTAGCCATTAGCCAAGAATATAAATGCATGCTAGGGTTTTGAAACTTTAGGCACATTTTATAGGGTTTATGACAAAGCAGCAATCAAATGCAATGGCAAAGAGGCCGTCACCAATTTTGACCCCAGCATCTATGATAATGAACTTAACTCTGGTAAGGAATATTGAGCTATCTAGACGTTCTGACCACGTACTAAGTTCTAATACAAGTGTTTATATTTTATCATTCTCATAGTTCACATACATACTAGTAGTTAAAATGTATTATTGGGTGGCAGAATCGTCAGGGAACGCTGCAGATCACAATCTGGATTTAAGTTTGGGCAATTCGAGCTCTAAGCACAGCAGCAGTAATCAAGCATTGGGGAATCACACCCCAAATGCTGCAACTGATCATCAGCATTTGTCATCTGAATCTAATTGGCGAAATGGGGGAAGCAAGCCTACATGTAATAATATATAAATAAGATTCATCATTTTCTAGATCGTTCACTTTTCTGTTTAATTTCCTGCCACATTAAGCCTCAACCCACCTTTGTTTGTGCTGCTTAATTATATTTCATTCAGCTGGTGAGCATACTACCAAAACCATGTAGTAGAAGCAACATGGAAACCCATGTAAGGGATGGGCACGGCAAGAGTGAAGCCTTGCAGCTGTTAAGTCAAAGTCACCTTCAATCTCTAGCTTCTAATAATGAAATGCAAATATATGGTCCTTTCAAGTCGTCGGGAGAGCCTCAAATGCTTCACAATTCTGCACATCATCTTCACCCACCAAATTTTTATGTGGGTACCTCTTCAATTAATTTATTTACCTCATATGCATTAAATGGATGAGAGATGTGTCGATCTAGAAGCTAGCACTCATTTATTAATTAATGAATGAATTATAAACCACCACCAACCAGTATCCTAGTCCCTAAAGGTATTGATTAAGGAATCAATAAAAGGAAATGTTTCATTGGAAAATTAAGTGTTGCGTTTTTTAAAATATTAAATACACATTTTTCAATGTAAAATTTCATTTCTTGATTCCTTAACCAATACCCTAAGGCATTGGTTAACATTCTCCTTTATAAATACTTGTGATATTAGTCTTTAATTTTAGAAAATTATTAATTTAGTTCTCAAAATTGTAAATATCACTTATATTGGTCTCTGAAATATTGATTCTTGTTGCTGTCCTCAGATTCAGTGACTAATATGACTTATAATTTCAGGGACTTAAATGATAATTTCGTAGAGCGGTACTTATATAGTTATATGTTACAACTTTATGGATTGAAATAGTGGTTGTCTTTATTAATTAGTATTCAAGTTGAGTTTAATTATGTTTTTCCAATAAATATGCAGTTTCCCAGCAGCAGTAATGGAGGCCGTATTGGAAGTGATCTTTCATTATCAATGACCGATCAACAACAATGGCAATCGGGGCCTCCACCATTTTTAGCAATTGCTGCAGCATCATCAGGATTCTCACCGCAGATAAGACCCTCCCAAGGTTGGCTGCAGAAAAATGGGTTCCACACTCTCATGAGACCCTCCTGACCCATTAAGATAATAATCAGTATTTACATTCAAATAATCTCCTTAAACTTCCCCCATTTTCTTTTGTGAGCATGTACAAATGGATGCAGTATATAGGATACTGTTCATGTCCAACCTCCCCCTCCTTTAAGGGCCCATCAAAACCATAACTTTACTATGGAGGTGAAAGAAGGGAGAACAAAAAGTGCCAAAATTGGGAACCCAGTGGTCTTGGTCTAGGTCAGTCAAACTAACAAATGGACGAAATCTTTAACTGGATATTCTGGCATCTGACTGAAATTTTGATCTTATAAAATTCTGATTTATTGAATTTCTGTATTTTGGTATTTATGACAGCACCTATTTGTTTCTTAATTTGGGATATATTGCTATCACAGACACATGGTTGTCAATTTGTTCCTTATTTCTGTTCGAGTCGGGATTGGCCTTGAAAACTTTGCCACGGAAAGATGCTAGTTGTGATTCCTTAGTAGGGTAATGCAAGGGCTGTTTGGCTTGGCAATGAACATTGAGAAAATTGGTGGGTGCATACATTTTAGTGTACATCACTTTACATTTTTGTATAAGATGTAAAATTATAATATAAATATGAAAAAAAAAACATAGATGGGGTCAATTTTTATTAAATTTTGGAAACGGCCTGCATATAAAATAATGTTTGAATGAGGATGTGAGTAACTATGCTTCAAGAAAAAAATTATAAAAGGTAAAAATCACTCTTTTGATAAGTGAGCAGAGCCGCAGAGAAAATCAGACACAGGATAAGTGTTGTGAATTTTATATGTAGTTATTATATATGTTATATTTTTATTTAAAGATTTAAAAAAAATTAATCCAAGTGCTGTTTTTTTATACACAAAAGAGGGTTATTTTCTGGTGTCTCGGAATTATCACCGGATGAGGATGAATAGTCCCCATCAAGGGTGTCCTTTGAATCAGTTATCTTGGGCAAAAGCAGTCAGACAAAGGCTATTATGACGAGAGGGACCTATCATTGTTCGTCTAAAGCTTCAAAAGGACACTGATACATTGAGTGAGAGGGAGAAAAGGGAAGCGACCAAAAGGGTATAAATGGCGAAGGGGCTGGCTTGCTTGGGGGGTTTAAGCCCCTTGTCAGTTTTAACTTTATGCGAGAAAGAAAAATAACAAGTACATAACGATGTTAATTAACAAGGGAAACAAGAGTTGGGCCATTATTTATGGGATGTACCTTTATAGGAGCACAGCAGAGGAGAGGGGGGATTGGTTAGTTGATTCACTTGATTGGTTGGGTTCAATGATTCTAGACTTGCGAGTATGGGAGGGAACATCTTCGGACTCGGTAATGAATCAGACTCCATATTTTATGATAGTTAAACCTCTGTCTTTGTTATATGGTAGTTGGTTTAAAAATTTGGATTATTTTTCTTAATGAGAAGATGGGTTTTATTTTTTAAAAATTTATTGTGTAAGCTCTACTTGCAATTTAAATAGAAAAAATATGCATTACAATACTTTTCATTTGACGAACCAAATTAACCTTAAACTTTGTTATCTCGCGTTGGCTGCAATAATAATGATACTATCTATTTGTTAAAATAATCATACAACTTATTTGTTTTGGATTAGGATCATCAACGATCCTAAAAAGAACTACATGCTGTGCAGTTTTAATCCGACGTTCATGTCATTCAAGTTTATGTATAATTTTTATTTTATTCTATAACAAAAGAAAACAGCTTGCATGGTTAAGATAATGTTGTTAAAATTGGATGGTCAGTTGGACTTGAACCTAATTAAGTGATTAAGTAATTTGCATGATTAAATCTGATTAAATCGATCAAAATTGGGTTTGACTGTTTTAAATCGAGTCTAACCGATTTAATTTTCTAAACTATTTTAAATATTAATCATATATAATATAAGTATTGATTGTTTTTTATTACATACTGAGAAATTTAATTATTAGTCTGATGATTTCTGATTTGAGAGTAAGACCTAACTTATGTGTTTTATCAAGTAAGTTTTTATTAGTAATTCATGACTTACGAGAAAATTTGTATTTGATAAGTATATATATATATATATGTGTGTGTGTGTGTGTGTGTGTGTTCTGAGAGATTTGCTAACGTACGCTCACTCATTTTGTAAAATGAGTACTTTAGCAAGTTATAACTAAAAAATTATTAAATACACTCGAAGGTGTAACTTGCTAACATATAAGTGAGTGTACATTAAAATATAGTAGAATGCTAATCAATGTCGGCATTGGTTAAGGAATGAAGAGGAAAAAAGTATTAAAAGTTGTTGTATTTAGTATATTTTTTTTGAATCATTGTTTAATGTTTTGAAGAGTAATATATTTAGCTGCTCAATAAAAGTTTTATGCTTTTGGATTCCCTAAAGTGTGCTTTAACATGACCTCAGAATATATAATTAAGACTAAAGGCCCGTTTAAGATCCTGATAATTTTTGAGGTATCACTTTTCGTTCCTGAGAAAATAAAACTCATCGAATAGTCTTCGAAAAAGAACATTTTAGTCCTTTTATTTGTCTCCATCCTGAACATGCCATTAAAGGATTGTCATGTATTGTTAGTATGACAGAAGCTTAAGCAATAATCCCTGCATACATAATAGACCATGAGAATAATTATGCATTAACCCAATAAAGTCTTCAACTATTATTTAAGTAACTCAATTTAGTCCCTGACAATTTTTATTGTGGGACACATTAGTCTTTACATGTTACAAGCAACACAGATGCACCAACACAGTTCAAATGGACGAGTTTACATTTTTTTTTTTGTAGTGTTAATAGATACGTGAGCACAGTGACGGTATACATAAGCACTCTAACGCTATGTTTAGGATGGAGACAAACGGAGAGACTAACTTGTCCCTCTTTTATCATTGTCATAAGATTATTTGGTGAGTTTTTTTTTCTCATAGACAAAAAATGATACCTCAAATATTATTAGAGACTAAAATGGAATTTAGTCATGATTTAAACTATTACCTCACCTTTTCTGATTTGATGTTCAATCCGGCTTTAGTAACATTGGTTGAGACAACATGCCCGTCCATTTGTTTTTACTTTTTAGTACATTGTTAGTTGGGTAAATCAATTTAAAAAAAAAAGAGTAAATATCAAATTTGATCTCTGAAATTGTAGGATCGTATCAACTTGATTTCTCACATTATCAATATTTTAAAATGATCATTGGAATTGCAAAATGTTAATGAGGTTCGTCCCCTCATTGATATTTACATGAACTATAATGATATTAAGTTGGTAATGTTATGGATGCATTTAAAACTATGTGAATAATGTCAGGGATGCATTTGCTAACGGATCCAAATGGAGGAACGAACCTAATTAATATTTTACAATTTTAAAAATTATTTTAAAATATTAATAATATAAGAGATTAAGTTGATACGATTCGAACTTTCATTACGCAGAATGAGTATTTACTCATTAAAAAAGGTAAAGCATACATGCTTCCATCATCACGACAGTCATCCAAGATATTTCGAAAAAAGTGAGCCCAAATCCATGTCATAATCATATATAAAATAAAATAAAACTTTTAAATTAAGTTTGTCTTTTAAAATATTATCTTGCTAATCAGTTTCTTGAGAATATATATTGATTAAGAATAAAAAATAACAAGATTATTATTAGAAAATTTAAAACTCCACTCTTTCATACATTGATTATATTTTTTTTTTTAAAAAAATTTAAATTTTTTAACCAGACACTAATTAACATTTCCCTTTAAAATAAGTAATTAATTATATTTCTACTTTTAGATTATGTAATATGTTAATATCTGAATGTATTTTCCTAAAGTAAAATTAGATGCATTTTTATTTCTTCACCAAAAAGATGCATTTTTATTTACTAACTTTAAAAGTGAACTTAGTTTTAAAAGAGTTTTTTTTTTTTTATAAAATTAACATTGCATGTTGAAGTTTTTTTTTTAAAACAAAACATGTTGAAGTTTTATATACTAGCTAGGTTTTTCAATTTTACAATCAAAATGAAAAAAATGAAGATGAGCAACGTTGATAACTCTGTAAATAAAAATTATTAGTCATCATTCAGAGAAAATAAAGTAATTTATATATTCGTAGACACAAATTACCTTATGTCTAGCGCTTTTTAGTATTATTAGACAATAAAAAGCGTCCGATATTGACAAACAAATGCTGCAATTTAACACTTTTAATAGTATTGGTATATTGGCAAACAAACAGGGGTTAATGGAGAAGCACACCGAAGGCCTTGGCCATGGGGTTGGTGCGACTATGGATGTTTCAGGTGGCCGACCTTTTGGGGTGTCGACAATGGTGGCTAGTGTGGTGTTTTGGAGAGCTAGGCACAAGTTAGTTTTAGTGTGTAAAGTGATTGCTATTATGGTTGAGATCGGTCGAGGTGTTAACTTTGTCGTCACGTACACAGAAGACACCAATAGGCTCTAATGGCACTCTGATGGTGGTGGTGCTCTAATGAGTTACCGTATTAGGCCCAGAGGTTTTGTCGGGTTGGCGTTATATCCGAGTGGGTCTGCCATCCTACCCCTGCCAGGCCGCGTACCTCTACCACCTTACTGTTGCAAAATACGACTGAAAGTGACAGAATCACTAGCTCAACCCCCTTTTACAGACAAGTGGTCGAGTAAAACGGTTGATGTACTACCATCGGTCACCCCCAAAGGGTCGAGTCCACTTGTCAGGGAGCCTATAAATATCAAGGTGTATCACTCATCCCTCATTCATTATTTACTCTATACTTCGTACTTTGATATACTTGCACTCCCTTGTGTAAACTCTATCAGCCAGACCGACCAACTATCCAAGCAAGTAAGATTAGACCAAACAGACAACAAGAGACGCGATTGAAGAAGTTGTTGGAACCAAAGCAATTATGGCTTCTGACCCTTCAAAGTTTTGGTGTTAACAAAAAAATTAAATTAGATGAACAAGTTAGTTTGTTATCTAGCATGTGTTGTTTAAGTGCGTAAGAATTCCAGTGACTTTCTCTATATAAACGCCTATCATAACTACTTTACGATTAATGGACCTTAGTTTATTGGATCGAGAAAAAGAGCTCATAAAGTTTGTATATGAGTCCAAACAAATTGGTTTTGAAGTATGCAACCAATGTGTGTTTTTCTCACATATTCTAAAAGACCATCCATACAAAGAAAAAGCTCAATCTTAAAGTTAAACGTGAATTCAAATTGTTATTCGTACAAGCTTTCAATGTTTCTGATAAAACATAATACCCTTAAAGCAAACAAAAGTATATATCTTCTGACAAAAGTATGTTGCTGACAAGTTGAGTATTCCAAGAAAGGAAAGACAAAAGAAAAATTTCGGATACACCAGTAAACCAAATTTGAAAATAAGGTTTTTCTAATAAATTAAAATAAAATAAAATTATATCGTTGTTAGTGAATGTGGAATTGTTTTTAGATAATTATTATAATATTTGAGAATATAAAAGGTCAATGAAGATCAAATTAGTTGTAAAAAAGGCTTAATTGCATTTTTGGTCCCTCAAAGTATCATGATTGTGCAATTTTGGTTATCGAGATTTCAATTTCACCAATCCCCAAAAGTATTCTCTGTTACAATCAAGTCCTTCTGTCACCGTGTCGTCCAATTTTTAACGTTATTAACGTACGTGGGACTGATTTGACACTTAGGTCATCTTGGCAGCTTACACGACATTCTTATGTGGTATTATTGACACCTCACACTTTAATGGTCACGTGTACATTATAGGAATGCCACGGGAGTGGATTCTCTCATGTTGAAAAAAACATGAGGGAGTTATATTTTTAATCTATATCATTCAATCCCCCTATCCCCCATTTTTAAACACATTTTCTCTCTTCTTCAATATATTAGATAAGAGGTTGAGATTCAACATGAAAACAAAATAACATGACAGGAGACATTCCTAAATGCCACATAGAAATGTCATGTAAGTTGTCAAGCTGACCTCCCGAAGTGCCAAATCAGTCCCACGTGTGCCATGTACGTTACTGACGTTAAAAATTGCACAATCGTGATATATGAGGAGCAAAATTGGACAATTGGAACTTGGGGATCCGATTGGCGCAATTGGAACCTGAGAGCCAAAATTACATCATCGTGATACCTGAGGGACCTAATTGAAACAATTAAAACTAAGGGGACCAAAGTTGCACAATCATATATGATACCTCAGGAACCAAAAGTGAAATTAAGCAAAAAAAAAAAAAAAAAAAAAAAGGAAATTTAAATTAGTTAGTTAGATGACTTTAAATTTGATAGATGACAAAAAGTTATTTTTAATGGGGATAGGTGCCAATAATAGCAAATCTTTTTTATGTCTTAATTAAAGCACTTACTTAGCTTACTTCACGATTAAGCCAGCCTCTGAATTTGAGATATGGTCCCAGTATGACAATGATCCAGTAGTATATAGACGTGGAAATTATATCGTATAACAAAGAAAACTATCAATTCATTTATAATAGTAGGTAATTTTAGAGAATAACATTCTCATCAATTTTTTTTTAGAGAATAACACTACTTCTTAAAGTAGTTTAATAGTTGCACCAAAAAAATCCAAATTGCACAAAAAAAAAAAGTACTTTAATAGAAAATAACATGACGAATTGTTATTTAATGCTATATATATTATAAATAATGCGATTATCTTTACATAAATAACAAAAGAAAATTAATAGAATATGAATACATTTTTGTGCTTATTGAGATAACAATTTTGAAGATGAGTTAAAAAATATGATAAAGTGCAATGAAAAAAAATATATGATAAAGTAAATAATAAGATAAAGGGATAATTGCATTATAGGGGGTATTGGATCAGGATTTTAAAAGATTTTTTTACGATAAAAAAGTCTTGTGGTATTCAATTAAGACTTTTAAGTAATCTAAATAAGTCCTGAGGTATTCGATCAAGACTATAAGGATTTTTTAAAGAGGGTGTCCAAATCTAGTGGTATTCAATCAAGACTTTTTATAAGTTACAAAAATTCTTGTGGTATTAAAAAACTAACAAATTTCGATGGATTGTTTCTTAAGATGGATTTGGTGAGACTTTTTGTGAATTTTTAATAACAAAAAGTTTCACTCTAGCAATCCTTATTTCTCTCCACCTCTCTCTCTCCCCCTCCCTCTCTCCGTCTATCTCCTTTCTACCCCCTCTCTCTTCCTTCCTCATTCCCTCCCACTTTCCCCCTTCTCTCCCTCACAATTGTCGTTCAACCCAACATATATCATCAAACAACTTTAGCTTTACTTTTAAAGCGCTTATTTTTAACTTTAACTTCAAAGCAGCTTTTAAGCCCCAAAAAAGTTGGCTCAAACGTTACCTAAGTATATAGTAGAATTGGTTTGCAAGAGTTATGACACATCAAATTTGTATACTCTTGATGGCAAACATATCAGTTACAGTATGCAATAAAAGTATAGAATGCAGTATTCATGATATTATGAAAATAAAGTGATTTTTTTTTTTGTTTTATGTTCACAATTTCTTTTTCCACTTCATAAATATAATAACATGTGAACAAAATACCTTCGTGAATATGTTGTCTTCTCCAATATAAAAAATGAATTTGCTCTATAATGTTGTAATTAGAGTTTATGTGTTTATTCTCCATAACGGAAATTGAATCTTATTTATAAATTCTAATTTTTATTCTTCACCATATTTTTCTTCCAAATCTTATAAATCCGTATAATCTTTCCAAGTCTTATGAATTATTATGATATAAATTCATTAAAATCCAATCTATAAAATCTTTATTATAAAAGACTTTAAAAAAAATCTTTTAAGTCATTACATTCTTATATAATCTTTTAAAATTCACAAGACTTTTTTATACCAAAATAGTCTTTTAAAATCATAATCCAATACCTCCTCTATAGATTACTTAAAAGTTTTGATTGAATACCACAAACAATTTTTACAATTTTTATCGTAATTTTTTTTCTTAAAATCTCAATCCAATACGTCTGATGAAGTATTAGGTCTGGAAAGACTTGGATGGTGAAGATTATTTCACATTATTTATCCCTGAACGTATATAGTACAAAGTGGATGGAATAGTCTATTGATATAATTTAAGAATAAAATTTAAATATTTAATAGCCCATTATGATTATTCGGAATATAGTACAAAGTGGATGGAATAGTCTAACACATGAGATTTCTCAGGATTCTCAATTCTTATGTCTCTTCATGTTATGTCTTTACCTTTCTCTCTCCTTTCTCCCCCTTTCTCTCCCTCCCTCCCTCCACCCTCCATCGCCCCCCTCTCTCCCTCAGGATTGCCGTTCAACCCAACCATAAATTATCAAACAACTAGTAAAAAATGATTTTTAGATAATCTATTTTGTTTAGATGATGTAAAAAAATTACTCTTATATAGTAAATTACAATATATATATATATATATATATATATATATATATGAAGTTGTTTGTATAGAAATAATAATATTTATTCGATAATTAGTTATATAGGATAAAATGAGAAAATATGATTGATTTCAAAATAATCAAAAGTTTTTTTTCTAATAAGCTTCAAATTTTTACCTTTCTTGAAAGTCACTTTTTTTTTTTTTTTACTTCAAGCAAATTTGCCAAACATATTAGAATAATTTCAAAACAGCTTTTTTAAGGGAAAAAAAGCTTTTCCCAAGAAAAATAAGTTGTCCTAAACATGCTCATAAAGAGCTTATTTTTAACTTTAACTTTAATGTAGTTTTTAAGACCCAAAAAAAGTTGGGTCAAACGCTACCTAAGTATATAGTAGAATTGATTTGCAAGTAATGACACATTAAATTTATATACTCTTGACGACAAAAATATCACTAACAATAAGCAATAAAAGTTAATTATAGAATACAATATTTATGATATTATGAAAATAAAGTGATTTTTTTGTTTTAAGTTCACAATTTCCTTTTTCACTATATAAATACAATAACATGTGAGTAAAAATTAAACTTTGTAAATATGTTATCTTCTCCACTATAAAATTGAATTTGCTATATAATATTGTAATTAGAGTTTATGTATTTATTCTTCACAACAAAAATAGAATTGGATTTATAAATTATGATTTTATTCTCCACCATTTGTTACTTTTCAATCTTATAAATTCATATAATCCTTCCAAATCTTATAAATTCTTATGATATAAATCCATTAAAATCCAAACAATAAAATCTTGATTATAAAAGTCTTTAAAAAGAATTTTATAAATCATTATATTTCTACATAGTCCATTAAAATCCATAAGATTTTTTTTATGCTAAAATAGACTTTTAAAATCTCAATTCAATACACCCCCTTAAGTTTTATTTTGTTTTACTTATTTATTATTTCCTTATAAAATAAAAAACATAAAAATAAATAAAACAACATAATATTTTGCCAACAACTATCTCCTTCAAAGATTGAAACTTCAAAACCATTCTCTTTGACTCTGTTCGATAAAAGCTAATTGATATCGGATAAGTTAGTTGATAGCAAATGAACTTATTGATGATATCGAATAAATTAGCTGGTTGGATTTGAAGTGTTTGGTAAAATTAGAGATTGAACTAGCTGATAAATATAAAAGGATATTTTTATATTTTTTTATATAAATTCTATTGGTATATACGTTGTTTATTTTAAATATGATTATCACTTTTAATACTATTAATTTATTTTAAATTAATTATCACCTCAAAATCTAAAATATTTTTTTTAATTTTAAATAAAATAACATGTTGATATGATTTTTTATCTAAATATTTTTAGAGACAAATACACTTTCTGTTATTTTTTATCCTAAATATATATCTAATATATTTTTTAATTAGGATTAAGATATTTTATTTTATTTAAAAGAGAATAAATGAGAAATTTAATTAAAATAATAAGAATAAAAATGAGAGAAAAAATAATAAACTATCTATAAGCATAAACTTAAACGCTAATTCAAATAATATTTGAAAAACACTATCAACTAATGAGAAAAAAAACGTATCAAACATAACTCCAAACTAATATTCACTTCAAGCTTGTCATTTGGCCTAGCCAAACATAATCTTTGTCTCATGTTCATCTTCACATGAGTCGTATGAGGACCCCAATAGCCTTGAAAGATAAGAGGTTGAAGGTGAGATTAGGGTTTCAACTTTGAAGTTTCAATCTTTGAAGGAGATGGCTGCTGGGAAAATGTTCTACTGTTTTTCTTTCTCAATACTATTTATGTTTTTATTTATGCAGAAAAAATATAAAAATAGAATATAAAATAAAATAAAATGAACGGTTAGGAGTATGGACAAGTGAAGGTCATACCACTTAAGCACTTCCATTTAGTAACTCAAGAGGGAGTGGATAAAAAGGTTTGTTGATGTAATTGAGATAGTTTAAAGGATAAAAGAAAAATATTTTATAGTTTATGATGAGTGTTTAATTGCAAATGAATAAAACTTAAGGGAGTTTATAACTTTATATACAATTTTGCCTTCATTTATTGTTTACCTTTTTTTTTCTTCCAAAATTTCTTTAAAATCGTTGGTAATATCATGACAATTAGGGATGAGAATAAGTCAGGCCGCTCGTCGGAGTCCTATGGTCTAACCTATTTAAGCCCTACCTACGTCTAGCCTATTTAACCAAGATGTCAGGTCACGACTTTTTAAAAAGCCTATATAGCTGAAGAGGTCAGGGCAAAACTTTAAAAAAAGTCAATTAAGTTTATCAGGCCGATCTATTTAACACACACATATATAATAGATATTATTTAATATATAATACTATAATATATTATATATTATTTATAGAGTTTAATTTCTATATATTGACAGTGTAAAACTTTTTTACACAAACATCCAATTAAAAATTGCCACGTCTGCATATTTCTTTGACTCTTATCCTAATTACCTTAATAGTCATTCATATCATGATTGGTGATTGGTTGACAGTGTAAAAAACTTTACACTGTCAGTACATAACAATTAAACTCTTGTTTATAAAATTTATAACATTTGAAAGTAAATTCCTATTGACTCATTTAAATGTAGAGATCTACTTGCATATTTATTTGTGAAGGCCTAACGACCTACTTATCAGTTTAGGCCTATCAACCTCTTTATCATTAGAGACTTAAAAGTTTATTCATAAGTGAAGGCCTATGACCTATTTATAGGTGGAGACATATTTAAAGGTCTTGTTGAAAATTAGGTTTTTAAATAGGCTTCCAGGCCAGGTCAGGCTTTGAAGTAGGTCAGATCAGACTTTAAAATTTGATCTCTATCAGGTTAATAGGTCAGACTTAGACCTTGAGATTAACACACAGGTCAGGCTTAGACTTGTCAGGACCTAATTCGACCTAACCTATTTTCACCCCAACGACAATCACAAAAATGTATTCATTATTCTATTTTTTATTTTTTAGTCCATAAATATTATCGTGAGAGTAATCTTTGGACTGGATATGGTAGTAGCTCTTCCCAAAATGATGATTTCAAAGTTTGAGCCCCTACAATACCATTACAGGTTCGTCCGGTATTGCTGTTCTCTATCACTATAATTACCTATTGTTTGAGTTGTTATTATTATTATTATTATTATTATTATATAAAATAATCACATGATTATCATTATATAGCGTTAAATAATAATTCATCGTATTGTTGTATATTAAATTACTTTAAGGATTAGTTTTTATTTCTCCTAATTAATTAATTACTGAGTAGCTATATTGAGTGATAAAAATGAAATGAGTGTTTTTAGGAAATTATATTAGATTTAATTATAATGCATTGTTAATGTAAATATTTTTTTTACACTATTTATCAATTATGTATTCTTAAATTATTAAAAAAAAGTACTCCCCTTAATCCTATATAAAAAAGACAAAGCCCTAAAATACACCGACTAAGAAAAGGCATTGAAATAAATTATTTATAATTAATATTCATATAAATTTACAAAATTATCTCTTGTAATTAATGAACAAACCTACTTCTATGAAAAGTTGATACTGTCTCTTAAATATAAACCCTATTATAAATAAGGATAAAATTGAAAATAAACATTTAATATTTGTTAAAATACATGTATGTCTCTTATATTTTGGACAAAAAAAATGTATTCATTTGTTTTTTATAATAAGGATCAAAATGAGTATTTGATTTTATAAAATTATTTTACAATTTAATATATAATAATGTATATTAATTAATTGATACGGTAAAAAACTTTATACCTAGCCCACTTTACATCGAATATTAACTCATTATCATCTCGGTAATATTTCCATACTTATGTACGTACTAGTACAATTGGCCATTGGGACCATATATACCATATATCAAATCGAAGATGTACAATCTCTGTTAAACGAGAAAGACAGGCATCGTATATGTATTATCATAGAATGCGAGGCATAGGCATCTGATATTTTCCATCCAACTCGCCATATATTGCAAAATTGAATCTCATCAATGAGACAAATTAAAAGCCGACCGACCACACATGAATTAATTTCATTCACAATCTTAAAGGCAAATTCATAAGATTGAAAATAAACCAAAGGAAAGGAACGTATGAGGAGAAAATTATGATCAAGCTGAAGTTGAGACAACAAAAGAATATGGACCATTAACTTGTTAATTCGTTAATGTGATGTCTCATCTCATCTTATCAAGTATTGGGGAAAGCTCATTTGTTCCATTGGTCTTATGTTAAGCAACGGGACCACAGATATGTGGAGTCGTCTTATGAGTGCAACTCCTACAAATGGAAGGTTGGCATCTGGTCCCTCATCTTCCTTTCTCTAAAGGAGATAAATTAAATATGAAGATGGATTATAAATATATGCATGCGCTTTCAGCTTCCTCACTATCTATTAATTAACTTTCCCTTTCTTATGTCTATTGTATCAATTCCACCGACTGTTTGTCAGTAAGTTAAGCATCCGTAACATCATTTTGTTCATATCTATAGCGACAGAATTTTTGTGGCCACATATTTAATTAGTTAAGGCTGGAATACATTTTGTTGCGTAGATTTCACTTAGTTTTTTTTGTCCTTTAAATTATCGAAACCGTGCTTATAATTATTATACATTGCTGTGTCATTGCAATTAGTTTGTAAGTTACTGCAATAAAGGGGGAAGAATTATTTTACATTAATGGCTAATAGTTATGGAAGACATACGAACAAATTCAATATTAGAGGACCCGATAATAAGAAGGTTAAACCATGTTAAAAAGAAAGAAGTAAAAGGTTAAGCAACTTAATATAGCTGGAAAATCAATAATTATCATTGCCAAGCTCTAATTCATTCAAATAATTTGTTTTGTCATTATCAAACATCGGACAATAATGTAATCGGGCCATGCTATTCTTCGGGATTTAGTATCTTTATATACAAGTAAGGTAGTGGTTGATGGTAAAAATATAAAATCACTTTTATAAAAAGTTTTCTTATTTATTATGCAATATTTATTGATTTTATGAAATTAATTTTATGCTTTTATAATTATTTTTCATTTTATTAAACTCTAAATAATAAATAATATGAATATAAATTTAAATATTTATGATAATTGAAGAAAATATTGAATTATATTTTTTTTCTTATTCTCTTTTAATTTAATATGGAGCTAGAATATTAAATATCATTTATAAATATGTTATTTAATAATATTTAGTTACCATAATAAATTTTTTAAATAGTACTTTTAAGTATCTAAACTATTATATATTTATTGTATTGATATAATATTATCAAGTACATTGTGAAATATTATTTGCTGTCAAGATATACTTGAATAAATGGAAGAAAATAACAATAATTTTTTGTCAAATGTAAAATTGTATTAGAAGGAAAAAAGTACAACATTTACTTACAAAAAGATTACAATTATATTATAATTGTTGGTAAAAACTTTTGGAGAGAAAGGTAATTGGAGAAAAATGTTTGAAATTTAGTTTCCTCAATCAAGTTACTAAGTATCCGTATTTTGTTCTCTCATGAAATGATTTAAGTGTAAATGGTTTTTTCCTATAAAAAAATACATGGTTCATTTAGTGCTTATGTAAATAGTATTGTTTGTTAGTAAAGAGAATTTAACTTGCCTATTTGGATATTAATCAATTGATTTATTTATAGCTGTTTACTTACCTATGTGTTTGTATATTTTACTTTTCTGTATAGCTGCTTACTTGATCAATATAATTCAGTTTAATGCTTTGATACATTTTGTGTCTTCAGAAGTGAATTGGATGTTTAGCTTGACATTTTGTTTTTTGTTTTTGTTTATTTTTTCACAATAGTTGCATACCTTGCTATTGTTAAAATGATTTCGAAAATGGGTCTTGGACTCTATGTGACAAAGATTGATTTGTTATTTCCTCTAAATATTTTTATAGTTTTGAAGAGGTAAAAAAGTAAAAAACAATATCATAGGAGATGAAGGAAGTGACTGAGGGTAAAAATATAAAACCACTTGTGTAAAACATAAATATTTTTTTGGTTAAGAATTTATTAGTAGGAAAGAAAGAGTGATTTGAGTTATTCATATGTATGTATTCGACAGTTTTAAAATTAAATATTTATTGGTTAATAATCCGGATGGGATAACACTTATGTATGTAAATAGAAAATTTAGCAATTGAAGTCATTTTAACTATGAAAAATATTTATAAAGAGAATTAGTTTTAATAATACGAGTAAGTATCAATTTTTTAAAAATAAATGAAAGACGTCATAAAAACCAAATAGAAAGATTAAATAATTATTTTGGTCTTAAAAATACATATAACTGCACGTTATTGCTTCAAATAAGATTGATATTGATTTAATTTATCAATTATAAAAATGATAGTAATTTGATTTATGGACATTGATTGTACGTGTGTGTGTCTATATATATATATATATATATATATTTATATATGATAAAATTACTACAATAGCATTCAATTATACGTTTAAAATGAACAATCTTCTCAATACCATTTACATTAAACCAAAATATGTTGTTATATCTCACAATTTTTGCCTTTGTTTTTAAATTTTAAATTTTCATATTTAAATACTTGAATGGTAGCCGCAATATCAAATTTTAAATTTTTTAATGATATATAAATGTTTTCAATTTAGAAGTCCCAAAATAAAAAAAAAATCATTTGATGATTTTTCATTTCAAATGATACACAAATACTTATTCGTTGTTATTTTAATTTGTTATTTTCAACATTTAAAAATATAAAACAGTGTAAAATAATCACACATAATCCACCGTGCATCGCACAACTTTTAATCATATAAGTGTTTTCAAGTTTAGAAGTTCCAAACAAAAAAGTCATGCAATAATTTTTCATTTTAAATACTATACAAATATTTATTTGTTGCTCTTTTGAATTGTTATTTTTTACATTTAAAATATACAATACTGTAAAATAATCACACATAATACACTCGTGCATGCCATGGATACAAAATCTAGTCCTTAAGTAATGTAATAGTTCATTAAAAAATAAATAATTGTATCATTTTCTATATAAAGGGTTGTATCAGTTAGTTAAATGATTAATGAGTTTCTAGATGTAGTTTGGGATATGTAAATAAGGTCTCGTATAGGTAAATAACTTATTTAAGCGCTTATAAAAAGGTTTTATGTGCAAAACTTTTATATTTTAAGCTTCGTACTTTTTCCGTTGGATTTGGCTTCTCTAAAATGAGAACATATCTAAAGTAGGAAAGTAAGAGTGCATCTACCTTTGATTTGATAAATGCATAGAGATTCTAACCCACTAAAAGGTAGATACACCTTTACTTTCTCACTTTAGATGAGCCAAATTCTTTGCCGTTTTATTATAGTTGTCTTTTTATAAAAAAAAAAAGTTTAAACTAATTATTATTTTAAAATATTAACAAAATATATATATTTTTTTAAAATTTACCCTCATCATTTATTATTTCAACTTAACTAATACTCC
The DNA here is from genome assembly GCA_039655645.1 of Ammopiptanthus mongolicus. Classification (NCBI taxonomy): domain Eukaryota; kingdom Viridiplantae; phylum Streptophyta; class Magnoliopsida; order Fabales; family Fabaceae; genus Ammopiptanthus; species Ammopiptanthus mongolicus. The sequence goes on along the minus strand of CM077343.1, from coordinate 100,476,890 downwards.
TATATTTCACCTTTAAGACGCAACCCATTCTCTTCCTCTCTCTCATTTAAAGCATGTTTAGGTATTATATAAAGTTTCTTAGTAATCATAAGTATTTTAGACTGAATCTCACATTTGTAAAAGAGATTAACGAATAAGGATTAGAATAAAGACCTAAATTGGTCTTTGATAAAAAAAATACGTTGATATTTTGGTCACTGAGAAATATAAACTATCAATTTGGTTCTCAAGAATGTAAAATGTGAGTCAAATTAGTCCTTTTGGTCAAAAAGCTTCTTTACCTTTGGAAAAATCGATGAAAAAAGTGACCGATATGTGTTGATTCAAGTGAAAGGGACATGAGTCCCTTAAACATGTGGTCTTGAGTTCGGTAATTGGATTCATGTGTACGGAAAAATACTATTGGGAGGATTCCCCTCTTAGACGATTGACTATCTTGGGAGATTAGTCTCTTATCTATCGGGTGAGAAGATACTCTAGGAAACAAAAAAACTTATTTATTATTCCCTTTTCGGGTTCAAGGATATGCTAATTTCACAAGTCATAGCATCCCTGTCGTCTAAATTAAGGTATTAAACTATGAAAATGGATCCTCTCAATCCAGATTCCCCCTTCATCATCTCGTCAATCGTTGGATTAATCTAACGAGTGGGAGATCTCTCATGATAGTCGCTAAATTAATCCAACGGCTGGAAACATGATGGAGAGGAGATCCAGATGCAGAGAATCCAGATCGTAGGAATAATTCTCATTCATTATCTAGAAAGGTCTAAATTTTGGGGAAATGGTATTCCAAATCAAGGTTCTAGAAGGATCAATTAATCAGGAAAACCGATGTAATGTGAATCAGATTATCACAATCATCCCAAATTCGATGGAAAAAAATTATTCTAAAGTGAATTTGAGTTTAAAATGAACAAGTAAAGGTATGGTTATACTTAATTAATTATAGCGCATTGAGATCCTAATTCACTTAATTAATCGTAGACGGATACACCTTTATTTACTTAATTTATTCTTCAACTCACTTTAAAAAGACATATCGTATTTCAATTTGAAATTAATCCAATCCATTCCATAAGTTTTGTTTTACTTTTTACAATCATTAAGGTTCGATTGATCGCATGACTACGTTACCATGATTATGATTTCACATTGCATTCCGTTTGAGGTAAGAGTGGTCACGCAAATATACTTTCCCTTGAATAGTAATAAAAAAAGAGGAGTGCTATCAACACACTCTTTAACACTCTCTTTCTAACACACTCTCTTCTATTAATTAAAATTCAAATGGGTCCTACAAATTCATGTGGGTCAAACTTGACTTTTGTAGGGCCCAAATGAATTTCAACGTAAAAAAGAATGTATTGCTTGTTGAAAACACAAGCACTAGCACACAAAGAGAAATATTGGGAGAAGGAAGATGAAGAAAGATACACTAAGAAAAAAAACTTTTTATTCACTTCACTTCACTTGTACACGCTTTACTAATCACAACACTAAATCTATTTATAATGCACACTATGATAGTTATTCATCACTAACAAACTAACTACCATTTAACAACTTCACCAACTAATTCTATCAATACTAACTAATCTGAATTATTTCCAACACACCTCCTTAATTCAGATTAGCCAAAAACATAATAACCACCAGGATCCCATTGCAATTGTTCAAAGAATTGAACTAGATCCATTAGGTCTAAACCTTGATTAATTCCACACTCCAGCAAGGCCCACTTCCTTTTACTAATGATTTGGGCTTAACCTACTCCATCACAGCCCATTAGGTCAGAAATTGAACTCACGTTGCAATTTCCTGGACAGCCTTACATCTCTCCCCCTGTCAGCGTCCATTTCTTCCTCACCAGGGCTAGCAACAGAAGCAACAGAAGCAGCCTTTCTTCAACCTTCACGATGAACCGCTGTACTAGAAGCACCTTTGCGGCGCTGCACCTTGTGTTCTCATTAGAAATCGCTGCTTCGACCACCACACGGGAGTTTGCGTCCAGCGGGTCCTTCTCCATTCGCTCCACCATCGCATGCAAACCACCAGGAAACCTTACCACTCCGGCGCCATACCGCTGTCGCGACCGATTTGGAGTTGGTTTCACGAAACCATTGCAGCACTCCAGAACTTTCTCCGACACACCAGATTCCGCAAAGATTTTAATCGCCGCGTATTTCGCATCTCCGGCACTCTTTCTTGTCACCGCTACAAGATCCAAAACCTCTGATGGGAGCTTGGCCACCTTCAACTCAGAAAGTTCAACCTTTTCTAGTTTCTCTGAAGCCACATCAGTGGTAGTCTCTTGATTTTCCTTTGCTTCGACACTTCCAGCCGTCTCAACAATATCAGAAACAAGCTTTGCAAGACTCTTGTCTAAGTCGTCCTCCTCTTGAGTAGTGCTTCCCTTTTCATCGGCATCATCACCAAACAAACCAAATTCGAATGCAATCTCCTCAAATTTCTGAACCCTAACGTGTTCTTTCACGAATCCATCGTCGACGAAATCGTCAACCGGAGACCATGGTCCCTTCACTGTTTCTGCCACGATGCCTTTGTCAACCACCGTCATCTCAACATCGTTGTTGTCTCTCTTGGATTCAGTCTCAAGCACATCCCTGTACTCTTGATGTTGTTGCCCATTTCTTTCCCTTGATTTTGAAAATTGCATTTTTGAATCTTCAATCTTTCGTAAAATTGGATTGTTGTTATTGTTGCTACTGCTATTGTTGTTGTTGTTGGTTTCTCTCCGTGCCACCACGCACTTCCTCTTCACTTTATCAACACCTTTGTAGGCTTTGTGCAAGATTTTCCATGCTTCTTTAGCACTCTTTGCTATGGAAATCTTTTCAAGATGAGCAAAATCCACACATTGATGGATGATAAAGAGAACTCTAAAATCTCACTTACAGGCTGCACTGTCAGCCTCATCCTGCACACCATCAACCACCACTTCTAATACATCTTGAAACCCGAAGATCACTTTCATCTTCGTGACCCACTGGTTGAAGTTCTTGCCATCAAGAACCGGCAATGAAACCGGAAAGTCCTCATCAAACCCAAGCACAACAGCCATGGACATACCCTCGTAGGTCCCTAATCGTATAGCTCTGGATACCATGTTGAAAACACAAGCACTAGCACACAAAGAGAAATATTGGGAGGAGGAAGATGAAGAAAGATACCTTAAGAAAAAAAAACTTTTTATTCACTTCACTTCACCTGTACACGCTTTACTAATCACAACATTAAGTCTATTTATAATGCACACTATGATAGGTATTCATCACTAACAAACTAACTATCATTTAAAAACTTCACTAACTAACTCTATCAATACTAACTAATCTGAATTATTTCCAACATTGCTAACATTTCATCATCAATTCTTGGTGGTTGACACTTCTGAAACCACGAACCCAGCTGGTAAATATGACCTAGTGGGGTTTATACTCCATACCACCAAACATGGACAACAATGTAATGTTCATGGTGATGCTTGTAAAAATTGCTTAATTTCAAGAGGAAATAGGTATATTTCCATTTGTGTCAATTCCAATCAGAGAGGATTACGAGTTTCTAATATGGGAATTGGAAGACTTTTGCTCAGTTTTCAAACCGATTGTTCTCATCAAAAGGAAGAGGCTCGTGTCTCGTCATGCACTAATCTTGGTGAGCGCCCAAATTAAAGTAGAGGGAGACGGGAACCTACTTTTCCCATAAGAGGCACAATTTTGGAATGGTTAAAAATGTTTCACAATGGTTCTTTCTTATTTAGGTTCTATGTTGAATGCGATGGACTTTAGGGGTGCACTGTTTTTTATGTTATATATTGGAACAAATTTGGTGTTCGACGCAAACTCTTCACCAACCAGTGAATTGTGTTGTACTTTTGTCACTACCATAGTCTTTTTGCTAGGCTAAGCATGATGGCTATAGGGTTAAGTTCTATTGTATTATGTGTACCTTGAGGACTTTACTTGCCTCCATAGAAGACTAAAATATGGTTGAGTCGAAATGCAATTGATTTTATGTCCTATTGTTGCAAGTTAATTTGAAGAATAAATTTGCATTACTTTCTGCTCTAAAAGGTGGCCTAGGTCGACAGCCTAAATTAGCAACAAGGAAGGCTATGATGCAAATTTAGCCCATATGTCAACCTAGGTCCAATCCTGAAGCCCTTTATTTGGACTTGAGAGGAATGGAGCTATTACATCCACAACTTGATTTGTTTTTACTTTTTTAAAACAATAATAAATTTTTCCACTCAAATTTTATTGCACTATTTTTGAACATTTTTTTATTATAAAATAAAAGAAACACATATTTCAACTCTTTTTATTTATTCTTTTGCCAAACAAAAATAAAAAATGTAATTGGCGAAAAACATTTCTCTATTTTACAACAAATTTTTTTGTGATAGAAAAACAACTTTTTGATGTTAACCGATCTACTATGTCATAATAAGGGGATAACCGGATAACTATAACAAGAAAAAAATGGACAAATAAAATTAATTTATGAGGGAAATTTTAAAAATATGGAAACCAGAGTTGGTTTATGCTATTAACATCTTGCTCATCGCGATCTTTCTTTTTAAAAAGAAGGTAATGGCTGGGGTATTATGGTAAAATCACTTCACTTAGTGGGGGTAATCTTCATGCATATGAGGGGTGTAAACAAGTTTGGGCTTTTCTATTACATGTTGGTTGAACATTGTGAGGATTTGGGCGTCAAACATTACCAAATTCTCTGGAAATAGCCCTATTCACTATTGCTTTGCGCTCACACTGTAAATTGGCCTTCTTCACTCTTTGTTGGCGCATCTTGGAAGACCACCACCGTCTCACCGCCTACAGCATTCATCCTCATCTGCACTGGTTGTCGGTTTTTTGGTTTCTTTAAATAATCATAGACGGAGTGACTTCCATCGGTGCTGGCTAATTTTCGTTTTCCTCCATGGACCCTCTTCTTCTTCTTTCTATTTTTTGTATTTTTCCTATTTTCTTCGCATTCTGAACAATTGATGTTTGCTGTCAGGGTCGCTAATATTTCATCTTCCTGCGAAGTCTAGGTTTTTGTTTTATTTAGTTTTAATCGCACCCCCTGGCATCATCTTCCACATTTGAAGGTATGTTTGTTTTTTTCATGATTTTGTAAAGATTTATGTGTATTTACCTGAAGTATTTTCTTTTTGTGTGTGGTTTATGTTACCTGAAGTATTTGTACTGGGTTTGGTGACTAATTTCTTGAACAAAATATAATTTTTGGTTCCATTTGTCTATGTGATTGGTCCCTTAAGTTTATTTCTTTAAGAACCTGATATTTTTCGGTTTATCCTTTTAATTTATTTCTGTTTCATTTTTTTGTAATCTCACGAATAAGGGTCATTTGATTTTGTATGTGTTTTTTCAGTGAATGTTGTGCTGTAATTTATTTTTATAAGAATGTATAAGCATGCATTTGTGGCAAACTAAAAGTGAAATAAATACAAATTAGATTAATACAGTTCTTCGAAGAAAAAAATGGGTAGGAGATGAAAATATAATTTGTTCTGAACTCTAAGTTCTAGAACTGTCTTAGTATTTGCGTTTGCACGGGTACAACTGTTGCTTAGCATTTATGTTGTGATTCTTTCTTCCTTTTGTTGTTAATATCATGGGGTTTCATGTGCACTTGGAATAATAGAATGTGAAAGCTGTCTTTTTTCGATTATTTATCAAATACCATCATTGTTTAATTTTCTCCATTTCATTACGGGGGAGGTAGGAGTTTGTGATTCTGAAATTATGTTGATCTACACATTGATATTTGTTTTGATTTTTGGTTGAAGGGAGAAGAATTGAGAAAGTTGATTGGTGCTCCTTCCTACATCGAGTGTAGTTCAATAACGCAGCAGGTGCATTTCTCTTGCTTAGCATTTATGCTGTGATTTATTCTTTCTTTTGTTAATATCACGGGGTTTCATGTGCACTTGGAATGATAGAATGTGAAAGCTGTCGTTGACGCACGCTGCCTTCAAAGTGGTTCTTCAACCACCAAAGCAAAAGAAAAAGAAGAGGAAGGCACATAAGGCATGCTCAATAGAAGTATATACCTGGAAGTGGTTTGCAGGTGAGAATAGTTATCGCTTATGCCCCAGGACAAAATAGGTATCGCTGATTCTATCTGCAAATCTTTCTTCTGTCATTCTTCGGTTAATTGGTTTATACTTTTGATATGTTGATTGTGTTTTTTTAGGTTCCTTTTTGAAGATTTCTTTCAGCCGGTGGAAATTCATCGCATCCTGCTCCTCTTCTTTGGGTAGGTCAATACATTATTCTTTATTTCTTTGCTATTTGAATTTGGTTCCCTGTGGTATTCATGATTATTTCTTTGTGTTCATAATTTACTAAGCAGTTGTGGCACTCTATTTTCCTGTTATCCCAATTCTATTTCCATGATTATTTTCCTATTTTGCATGTTTGTTGAATTGATTATGTTTGCATAGACAATGTATATGTATTTGCAAATTGTCTATTTGCATGCAGAGAGAATGTTTGTGGATTTGATTGTACTAACAAATTTATTGGGTTTCATGTTTTAATCTAAGTGCAATTGATTCTGATTGGTTTTTTCTTCTGTTTTTTTTTTTGTTGTAATATAAGTAAAAAGTAGTTTTGAATTAGTTTGCTTGGTATTCCAATATTGGAGAATGCACTCTGATAATTTAATGCATTTTTTGGCTTCAGTATTTTTGTTTTGTTTTTTGGACTAATTTAAGTGTGTTTGGTTTTTTATTTTGGTACTCTGATGTAATATAAGTGTAATAGATTGTTTTATTTTTTAGTTACATAAAGTGACCAATCAATGCAATGAATAGATTTTATTTTAATATAACACTAGCAGCACTCATGAAGTAGTGATGGCGGCTTTATCAATCACACTACTTTAGCTATTGGTCCATGGTGTGTTGTGGCATCTCTTACTTATATTCATTTGGATGGTAAGAACTATAGAAACCCTTTTGAATTTCATCTGTGGAAATGGGAGGTAAGCAAGCATAAAGAGCTTTATCTCGCAGCTATATAAGGAAATTATAGTCACTGCAGTTATTCTATGGTTGCAGTGAAAAATGTAATGGCTATTAACATAATTCTATCAGATTAATTTTATGACTCCGCTTGCTTTGTCTTTTCTGCCTTTTTGTTTTTCTGGTCTTTTTATTTTTATGTCTCTATACCAAAGAGGAGATGTGGCTATAGTAGAATCCTCAAACGACCCCGAATCCTAATTGTAGCTTCAGTACTGGGGAGCTATGGAAATTATTTGGCTGATGGATCAGAGCACAAGTGAAACTGGAATCACTACCATCTTCTATTTATTGATTAACAAATCAACATTATTTTCAAGAACAGCTGTGTCCAATGTCTGGCATCTGTTTTCTTAACACAAGTTTTTTTTGTTCTTAAGAGGAACAGTTTGAGAAGGTTTAATTGACTGAAATTGTTTCTAGATCTATCTTGGGTGCACGTGCAGTTTTGGCAGTTCTTAAAGATTTTCATCATAGAAGACTTCAAATTTTAGCAGATTCAGATCTCGTGCTATTTGCATTTGAAACAATGGCAAATAAATACAAGCTCGGGTATCCGAAAAACTTGGACATTTAAATACTAAAATGTTATTATGTTCTTGATAATTGAGGAAATTCTCTGTTAGGTTAGTTTCACTCATTTTGGTTGATGAGCTTTTATACCATGTTACCATGAATTAGCTAAACTTTTGATTGATTGGGTGTTTTCTGCTTCGAGTAATGAGTTTTTCAACAAAAGCCATCAGATGCACAAAGGAAAATAATTGTCAAACTAAACAAAAGATGTCCACCATTTTTTCAGATGTTTACATTAATACCCCATGTCCAATGCAGTCTTATTATTACTAACCAAATTTTACTTCCTTTGTTGTGCTGTAAAGCCTCATTGTCTATTTGTTTTTTTATTACTCATTTTCTATGTGTTATTGTTTTTCATGCACTCTTGCCCAAGTGCATGGTTTAAACTGCAACCAGACAACCTACCAGACTGTCATAAGATATGTCTGGATAGAAATAAATAAATATTTAAAAATGTAAAATCACATGTGTAAATAGAGAAAGATGTGTTGAAGGTATGCGACATGAGAACATTATGTTTCATTCTCGAATTGTTCTGGGGATGAATTGGCCCCCGGGCCTAACTTAACAGATTTTGTTGGGCTTGAGGCTAAGCCAATTTGCATGTGATTGAGCCATTTTGAACTCTTTGCATATTTTATTCGAATATATTTAATTTTAGGGAGTTTTCTATATTGCATTATGGCATGGAATTCAAGCTGCCGTCAAAACGTTTGAGGAGGAAGTGTTCACTAATGATGATAAAGTGTGGGTTAGTCTATAATTATATAATATGTTCTTTGTTCATGTCAATTGGATTATTTAGTTCAATAATTGTATTCTAATAGTGGATTTTTTTATGCCCTTGACTTTCTCTCAAAAAAGCATTCCATGATGAGCTAGCATTACTTCAGAAAATATAACGTCCAAAAAACTTATGTGTAATTTTATTTTGGGAAAACAATTATTTTTGTATTTCCCCATAATCTTGAACATCAATTTGATGTGTTGGTAATTTTATAGCAATTTTTTACATATTTCTTTTATGTTTCACATTCTCTATGTGTGGACCTAAACTTAGAGGTCAATATAGGTAGGCAGGGAGTGCACTAACAAAGATAATAACCAGAGTAAAAAAGCGCTCAGCGTCTACCAACAGCAGATTCTATCAGTCTCACTGGGAGTAGTCAGTTCAGTAGAGGAGCACTTAGCAAGTGATTACGTAACTTTTTGTATTTTTGGCTACATAGAAGGAGGTGATTAAGTTCTTTATCCATTCCTTTTCATTCAACTACCTATCACCTAACACAGCAAACACACTTTGACCATTATCTCAAATTCAATGAAACCCGTTTAGCGTGAATATTCTGGAGGGTTGACTATGTAAGTATAAGAGAGTTGGTTCTTCAAATTTGCAAATAAAGTTAAAGTTTTTTATGATGGGTTGCAGCATAAGAGTGTGAAATCTCATTTTGGTGGCTTAGAACTCAAAGTGAAACCGCAAATATCTAAGCTTGCTATGCGGGTCATAAGTTGTTTATGGAACAACTAAGTAGGATATTTTACTCCCTTAATTAGTGCCATGGATTATTTTGTTCACCTTTGCTGGGTTTTGCCCGCTTGCTACTATACTTTCCCAATTTTGATTCAAAAAATATTAGCCTCTCAGAGTGACCTATAAATGACTCCAAGCATATTACACACTATATATGATATACCTATGAATTTTTAATAACATTCTGGCATTTTATTCTATTATAGGTAGATGAACTTAAGAAACTGGTGGAAAAAGGGCAAAGTCAAGTATATTGGATTATCTAAAGCCAGGAAGGAGAGCACATGCAGTTCATCCCATCACAACTGTACTAATATAGTGGTCTGTCTGCATGTCAGTTTTATCCTCCATGTTCATAGGAGTACAACTCTCATGATTGTTTTTCATTAAAAAAATATATTTTGAACAATCTCTTTAATAATGAGCTACTTGAAAAGAGGGTAAAAACAATTAAATTCCTTAACATTGTTGTTGCTGATTGCATGTTTGCCTTAATATGACTTCACTTTCTTAGTGCTTTTATTGATTCAGGGAGCTTGGTATTGGATTCTTATTCACAAGGTTTCAATTGATAGGTTGTTTGATCTGGTATGGTCTATGAAGACTGGATAACATATATGTCTGACAAAGCAAAGGTCTGATTCTACTTTCACTATTGTTTGTGATTGAGCTCATTTCTTAACTTCAATTCTAACACAAATTTAACTAATAATTATTGACTTTGCACATAACACTTGAATTTATAATCTTACTTTGGTAAATATTGTATGGTGGTATTATCATCTTAGTTTGCAACTTAACACACAACTTATAATTTGTTGGCGAGATAGCATGAGTAGTTGCATTTTATCTGCCAGCTTGAGTATTAGCCATGGAAAAAAAAACCACTTGAAGATTTGTGATGCATTTTATCTGCCAACTTGGTGTTTACCAAAACTCAATTATCAAGCGAAACTCTCATTTTTTCTAGGCAGGTACTCATTTGGTTCCTTCTAATTTCATCGTTTCCCTTTTTTTTTCCTTCTTAAGTTCCTACTGAAGTGGTTTAGGCATTTCCCCATTAGTTCCTCTTTTATAAGACGCCTTCCTATACATGTGCATGACAAAATTGCAAAATCTTCATAAATGAAGTTTTGAGAAATAATAATTTATTCTAAAGGTTTACACTGCTTCTATGATGTTTCCAGATAATTGGATGGGAAAATCTATAGCACTGCTTACCAAAAATTTTATCAATCCTTTGTCTACTCTAATGCAAGGGTTATCCCTATTTAGAAAGTAATGGAGAAAGTGATATTGACATGACCAGGTGAATCTATTGTGCATTCTTTAAGAGGCATGCCCTGTTGATGCCATTGTTGAAGGACCAAACTTTGAATTTGCTATAGACTCATAAGGTTCTATTTCATTTCCTGTCTTACAGAATTATAAAACTATAATGTGTTAGTACATGGAATTTTTGTTTCTTTGCTGTTTTGTTTGCTATTTAATTATATGTTTAACTGTTGCAGGAGCTTCTATATGACAAGGGAAGCTGGTTGAGAACAGGGACCGATGGAAATCTGCAAGCGTTGATTGAAAAATAATGTGGTCCTAATTCTTTCGCACCCAGAATCACCCTGTTGCCTGTTTCAAAAGGTTAGTTAATCAAGTAGTCATACACATTTTTACAATCTTGCTTTTCAGTTTTGTGAAAAAAATACATCTTTTGTGTTGTTCTGTGTTATCTACTTAATAGGGAAAGGAGGAGTAAGGAAAAGTAATTTTAAAAAAGATTTATTTCATGGCTTATCATTTTTTGCCCATGGAAATTACATCTATTTATTTCAGATCTACATTGTACACAAAGTTAGTTCCATGTTCTCTTCATTTCTCTTGCATGATTCCTATCTTCTGCTATTTATGATCTCCTCAATGCTTGAACCAATAAAAGGGATTTGTTTGTCATATTTAATCAGTTGCATGCAAATTTGGAATTAAATATGCAAAAGCAAAACAATGATTTGAATAGCTATGCTTCTAAAGGTTGCTCCATCGTTTTTCAAATGGAAATCTGTTCCAAACAGAAGCCTTCTTACATAGCTAAACGTTCAAGACAACATGAAGTTGAAACAACAAATCATGACAATTATTTTTAATAGAGGGGTTCCACGATGATCAACTACATTTTGCAAAACATGGTCTCCAATTGATGACTATTGGACATCTGCTATGTAACACATCTAATGTGAGTACTTAAAAGTTGAAGTCATGTGTGTTTCTTTGATGTCAGGTGGATGATCCATTTCAAAAATGTAGTCACTGGCGACAGGCAGTAACACATTTCTTTGATGCAAGTATATGCTTGAAAAAAACAATAACCACAACAAAATGATGCTGCAGTTTGATGTTGAAGTTTGTTGGTAGATATCAACTGTATTTATATATATGATAAATATTAGTATGATGACATTCAGTTATATGCTTCCCCAAAAGCATATCTAAACTTTACAATTTAATAATAAGGGAAAAGATTCCTGCATTTTAAGAAAGAAAGGAGGGTTATTTATAGGCTTACTACTAGATTTGATTTTCTCTTGGACAACGTGTTCTATCTACCGTCTTTTGATTATACAGAGAAGACGAAAGATTTTGTTTATGTCAAAGTGTGATGTGCTATGAATTATAGTAATATTCATACACATTTTAGCTATGACTTACTTTGAAAGCCAGTAAATATTATGCAAATATGTAACAGGGACATGGAAGCTATGAAGACTGCACTGAAATGCTTCGTCTTATTGTCGATCTGGTGGAGCCAACCATATATGTTGATAATCAGAGTGGATGCTGTCCACGGTTTTATATAAACATAAACATACTAAAAAATATTATTCCGAAACACAAAACAAAACAAACGTGCAATGATTTTTCATTTTAAATAATACATGAAAACTTCTTTAATATTGCTCTTTTAATTTGTTATTATCTAGATTTAATTATGAATATTCTTTCAAAATAGTATAAATAATTCCTCCACAATATTATTTTGTCCGTGCATCGTACGGGTACAAGATCTAGTTGAGTTAATGTTAAAGGTTCAATACAGAATTAGTCTTACACCTAATGAATGTATAGAGATATTTGATTTTAAAAAAATAAAAATTCATCAAATTATATTGCTTAATAAGTCATTTATTAATCATCATGTAATTCATTTAAGTATATTTTGACTTGAATTAACAAAATTTCCCTGTAGCTTAAAATATGAATACCATTGTTTAATTAGATTTGATGTAGAAGAAAGGAGATAAACAATTCATTATGGATTTTTGAGACGATGCAAAAAAATCTTTTTTCCTTTTTGGTTATTTCGGGATGTTTGTTTTTAGGTATCTCATAACATTTTTATAACTGATATTTCAAAAAAATGATATAATTAGGAATCTTATTCTTAAATAGTTCAAAAACAAGTTTGTTCAATACTACATTTTTAAGAATATTTTTTAAAAATATAAAAAAAAAAAGTGAAAAAATGTGGAGTGAAAGTTAATGACCCGTATTTTAATTGGTTGCAAGATTACTTTTATTTCACTGGCATGAAAAAATAACATCAATATCAAACCTTTATAATATAACATAACATGAAAATATGACTTTCTTAAAAATTAATAATGCTTAAAATTATATTTTTTAACTAATAAAAAATGTAAGAATGTCTTATTCCAGCAAATATATCTATTTAATTTTGATTTCGATTCTGGAGCCGTACACCTAACCGAGTGGTAGTTGAAGACAACTTCCTCCATGCGTGACATAGTGTCTCTCCATTTGAGATGGGATAGATACCTGCAAAAGACACTATAACGTTTAAGTTAATGGGGTACCTAGTGTCTTTTGTTTTTGGTAGAAAGGATCACCTAATGTATGAGTGTAAAGAGGGAAAGAGACATACCTAAGGGTCATTTCCTCTATTTATAGTTAAATGGGTTACGTTTAACGGGTGCTATGTGGTGCATTGAGACATTTGATGTGGTTGATCTGCTCAAATTGGGTATGAACCCAGTTCCGATCCAAAACAATATTTAAACATCGATTATTGAAATAATATATTTTTATAGTTAACTAATCTGCACACTCTTACATTATGTTTGCTTCAAAGAATATTGCGAGGATAGAAAACACAACCACAGATTTTGGTGAGAAAAATATGATTTTCACCGTTTTTGTTGATAAACGAGAAATGAGAGAAAGAAAAACATTTGTGTGGATCCCGCAAACAAAGTTTTCTTTCAAGAATTACAGAAAATTGGAGAAAGATGTATTAAATATATAAAACTACAATTATGCCCTTATCTTTTTATTTCATCTTTCTTATCTTTTTCCAAGAAAATATTTACCAGAGACAAACAGGTCTTTACAAAAAAATACCATTTTCTTTCTTTCTATTTTTTTATCAAAGCAAACAAGTAGAGATAACTTAACTTTTCTTTCTCTTCTACTTTTCTCTTATTTCTTTTAATACAAACAACATAAAAATTTATCTATTTTTTTTACTTATTTTATCTCCTCTTCTACTTGTTTTCACCCTACTTCTCACGACTGAGCCTCCCGTTTTGTGAAGTGTCGATGGAAAATAGTGGTTGGTGATTGATTTTACATCTAAGAAGAAAACTTAAGGGTCAAGAAGAGTGATAATGAATTTAACCGTGGATGACCAAGCAAACTGCAAAAGTGAAATAGAGAGATTTATTTAAGCTTGGGCTTACGGTAATGGAGGCCCTGAGGAAAGGAAAACAGGGTAATCTTGAGCTTACCACCTGTTGTCACTTCAACAATTTATAGGCCCAAAGCATCCAACCAAGTCCGAAATTAGTTGGTATCAACCCTGTTTTTGCTGCTTCATTAGTTCATTGTCTGTAATTCCTACAAGCAAACAAAAAAATCGTTGTTTCTCCTTCATTTTAGCAATTTCCTTTTAAGTATGACGGCCATGTGGACAAGTTTTCACGTACTTCAAATACTCTATTTATATTTTGGTTGTCTTCGTCACAACTAAAGTCCTTCAATTTTTCATTTTGGCTCACTACATTTAGCAATTTATGAATTTAATTTTGAAAAGCATAATTTCATATCAGGATCAAAAGGAGTAAACTATAACGAACGCTTCTTGATCCAAGTGACAAGGAGTTTGATTCCCCTTAAACAAGATTTCGAGTTTGAATATTGTGAATGAAAAAGATAAGTATTGAAAAAGCTTTGCCCCCTTTAAATAAATTTTCCCGACTCGACTTGGATTATTCGAAGTTCAATATGAGGTCTCAGACAAAAGAAAAAAAAGGAGCCAGCTAAATATGATAATGAGCCAAAAGAAAATGAATTGTGGGGGTTTAGGATTTTATGAGAGGGTCCAGCAAGGATTTATTTTATTCAGCTAAAAATGTGGGCCTCTGGACTCCAAATTTCCAGACATTTTCAGTAAAGATAGCAACAGAGGAGGAGGAGCAGCAACTTAACTCTTGCATTTAATGGCGCAACAACGCCATGCAAGTATAGCTGTACACTGTACTGCAGTAGAGTTGAGGTAGTATCCAATGTAACCACACAAAAATGCAACCTTTTATTTTTCACGACTATGATGTGTGAACCAATCAGCTACTTTATTCATCCAGACACAGACCAAAGAAGTATTGTTAATATTCATATTAATATTAACATAAACATAACCATTAGAATATAATATTGAAACCAATAAATAAGGGCCCGCACAGTTAGTAGAGTGCAAACAACCCTGGCATGGAGTTAATACACTCACATGGTTAAATTCATTACAGTTACATCCTCTGCAAGCATGCTATGACAATAGTTAATACAATCACTCACATGGTTAAATTCTTCATTTATTTAGTTGAGGTTGAGGGACATATTATGCCTAGACTATTCAACGAGGAAGTATTGATTTAGTGCTTCTCAGTGATGCTCATACTACTGTTGATAATAACAGTAGTGTAAACTGTAAAGCACTTCAGATATTTGCATAGCAACACTGGTTTGCACAAAAGTTATCATTTTTTTGAAAATTTTGGTTCAGTCTTATGATGAGCTTTTCATTCCAGTTAGACTTACAGTAACACATTCCTTTCCCCCTGATAAAAGACTCCATGTAGGCTTCTCATTATTTGAAGCCTTCTTAGCATTATGGACCATAGTGCCAACAGGCTATATGTTGGAAAGCCGCCTTAATTGCGGTTCGCCCCAGCCGCCTTAATTGTGGCAACTTTGGGTTGCCTTAATTACAGCCTCTAACATCTTCATTGTGCTGGTTGTGAGGAGGTGTATTTAGTCCCATATCGCCTAGAGATATGGCCTAACTAGCGCTTATAAGGCTTGGACAGTCCTCACCTTACAAGCCGGTTTTGTGGGGTTGAGTTAGGTTCAAGCCCAAATTCTAAACCTATATGGTCCGTGTTTTCCAGTGGAAAAGATCTGAACTCAGTAATGTCTTACAGCAATTTTTCCATGTGTGTTATGATTTACTTAATGGCAAGAGTGATCATGAAAAATTTGCCACAGAACTAACTACAGTTTTGGATTGGATTATGAATCACTGCTTTCACTTCGGGATGTTTGTCATGTTTCTAGTATGAGGGATGGCATTAAAAAAAAATTTGATTGGGATGAGACACGAAGTGAAAATGAAGCTGAAATTGGGATGATACGTGATTTTGCAGATGCAGATAAGTCGCATCTTCCCAGAGAACAGTTATGATGTTTGCCTCCACTAACTAATTCAGATTATACTGATTTTCAGACTAAAGAGATGCAATATGATGAGAAGGAAGAATTTAGAGATATTAAAGATAAAGTGATCAGTTATGAATCTGAAAAGGAAGTCTCGGGAGGGAGGGCTCAATCAGCTACTGATAGGACAGGACCCTGACTGAATCAACTTCAGGAATCACAGAAAACTAACGCCAACTTGAGATTGGAGTTACAAACCTTACAAGAATCCAATGGAATACTCCAGGATCAAATACAAAATCACACATTCTAAATGCAGATCTTGTCACTCAGCATACAGAAGCTGACTTAATAAACGCTCATCACAAGACACGAGGTGTGGGCATTAGAAGTGGAACTGGAGAACAAGAACCAGTACTGTGAAGAACTGGAGACCAGATATTTTGAACTTCAGCTCCAGCTTGAAAGGTATCAGTAATCATTAAATTTAAATATATATATATATATATATATATTTTTGGTACCATGGTATCGGCAGGAGTATCCCCCGGCTTTGCCGGGAACTAATCTCCTTCGGGACCTTGACTGCATTAAGGCTATCCCTCCCAACGTTGTTTTTTATCACCCCGCCAAGGCTCGAACTCGAGACCTCTTGGGAGTGAGGACCAACCGCAGCACCAGTCGGACCAACAGAGTGTTGGTATTAAATTTAAATATTTGTTACTATTCATTATGATTTTTGAACATTTAGGTTTTCATGCCTTATTTGAAGATTGTCACACTAACATATCAAGTTTATCTTCTCAGCATCACGAAGGAGTGCTCAATTGATGACATTACTCAGAAAGATAAGCAGCTGCAAACTGCAAGCTTATCTCATTTTATTCCCTTTATTTATTGACTCAGTCAGATTATTATTTTCCTATGACATTTTGGAAAATTTTAATCAAGTGAAGCATCATTCATCTTGATACTAATTTGGCATTAAATAGCGTTTGGTTTTATATGATGTTAACTTGCTTTTTGAACTATAAATGGGAGATCCCAGACTGAGACTGGAACATGATGAGCAAGTTACTTGATTAATTGCATATTAAGTTCTTTATAAGCTTTGCAAGCCATAAAAATATCCAATATACAAATCTCTAGGAGGGTGAGCGGTGAGCCTTGGCGTAACGGTAAGGTAGCCTTGTGTCTTGAAGGTCATGGGTTCAAATCCTGGAAACAGCCTCTTCGCTTTCGGGGGTAAGTAAGTTTGTGTACATTTACCACCCTCCCCAGACCCCACCAGGCGGGAGCCACATGCACTGGGCTGCCCTTTTACAAATGTCTAGCATAAGAAGTGGCATGGCGCTGTGTTCTGTTTCCTTCTAGCTGAGCATAATTGAAAATAAAAAATTCCAAGGCCCTATGCCACTGTGATTTTAGTGTGGAAGTTGGGATAGGATTTAATCATGAAAACAGACTATAATTTATATTGGCTATTTGATATCTGTGTGCTGTACTACCCACCAATTTGAATAAGCAAAGGATACACCCCCCACCCCCCAAAAAAAATGTTTGCCTTATTTTCTTTTGCTGAAGGAAAAAATATATGCTGCTCACAAACTGTATCTATATGTTGCAACTTGCAAGGTAACTTAAAATGAATCAGGCACATCTCATTGAAATTATCTGAGGTTTCCATCTATAATATCATTTTGATGGCCACCTGTGGCCCATGTGTATAAGAGAAGATGAAAGAAGAATGAAGAGGGAATTAAGAATGGGCCTCACAGCAACAGTGGCATACGTGTCAACGAGAGGAGGAAAAAAAGGAAAAGAAGGTGAAGGGAAAGAAGGAAAAGGGTCAGTTGGAAAGGAAAGGGAGGGAGAATAATAACAGAAATGGACAGCTGGCAGAGAGGGAGTGGGAGAGGGGATTTGGGGAATCATGAAGAAATGACTTAGGGAAGGAGGTGTGCGGGGTATCATGAAAATTGTGGGGAGGTAACCTTGGCCAGTAGGAGTAGTGTGCACTATTCCTTAGTGACCATATTCCTATTTTATTTTCTTCTCGTTTTCTCAGTTTTTTCATATTCTCTGTGACTGGTTTCAGCACAGTTCTTGGTGTTTGACTGTTTCTTTCTCTGTTCATTTTGTGGTTTACAGAGAAGTTTCCTCTGCTGTAAGGAGCTGGGCCCCATTTCTTTATGTTGAATATTATCCAAATTTTCAGTTTCTATCACATTTACAGTTACCAACAGGGTCTTCATACTTTCTGTATCCCTGATTATAGAGTGAACTATACTAAATACCCTCAATAAGCAACTGTTAGATGTGTGACTTGTAGCAAAACACTTCATCTTGTTTCTTTTTGGATATTTTAAATGATGGCTGAATGATACGGTTTGAAATTTATACTTTGCTGCAAAACTTCATTGTTAGATGGCTGCTCCAAATTTTAAAAATCATACTATCTTGGAATTCTATTTGCTTTCAGTTGAGACCAGCCAACAAAACCCAGGCAAAGCCCTCCCTCCTTAGTTTTAGCAGCTAGTACAAAGCAAGCCGAGTTATGAAACAGTAGTGTTAAGGAATGGACAGAAGAAGTTTTGTCAGTTCCATTAGGAAACAATTCAAGAAGAATCCTTTAAAGCATTACAAGTGGATACAAAAAAATCAAAATGAAGCCCTGATTATGTGTTTCGTGTTTGGAGAATATTGATGAGAACAACAAACAAAAATGGGGAAGGAAGAGCCATCTACCCTGATGTGTGAATGACTACCATTCAGTATAAATTAAACAACACTAGTGCTGTAACTAGAATTTAGAGTTGACTACTTACCTGTGAAAAATCATCTCTGTAGCAATATGTATTGGTATTGAGTTAAGGGGTGTTGATCAATCCTGCAGGAGTGGGAGATAATAGCTGCTTCAGAAAAGTTGGCAGAATGTCAAGAAAGCCTCCTTAACCTCGGGAGGCAGTTGAAGGCAATGGCTGCACCAAAGAATGCATCACTTTTTGACAGTGTCATTGCCACCCATCATAATACAATTACAAACACAACTATTGTACCTCTAAAAGACATGAAAGTGAGAAATCCATCTTCTCTACTTGATCAGATGCTGGCTGAAGATGATACAAAATCAAAGGTTCACAAAGCAAGTGACAGAAGCTCTAGCCCCACCAGCATTCCTGCTTCTATACAGCCCCTGGAAAAGATTTTAGTTTTGAACAGACTTAAAGGCAAGGATGACAGTGATACCGTTAATTCTTTGGCCATTGTACCTGCCAAAAAATCTAGAGCTCGAAATTTGTGGAAAAAGCTATTAGGAAGAAAGAAGAAAGCCAAAAAGAAAACACCCTTTCAGTTCAACACATAAATGCAATTCTAGTGTTGTTCAGTACTTCCTGAGAGGGGGAAACAATTATATTTCTTTGTTATATTTTTAATGAGGAGATTGAGTGGTGTTTGTGTGTTTCGCTCCTCACTCTTGTATATACCCTTGAAAACTAACAAATGAAGATTCATGTTGTGAAATGCATCCACCATTGTTGTTATGGCATATATGCTCACCCGGGTGTTCAGCATTGAGAAATCCATTGAAATGAGGATTCTCTGTTTTGTGAGCTTATAACGATCTTCGTAGTTGTGTATAACTTTTTTTCAGGGTATAACAACTTGGCAGTTCTGTACAATTTTTATTGATGAAAGATACACTGGCTAATGTTTATCAAAATCATATATGGAGGACATTATGCTTAATGCCGGTCTGGCTTGTAATAGCACGACGGGTAAATTATAATGGGCCTATTTGGATTGACTTATAAACAACTTATTTAGGCTTATCTACTAGCTTAAGCGCTTGTCAGAGTGTTTGGGAGAGCTTATGGAAACAGCTTATGACATGTCCATAAGCCGTTTTCAACTTATTTTGATAAGCTCTCCAGGATAGCTTATGAAAACAGCTTATAACTTATATGAAAACAGTTTGACTATATTTTCTGTTTGATTATAGAAATAGCTTATACATAAGCGTTTATCCTATAAACGCTTAATTAAGCCTTTTACCCAAACAGGCCCAATATCAATGCCTGACAGATTGAATATATCAATATCATAATGTATGACATTTTGGTCAACCTGCAATTACTTGTAAAGTTATTGATATGCCATTGAGAGGATCCGATTGATATTCAGTATTAATAACTCGCCATATATTTTCTTTAGAGAAAAAAAGGCTGAGAAATTTGAATTAAGAGTAACAAAATATTATTCTTACATGTAAAAGCATGAAACATAACAGGCATGCGAGGAGTTCAGGTTAAATCTACTGCAACGAAATGAGAACTCAAAAAAAAGAAAAATGTCCAAGCCTGGAGAATAAAATGTATAATTTTCCTCTAACTTCAAAACTTTCATATGAAGTTCTAGAAATGCCATAATGGAAAGGCAATGCACCCTGAAGGTGGAAGCAAATCTGTCAAGTATATTAATCTCTATAAAGTATGAATTTTGCGACATCACTAAGTCCTGCTTCCTCGTAACATTTGGCAATCCGCCCCAAATACTCATCCCATGTTCCCTCTATAGAAGCCAAATCCAACAAGAAAGCAGCTTCATCTAGTACAACCTGCAATTGATTATAAAGTTTAGGATGAATCTCAGCATACACCCTTGCCATGAATATCTGATAGTATAGCCATGACGTTCAAATTATATCAACATATAGTTAACACTATATATAGAACCTGTGCAGGCGCCTTTCCTTTTTTAAGATCTTCTTGCCTTCCCTCATCAGTCACCTTCTCTTTAATGTACTCAATTTGCTCGTCATCCCATTGTGCTATATTAGCAACATCCTAAACAAAAACGAAAATGGCACAAGAAATACCAGCAAAGGGGGAAACAGAGGAAAATAAGTACAAAAGGAAAAGAGATCAAGCACAAGCTTACATTTAAACCAGAAAACCAGACTGATAAAGACTTTATACCTGATACTTGCAGCCCAGAGTCCACCATGGTGATTTCAAAGCTCCCCTGGCAGCATCTTTAGCTTCTACATTACGCCCAACCCTGTAAACAAATATTAAAGAAGAATAAGCTCCTTAGAAGATGAAAGCAGTGTCAGTTTTCCGATTTTAAACAATCCCAAGAAAGTCACAAAAAATGTTACTACCAACCTCAACAAAACCTCAGCATTGAACACAAAAGGTCGTGCAAATCCAGGAAAATGCTCCTTCTTTGTATAAAATTCCCCTGTTACTAAAGCTGAAACCTTCCACACAGAGACATAACTGACATGTAAATCAATTGATTAATGGCAAATGCTTGAGGACAAGACAGCAAAAGAACATTACATGATCCCCTTCCTCAAAATGTCGCATCACTTTGCGCTCTATGATGTCCGGAAATATACCAACCTGAAATCAAATTAGATTCTTGCAATGATTTGTCATGAAAGTTAAAAAACACAGTTTATAAATTCATTAATACCTTTTTCAAAAGATAGACATCTAGGTTCGAAATTTTAGACTCAGCAAAATCACCCTTTTTGTAAAGTTTCTCCCCAGCATCGGCAGAGGCATAGAATAGTTCTTCGTTTCTCTCTTGACTGTTCTTTGCATCTTCTTCAACCAGTATTCTATGTATAAATTGGTCTACCTGTATATATTTAATAGACAATCGGCACAATACCATGTTAATTAAGGCATGATGAAGTGTCCATTAATCTAAGTCACAATGAATTAACAACAAACGACTAACCAAGCTCCACTTACACTCTTAGCTAAAAGCCACACTCCATGTTTGTTGACTTCCACCACAGGCATTTCCATCCTGCAGGTGTTTATAATTACAATATCATCAAAACAAAACAAAACAAAATAAATTAACCACAGGAAAGGATACACATTAGCCTTACTCAGGTGGAGCAGTGGGCCACCGCAGCAGTGCAGTTACAGTACCTATGAAGAAAACAATTTCATATTAAATATAATACTGAACTTGAAGATTTCGCAAAGTACTTAGGGCTGGTTCGTTTAAGATTAAAAAAAAAGTGATTTTTATAAAAAATAATGTAGTGATTACTTTTTTAGAGATTTTTAAGTAAAGCAAAAGCTAATTTGTGTTTGTTTATAATCATAAAAATCACTTTTTACCTGAAGAAAGAATTGATTTTTATGAAAAACTACTAAAAAAAGCTTCATATTTTTTGAGATTAATGATTTTTTTTTTTTTTCAGATTCTGATTTTTTTCAAAAGTCGAAGAAACGGGTAAACAATAACAATATTTAAAAGTGCTTACAAAAATAATTGATTTTTCATAATAAAAAACTGTAAGAAACAGGGATTACAGATTAATCTGGTACTCATACCTGAGCTGTTTTTTGACAGTGGTATAGCAAGGGGGATTAATCCTTGCCTAGCACCCGGAGAGATAATAGATTCACCTGTTACAAAGAGTAAGAAAATTCATAAGCCAAACCACACATGTTCATAGCATTATAATTTAAGTCACATGTTCAAGTGCATTGCCAAAATACAGATTCGCGATTATTATAAACAATAGCAAGATGGAGCAATTTGTTAGTGAAAGTGCAAAAAGTTTGATTATGATTTATGGAGAAAAATGATAATTTGGAAAGACGGGTACCTCTGGTTTTCAAAATAGTTAAGAGGTGTGAGAGATGGTGAGGAGGCTGAGTTGCAGCAACGTCCTTCACAAAAGACACGTGGTCTTGAATGAGGTTGGCATTAACAATAGCAATACCGGGAGTGGAAGAATAAGAAGAAGAAAAAGAAGCTCTGCCGCGGCTGAGAAGGAGGGGGGCCACGTGGCAGCCCCCGCCGTACACCACCCCGCCGCACACCTTCATTCTGTTATTCTTCACCTTTTAATTTTGTTGCCTCATCTCATTCTCTCATCTTCGCTGCTTTTATCTAATTTTTCTTCCTTACTTTCTTTCTTTTTTCCTGAGATAAAACACTGCGAGTCTGCCACACAAAAACATCTTATATTTCATTTACATGGTTTTCAATACAAACCTCAAAATAATATTTTCGCATGTAATTATTTTAGAAGTTATGTAAGAGAAATTTTCTTTCAACATGATTTTATCTTTACACAATCTAAAACAAACATATTCTTAAAGGGATGTTTGATAGAGGAATTCATTTTAATTTCCCAAATCGTAATTTGGGAATATTTGATATATCAATCAAGGTTAGTTCGAGTGGTGATGGACGTCCTTTAAGTAAGTGGTCAGGGATTCGATTTCTGATTCTTGCGTATAGAAAAAAACCTAGTTGAGAGGGAGCATTTCACCTTGATTGCCTTCAAATTCTTTGAAGGAGATTAGTCTCGTTGAACAATTGGGAATACTTCTTGCAATTATATTCGAATCCAATTTTTTTCTTTCTATATTTGATATTTTTTTAAAATTACATTCCTAGAAAAGCCCATTTTGGCTGCTACACTTTAATTTTGATACAAAATATTTTACACATATTTTTAATGATGTAATAATATATAATTGGTTATCAATACAAAAAAGTATGTACACGGTAATCTATTAGTTGTTAGTTGAATAATAATAATTATAAACATAATCTCTTGGATTAAACTCAACAATGAACATTGGCAAGGTTGAAGGTTGTTACATACATACATAAATTAAAAAATGATAAAAAAAAATTATATTCTTCAATTATGACAAATAACAAGTTATTATTTTAAAAAAATATTCACATTTTATTTAATAAATAATGGTTATTTTTTGTTTGAATCTTGAATCTTTAGATCAGAATCAATTTAATTTAAATTGATTAATATTATATAATATATTTGTTTGTTTTAATTTAAATTTGCCTTTAATCTTTTATAAACTTTTTCACAATGTATGATTAATTATTATTTTTAAACATATAAAATGGGTTATTTTTACTTTTTATTATTACATTTTATTTATTGTTTTCCATTTTGATAATCTAATTTTTTTTTTAAACTTGACAAATCCATGCTTTAGAAAAAGTCTAGAGAGATTTCGGTTAATCTTTAAATTCATTCGATTTGTATAATAATAATAATAATAATAATAATAATAATAATAACAATAACAAGTCCAATCAAATTTAAATTAACATAAATAATATTATTTAAATTAATTTATATTTTGATTTAAACCAACTTAAACCATATCACAATCCTTCATGTATGTATAGGTAATAAGTATTTTTTTTTTGTGTAATAGACGGGCAAGGCCTCTAACACAAAGCTACATTGAGATAAAAAGAGACTCCAATAAAATTCTGAACTAATAAGTCTTTTCGGAAGGATGCTCTAAAACATCTTATCCTAAAGTATTGTCATTGGCAAATTAGTCAATCAATCAGCAACTATGTTTCCTTCCCTCCTATTATGAATAAGTGGATATGCTAGTGCCTTTGCCTCAAAAGCCTGTTTTAGTGGATTATAGGAGCACAAGGGTAAGAACCATCACAACCATCTTGTGTCAAAGAGATTGCCGACGATGAATCACCTTGAATCCAAAACCTACTAATTCTTTCCCTCCAAGCACCCATAACATCCAAAATGCTGATGATGACACTAACAGACCCCATGTTATGCATGAAACCATGCACCCAATAACCTGAGGAATCCAACAACTATTCTCTCTCTATGAACTGAACCATCCACATTGCACTTGGGTTTCATAATGAAAAACCTCCTGTGCAACCACAATATTATCTGACTGTGGCGACTCAACATAAAATTGCAATGGTTTAGAGAGATAAGCAAACTTGTATGCTACTTGAGCCTAGCTGCAAGGATCTTCTTTATGATTCTATACACAATATTACATAAACTAATAGGGCTAAACCTTTTTGATGTGCGGAGGATTATTCACCTTATGGACAAGGACAAGTGGTGTTTCATTAATCTTCTATATCTTTTCGGGGTTATGGAATATACTTTTAACATAATCGTAATATGACTTATCAATTATATCTCATTAGGATTCAATATAATTAGGACGCATACCATCTGGTCGCAAAGCTTTAAATGTGACTAACTAGTCTGTGCTAAACTCGAAAAACAATATTAAGGGGCCATTTAGAGAAAACACACGATTTACTATAGATGTCCTGAAGATAGTGAGCGGTCATCCCTTTCAACTACGCAACAGCAATGATCAAATTACCCCATCATCTTCAAGAGCCTCAATCTAATTCCTTCTTCATCTAATCACGGTCTATGTATGAAAAAACTTTGTACTATTGTCTCCAAACCGAATCCAAACAAATATGGCCTCCTGATATTAGAACAGTTCTTTTTGAAGGAGGTTAGTTTCATATTTCTTCCAAAGTTAAAAAAGTTGATATTTTGTTGGTTTTATAAAATAATAAAATAAAGGTTAATTTGCTCTATTGATCCTGAACTATTTGAGAATTTTCAAATAGGTCCTTAAACTTTAAAAGCTTGTAATTCAGTTCCTAAACTTATTAAAATTTGTAATTGAGTCCCTCTCATACACATTTTCATTAGAGTACTGTTAAGTTTCTATTAAGTGATACGTTCATTTATATATTAGTGGATCCCTCAACTTTCGAAGAAACTTTAAATAAGTCCTATTTCCGAAATTTTAAAGAGGTCTCTAAAGCAAATATCGTTAAATGGAGGGAATAGTTAGTTAATTAAGTAGTTAGTTGCTAGTAATTGTATAAATAGAAAAATTGTAAGATGATGATAACATAATTAAAAGTGATTGTGAATTGAAAGATGGAGCAGGTTCTAACCAAGAATGAGTTGAGGCGATGAGAGGAAAGGACGTCAAGCATGATGATACGGCGAAGGTTGCGCCAGTGGCTTCCATAGGGAGAGGTCCCTAAGGTGGTGTAATTGTAGCCAATATATTTTCCTGATATAAAACGTGGTCGATTTGCTAAGATGATGTCGTTGTTGGTGAAGCATTCTTGCACTGCAGATGCTGATGAAACAACTGTAAGAAACAGGGATTACAGATTAATCTGGTACTCATACCTGAGCTGTTTTTTGACAGTGGTATAGCAAGGGGGATTAATCCTTGCCTAGCACCCGGAGAGATAATAGATTCACCTGTTACAAAGAGTAAGAAAATTCATAAGCCAAACCACACATGTTCATAGCATTATAATTTAAGTCACATGTTCAAGTGCATTGCCAAAATACAGATTCGCGATTATTATAAACAATAGCAAGATGGAGCAATTTGTTAGTGAAAGTGCAAAAAGTTTGATTATGATTTATGGAGAAAAATGATAATTTGGAAAGACGGGTACCTCTGGTTTTCAAAATAGTTAAGAGGTGTGAGAGATGGTGAGGAGGCTGAGTTGCAGCAACGTCCTTCACAAAAGACACGTGGTCTTGAATGAGGTTGGCATTAACAATAGCAATACCGGGAGTGGAAGAATAAGAAGAAGAAAAAGAAGCTCTGCCGCGGCTGAGAAGGAGGGGGGCCACGTGGCAGCCCCCGCCGTACACCACCCCGCCGCACACCTTCATTCTGTTATTCTTCACCTTTTAATTTTGTTGCCTCATCTCATTCTCTCATCTTCGCTGCTTTTATCTAATTTTTCTTCCTTCCTTTCTTTCTTTTTTCCTGAGATAAAACACTGCGAGTCTGCCACACAAAAACATCTTATATTTCATTTACATGGTTTTCAATACAAACCTCAAAATAATATTTTCGCATGTAATTATTTTAGAAGTTATGTAAGAGAAATTTTCTTTCAACATGATTTTATCTTTACACAATCTAAAACAAACATATTCTTAAAGGGATGTTTGATAGAGGAATTCATTTTAATTTCCCAAATCGTAATTTGGGAATATTTGATATATCAATCAAGGTTAGTTCGAGTGGTGATGGACGTCCTTTAAGTAAGTGGTCAGGGATTCGATTTCTGATTCTTGCGTATAGAAAAAAACCTAGTTGAGAGGGAGCATTTCACCTTGATTGCCTTCAAATTCTTTGAAGGAGATTAGTCTCGTTGAACAATTGGGAATACTTCTTGCAATTATATTCGAATCCAATTTTTTTCTTTCTATATTTGATATTTTTTTAAAATTACATTCCTAGAAAAGCCCATTTTGGCTGCTACACTTTAATTTTGATACAAAATATTTTACACATATTTTTAATGATGTAATAATATATAATTGGTTATCAATACAAAAAAGTATGTACACGGTAATCTATTAGTTGTTAGTTGAATAATAATAATTATAAACATAATCTCTTGGATTAAACTCAACAATGAACATTGGCAAGGTTGAAGGTTGTTACATACATACATAAATTAAAAAATGATAAAAAAAAATTATATTCTTCAATTATGACAAATAACAAGTTATTATTTTAAAAAAATATTCACATTTTATTTAATAAATAATGGTTATTTTTTGTTTGAATCTTGAATCTTTAGATCAGAATCAATTTAATTTAAATTGATTAATATTATATAATATATTTGTTTGTTTTAATTTAAATTTGCCTTTAATCTTTTATAAACTTTTTCACAATGTATGATTAATTATTATTTTTAAACATATAAAATGGGTTATTTTTACTTTTTATTATTACATTTTATTTATTGTTTTCCATTTTGATAATCTAATTTTTTTTTTAAACTTGACAAATCCATGCTTTAGAAAAAGTCTAGAGAGATTTCGGTTAATCTTTAAATTCATTCGATTTGTATAATAATAATAATAATAATAATAATAATAATAATAACAATAACAAGTCCAATCAAATTTAAATTAACATAAATAATATTATTTAAATTAATTTATATTTTGATTTAAACCAACTTAAACCATATCACAATCCTTCATGTATGTATAGGTAATAAGTATTATTTTTTTGTGTAATAGACGGGCAAGGCCTCTAACACAAAGCTACATTGAGATAAAAAGAGACTCCAATAAAATTCTGAACTAATAAGTCTTTTCGGAAGGATGCTCTAAAACATCTTATCCTAAAGTATTGTCATTGGCAAATTAGTCAATCAATCAGCAACTATGTTTCCTTCCCTCCTATTATGAATAAGTGGATATGCTAGTGCCTTTGCCTCAAAAGCCTGTTTTAGTGGATTATAGGAGCACAAGGGTAAGAACCATCACAACCATCTTGTGTCAAAGAGATTGCCGACGATGAATCACCTTGAATCCAAAACCTACTAATTCTTTCCCTCCAAGCACCCATAACATCCAAAATGCTGATGATGACACTAACAGACCCCATGTTATGCATGAAACCATGCACCCAATAACCTGAGGAATCCAACAACTATTCTCTCTCTATGAACTGAACCATCCACATTGCACTTGGGTTTCATAATGAAAAACCTCCTGTGCAACCACAATATTATCTGACTGTGGCGACTCAACATAAAATTGCAATGGTTTAGAGAGATAAGCAAACTTGTATGCTACTTGAGCCTAGCTGCAAGGATCTTCTTTATGATTCTATACACAATATTACATAAACTAATAGGGCTAAACCTTTTTGATGTGCGGAGGATTATTCACCTTATGGACAAGGACAAGTGGTGTTTCATTAATCTTCTATATCTTTTCGGGGTTATGGAATATACTTTTAACATAATCGTAATATGACTTATCAATTATATCTCATTAGGATTCAATATAATTAGGACGCATACCATCTGGTCGCAAAGCTTTAAATGTGACTAACTAGTCTGTGCTAAACTCGAAAAACAATATTAAGGGGCCATTTAGAGAAAACACACGATTTACTATAGATGTCCTGAAGATAGTGAGCGGTCATCCCTTTCAACTACGCAACAGCAATGATCAAATTACCCCATCATCTTCAAGAGCCTCAATCTAATTCCTTCTTCATCTAATCACGGTCTATGTATGAAAAAACTTTGTACTATTGTCTCCAAACCGAATCCAAACAAATATGGCCTCCTGATATTAGAACAGTTCTTTTTGAAGGAGGTTAGTTTCATATTTCTTCCAAAGCTTCTGTTATAACCGTTGCAGGTAAGAATCATGCTCACCTTTAACCTATTATAAATACCTTCCAAACGTCCTTTTTTTTAATATACAAATAGGGGATACTTTATAGATACTTCCTCATTTTTGAAGTATCTATATTTCATAGGATTCAGATAATGGTTAACTGTTAGGGTATACAGGGCTTGAAGATATTAGTTATACTAACATGTGAAAATAATAGTTTCTAAATTATGGTTGCTAATTGTAAAACTAATTTGTCTTATTTTCAACTCAGATTATGATTTGAAATCTAAAATTATACTCCCTCTGGACCTATACATAAACAAAAAAGTATCTAAATTTTTTGGACTCAAATATAAGCAAAAGTCAATCAAATCAACTCTATTTAATGTCACTGTGTCAAAAATACCTTTTGATTAATTGTTTTTTTTTATTTTTTCAAGAGCATTATACACTTTCAAAACACAACTTCCAAGAGCATTATAAACTCCCAAGAAAGGATAGTTTAGTAACTATGACTTATTTTTTACACAAATCAAAACAATTAAACTAATATAACTAACTTTTTTAATAGCTGTGAAGTTAGATTTTTTTTGCTTATATATAGGTCCAGAGGGAGTATATATTTAAACACAACGTAATTATGGTTCCAAACATATCATTTATGGATGGAACTTAATTTGTATAACTCAAACTGGAATTCAGAATGTGCAAATATAATTCTGTTTTGTTTCGTTTTGGAGTTTCCTAATTCTTAGTTGTAGGGTTTGAATAAATCTAATTATATACTTTTAAGTCTTCCAATATGTTTTTTTGGTGCAAAGAATCTTCCAATATTAATAGGTTGATTGTTCAGATCTAATAATCTTCCAAAAGGAATATCTTTCATTAATAAAAGTGAAAACAAAATCAAAATAATTAACTTTCAGTAAATCATGATGAAACTAAATTCAATGCATTATAATAAAAATCAAGAATACTGTCATTAAATAAAATTAAATACTTCAAATTATTGACGTAATCATTTATTCCTTTTGATAACGTTGTTATAACCTTGTCTGTTTATTGTGTTATGAGTACTAAAATTTCGGCAAGCTAGATTTCCAATTTTCCATACACATATGAACCTTCATTCAACCTTTCAAGACAAACTCCGAAAGTATTTCTGAAGTGAAAAGTGAAAAAAAAAGGAAGCACAGAAGAAAATAAATAATGAGGGGAGGGGATAGATAAGGCCTTGTTTGTTTGTATAATGTATATGAATTCAAAATCACGTTCCCCCCATTCCATTCATTCACATCCTCCAACAAGTAAAATATTGAAAAGAAAAAACACGGAAAAGTCTCCTCAAAGCGGCGGAAAAACTGAAAGCATTCCCCAAATCAATCTGTTTTTTGAGGCGTTAGAGAAAAATGACTAATAGTCTATTTGGATCGACGGTGGAATTACTTGGAATCACGTTGAGAAGCAGAAGCCACATATTGTAGCTTCTCTCTGGACCGCGTTTGAGCACAAGGGACCGAGGACATATACTTAGGGTTTCAACTCTCAATCAAATCCATTCGCTTCGAACCCCTTCTTAACACTTACACATTGATTGATTGATTGCATTTTTCACAGCAATTCCATCTCCATGAATCGGATCTAGATCCGATTCCCCATTCCCGAATCGTCGGGTCCCGACATTGCCACCGTCAATGGCGTCAATTCCTCCGCCTCCGCCTTCCGCCTCTTCTTCCAGATCAGACCCTAACGTCGTCCTCTCTGTATACCTTCTACGCTTTTCTCCACTTTCTCCTTCTTTTCATTCTATCCGATACATTTTCGGTTCCGTTTTTTTTTTTTTTAATCTTTTTTTTCCAATTTAGCTTCGATTCGGTTTTAATTATGCTTTAACTTGCATAATTTCCTGCTATGTTTTTAATCCGTTGACGTTGTCTGTATGTTCTTTCAATATAGAAAACCTTGGCACATTTTTTTGGGGGTAAATGCTTGCTAAGTTTGGCTGAGACTGTAGATGGAGCTGCATTGTATATAAGGCAGCTTGTTTGAGACGGCGCTTGGTTTTCCGGTATTTAGGGCAGCTCATCTTGTTTTGATAACCTGCTAGGTCTATTCAGAAGTGAAATTTGTGGAAATTCTTATAACATTTTCACAGATGATTATAGTTTTTGAGTTGGAGTCTGTGCATTGAAATTATCGTTCTGAAAACCCTAGATGATGAGTGCGACTGGCAAATTGGTTTGATTTTGTTATTTTATTATGTGGTTTTAAGTATGATAGTGTTGTTGTTTCAATGCAGACAACGGATGGTGCAGGTCCTACTGTTAAAGATGTGTTGCTGGTTATTGATTCTTTAAAGAAACAAGTTGCTGCCGAACGGGTTGTTTCCGTAAAGGTATTAATAGCTTACCTATGATTCTGATTTGTTGTTGATTTTGATTTTGATTGGACTTTTTGCTTGTTCCACATGACACATTAAATAAACATGCATTTGAATATCAGAAAAGAATGGAAGAAAATAGACAGAAGCTGGTTGGCATCACAAACCATCTCTGCAATATGTCTATGGAGAGAAGGACCTGCAGCATTATTGATTCACATAGAAGTCTGGACCTACTGACAAAGAGGCAACAAGATGCAATTGATATGCACCATGGTGTTCATGCAAGTAATGGTGATAGCGAGAGCAATGGCTATCATGAAGATAGCCATGGTTCTACAGCAGTTCTTCTAGGATCTAATGTCGCTGTAAAGAATGCTGTTCGCCCTATCAAGTTACCTGAAGTAAAAAGATTACCTCCTTACACTACATGGATTTTTCTGGACAGGTTTGTTGAACAATCTATGTTTTCCTTCCCCAGTTTGCCTAATAGCCCGATTTTTCTAACCTGAGGACTCATGTGAATGCATCATGCATACAATTGAAAGAAATTAAAGGCAGAGAACGAAATGTAAGAATCTTCAATCTTCATGCTATAAATGTTTTTTCTTCTTCTTTAGTTCTGTTTTCTTCCTAGTTGTTACCATCACATGCTACACAATTCCTACTGTACATCAAGTACTGAAATTTTACTATCGTGGTGAGTATCACAAGATCGAAAATTGTCAGAGGAGTATCGTTCAATACTCCAGTATTGGTTTTTACTTTACAAATCATCCATACTTAGGTTCTATCATATTCGTTTTCTATTATCATTAGTTCCACAGTTTGCTTTTGAGATTAATTTTTTTCAATGACCCACACCCACTCTAATAAAATGTTCAATCAACTTTCGAACCCACATGATAAAGTGAAGTTTTCTCAACAAGTTTAATTAAAATAACAATTTATCTTCAAATTTTATTTACCCACCAGCATTAACTTTTTATGACATTTGCTAGACTTAGTTGTAAATGAGAATTTTTTTTGACATGTAAATGATACTTTTTTTTGACATGCTGTAAATGATACTTTTTAAATATTTATTTTTATGATGATATATGATAGGCATTTGAGAGGGAGACTTATATATTTATATTTTCTAATCATATTTCTTTTTTGTATTTATTATTATTATTATGGTAATAATATAATATATAATATTATTTATATATGTATCTTACGACACACTTATTCCATGTTACATTACATGAAAATTGAAAAATCAATGTGTTATGATATAGCATTCGACAACTATGGTTTTCTTTCTTAAGCACTTAAGTCTCTTCCTCTTTACTTATTTCTTTGACCTTTCCACATGGCACTGATGGCTCTTTGCAGTTTTACCTTTTGAACTAATCATTTAATCTTTAGTGCTTTAAAGATTTCGTCTATTTTGATGTACAAAAAATTGATCTTTTGAAGATATTTACTACCTATGTTAATTCTGGTACAGAAATCAAAGAATGACAGAGGATCAGTCAGTGGTGGGTCGGAGGCGAATTTATTATGATCAAAATGGTGGAGAGGCACTTATTTGCAGTGACAGCGAGGAGGAAATAATCGAGGATGAAGAGGAAAAAAGAGAATTTCTAGAATCAGAAGATTTTATACTTCGGTTGGTATAGCTTAGTAAAATATATTGGCTATTTTTTCTGTTTCTTTTTTCCTGTTGGATCTTCCTTGTTTGCATCTAGAATGAATTTGCAAAATATGTCTCAGCTTATTGTGTATTATGTTCATGAAATTAAGTTTTTAGAGTAGAAAGACATTGAGTTTATACTTTTTTTCCTTTATTGGTATGTTATTCAAATTTATTTATACACTAAAAGCTCCCATATGTTGTTTTGCTTTTTTTTTTTTAAATCATTTTATTTGATCCCACCTCTTGTTCAGTTTTTTAACTGTTTACCAGCCTGCAGTGCTATCTCTATGTTGTTTGGGCCATATTTTGTGTGCATTAGCCTCTAGCTGACTAAAACATTTGTTTTCTGTTGGACCATTGCTAACTGTTTGCAAAGTATCATAGGAGTTCATTCTTTCCCGATATTTTTGTTTTACATTGAAGCATATTTGTACTAGCATGTCCATTATATTTCAGTTGATTAAATCAGAAGATTTTGACAGGATAGTTTGGCAGTTATTTTCTTGTTATTGTACTTCCTATATACAGAAAGAATAGAAGAAGATCCTCGATCAGTTAAATGTATACTTCAATCCTTTATGGGAAAAAGAAACTATTTCTCATGCTTATTTCATTGTATCACTTATGCATTCATATTATTTTTTGTAGAAACAATTCTGTAAAACTTTGCTTTTGGTTTGTACCCTTCTGCTGTGATTTATTTTTTAAGGAGACTTTTTTTTATGTCATGTATGTATGCTACTTCATGAATTTCATGTTATGTTGCATTATATTGCACATTGTTTTTCTTTTGTTGCATGAGAAACAGATTTGTGGATTTCAAAATGTTTGGTTCGATTTTACAGCATGACTGTCAGAGAATTTGGTTTATCTGATATTGTTCTGGAATCGCTGGCTCTGTGTTTTTCTAGAACCACTAGTGAAATTAAGGTATGTTTTTGTCATCCATTGATATTGTTCCTTTATTTATTTTCCACTTCTGCCATCTCCCTCTCAATTACTCCGATGAAAACTGGTCGTAGTGTTACAGTGTAAGCTTTCATCCAGCTGTTTCCCATTTTCTTTGTGCTGGGTTTACACAGATATGAAACACCGTTAAACATCTTATACAGGCCAAATATGAAACTCTTGATAATGAAGGCAATGCTGGTGGGAGTTCCAAGAACGGAAATACAGAAGAGAATTCTCACTTTCAAGATTGTTTTCTGGAAAAGGATCTTGAAGCGGCTCTTGATTCTTTTGACAACCTTTTTTGCCGACGATGTCTCGTAAGTTTTTTTTTCTCATAAGGCACTGAATGGCATGCAGTTTCGTTTACTCTTGAAATCTTATTGGTTGTCCTAATTTTTCTTTGCAGGTGTTCGATTGCAGATTACATGGATGTTCACAGGATCTTGTCTTCCCTGTAAGTTCTATTTATTGGTTATTTCTCATGAAGTTGTCTGCATATCTGTTGACTCAGTACATTACCAGGCTGAGAAGCAACCTCTGTGGATCCCTCCTGATACCGAAAATGCACCTTGTGGGCCAAATTGTTTTCAGTTGGTATGAATTTGTCTGTTTTTAGGGATTTTTCTATAAAGTTTCTGTAATAATTTACTGTAGTTTCTCAAACATGACTTATTTTAGGTACTTAAATCAGAAAGATTTGCCAAAGCTTCCTCTTCTGCCCAGGCTGACGTTGAAGAAAAATGCTCTGGTGGTGCTTTATCTAGGAAGAAGTCTTCTGCTAGAAGGCGGATGAAATGCAGCCAAAGTGAAAGTGCTTCGTCTAATGCAAAGAACATTTCTGAGAGTAGTGACTCAGAGAATGGTGCTGGACGGGACGCTGTTTCAGCCTCCCACTTGGCACCACCTAAAGCTAAACCTGTGGGGAGAGCTGGAATTGGTAAGAGGAACAGTAAGCGAGTGGCAGAACGTGTTTTAGTTTGCATGCAGAAGCGGCAGAAGAAAACTGTGGCTTCTGATTCTGATTCCATTGTGAGTTGTGATCATTGTTCAAATAACATGCATTTAATTTCAATTCCTTCCAAGATAATGAAGAAACAAGTATTTTATCACATAAATCTGTCAAATTTCTTTATGCTGGAAGATCTAGAAGGAATGGTTTCATAATAATCTCTACATAATACAGGGTGATGCTCTTGACCGATCATCAAATGATATCGTTACCACTGACCCACCTGTCATGAGCAGTGAAGACAACAGGAGGAAAGAAGAGTCAGTGGTGGATGAGAACATTTGTAAACAACAATCCACAGATAATAAATCTTGGAAAGCTCTTGAAAAAGGGCTTCTGGAGAAAGGAATGGAGATTTTTGGTAGAAACAGGTCAACATATGTTTGGATTAGAGATACTTGTTATATTTTTCTCATTATATATATAATGCATGGAAGTCTTAATTTTTGGGTAAATAACAGATTACCTATGTGGTTGAGTCAAATTAAGTTTTCTCACATGTAGTTTTGAATGTCGCATTTTTTCCACCCGTGCCTGCTCTGATGCCTACTTTGGTTTGAATTTGTCACTTCTTCTAACTCTGATGGGCATGGAGAATGATTTCTGCATCATCTTTGAACAAGAATTTTTCTATCCGACTATCGACCACCTGATAATTAATAGCTTTCTGTTTTTTACCACAGCTGCTTAATAGCCAGGAATCTCTTAAATGGTCTAAAGACATGTTGGGAGGTATTCCAATACATTAATTGCGAAGAAGGAAATATGTCAGGTGCTGCTGGGGATGTTGCAAATTCTTTTGTGGAAGGCTATTCCAAGGTTGATTTTGATGCAACTATATTTAGTGCACTTTTTGCTTTGTTCTTTGTTGCTTATATATAGTGCTTACCCTAACAAGTTTTGGTCAAATGATTGTAAGGGTAATAATGAAGTGAGGCGAAGGTCAAGATTTTTGCGTAGAAGAGGAAGAGTCCGTCGCTTGAAGTATACCTGGAAATCTGCTGCTTATCATTCAATTAGGAAAAGGATTACCGAGAGGAAAGATCAGCCCTGCCGGCAGTACAATCCTTGTGGTTGCCAATCAGCTTGTGGAAAGCAGTGTCCTTGTCTTCAAAATGGAACCTGCTGCGAGAAGTACTGTGGGTAAGCCTTTAACTTGCCCAAATAGAACCTAAATGAAAAAGAGAGGCATGCTGAATTGTAGTGTTATGTTGATTGCCCATATGCCTTGTTTCATATTTTTGGGATTTATAGTTATAGATTACATAGATATTGTATTGTGGCATGCCTACCTGCCAGCATGTGCATCTAATATCCATTAATTTGTGTGATGATATTTTTCATATCAAGATGCCCCAAGAGTTGCAAGAATCGATTTCGTGGCTGTCATTGTGCTAAGAGTCAATGCCGAAGTCGTCAATGTCCATGCTTTGCTGCAGATAGGGAATGTGATCCAGATGTTTGTAGGAATTGTTGGGTCAGGTGAGATTTTACTTGCTTGTGGTTGTATGTGTGTAGCATTGCTCTGTGATTTGTAAGTTTCATACTTTTTGCTTTTAGATTCTGATAATTAATTGTCACTTATGTGATGAATTGGTATAATTTCTCATATTTATTGGAAATAATTATCTTACAAAAATGTAATGTTGACTTATATATAAGTTAACAGATTTAAGGGGATGAAAAGGAAAATCAAGGTAGAGATGATGAGGGAGTTATTACTGCAAAACAGTCGGATATATAATTTGGATGTGCAAGAATGGCAAAAGAGTATTTATTTGGCCAATCATATCTTATTAAGAAGAATGATTGGATAGCTGATTCGAATGAAAGGTGATGCGAATGAGGAGTTCAAAATTTCTAATGTTTATCCTTGAGAGCAATTTTATATGTAGAATTAAGATTTCTTGAACCTGCCCCAACATTGTAAATTTAGTCATAATTTGATTGGTAGAATTGATTGTTTGGTCAGCCAATGTTCAACCAAGTGTCTGTTTTAATTTTCTCACTTTCCGCCTTAAATGATGGGATCTAAATATAGCATATTTGTTTTTTAGGAAAAAAATTAGCTTTATGTCTGTTATTAGGACTTTACTGCCTTTTTTCTCAATGAAACTTGAGTTCTTCCAAATATATTATTCTTATGGTATCAACTACTAGTAGTCTATCTCTAGTCTCTGTTTGCCATATTACTTTCTGCTATTTGAGTCAAATTATTGTTGCAGTTGTGGAGATGGTACTCTTGGGATTCCTAGCCAAAGAGGTGATAATTATGAATGTAGAAACATGAAGCTTCTTCTCAAACAGCAGCAAAGGGTAATTTTCTTTGCCTGTTTTTCTCTATCATACCTTTGAAATCTAACACCGAACTAAGACTTGTTTGGTTTCTTTTCAGAAAATTTATTCTTTTATCAAAATAATACATTGAGACTTATTTGCTTTATTTTTCATAAAATTTATTCTTTTATTAAAGTAATACAAGAAGTGAGACCTATAATTTTAATGAGTGAGAGAAGTGGATGGGATCTTGTTGAGAAAAGGAACTCCCTGTAGATACGTTGTCCTTCTCTTGGAGATGTGGGTTTGCTTGGACTTTAGTCTATCCCATCTTGCATTCTTCATTGTAAATGTTTGTGTCTATTCTTTCGTGTTAGTAGTTGTATCCTTTAAGATGTTCCTTTCTCTTTTTATATTGCAATAATGGCAACTTATATCTAATTTGCTTCCAGGTTCTTCTTGGAAGGTCTGATGTATCTGGCTGGGGAGCCTTCTTAAAGGTATTTACCAAATTGATAATGCTGTATGGTTATGTGCGGTTTTTCCTTTCACTAATGCAATCTGTTCACTTTCCAGAATAGTGTTGGCAAGCATGAATACCTTGGAGAGTATACTGGCGAGTTAATTTCTCATCGGGAAGCAGATAAGCGCGGAAAGATATATGACCGTGAAAATTCATCCTTTCTCTTTAATCTGAATGATCAGGCAAGCTTATACTACTATGTTTTGTGGTGGGAGATAATTCTTTTTTTCACATATACATATTCACATATACATATATATCAATGGAGGATGAATCATGAGGTTGTTGTATGCAGTTTGTTCTTGATGCTTACCGGAAGGGTGACAAATTGAAGTTTGCGAACCATTCTCCTGATCCAAACTGCTATGCAAAGGTATTCAGTTCTACCAGAAGCTTTTATCATTGGACTTCAATTTCAAATTGTATTTTGTGGATTCGTAGGGTGTTAGTGTCAATGTCATTTACAATCTATATCTGCTTATTCTCTGGCAGGTTATCATGGTTGCTGGGGATCATAGGGTAGGCATTTTTGCCAAGGAACGGATCAGTGCTGGGGAGGAACTGTTTTATGATTATCGATATGAGCCCGATAGAGCTCCTGCCTGGGCTCGGAAGCCAGAGGCATCTGGATCAAAAAAAGAGGACGGTGCCCCTTCAACTGGTCGTGCAAAGAAGGTTGCTTAATGAGAGTTCATTAAAAAATCAAAAATTAATTCTTTTGTTATTCTTTCACAGTAGAGGAAGCAATCTCACCTGTAGACTATAGCGGAACGAAGAATTTTTAGTTCTTTTTATTCGTAGTAAGGCCATTCAATTGTTTAAACAATTCATTTTGATGTTAGTTGACTATATTCGCTACATGCTCATTGATTCAAAATTCGATGTAATCTTTTACTAAGGGCGAATGGCCAATGCAAATGCCCGCGTGCTTAGATCAGGTGTGGTGTTGAGCTCTACCTACAAAGTGGAGGATAAGAGTTCGAGAGTATCCCTTTCCCATTTCCAGAGATGAAACTATCCCTCTAGCCGGCTTTTAACTGTCTACTGATAAAAAAAAGAAAAAGGGCAATCCCAATATAATGTATAAAATTTCAAATTTCTTATACAAAATTTTATTGATATTAACATTATTATGTAGTTTTCGCAAGTCAAATTTCGTATAAAAAATAATATTGAACTGATGTTAAATTTCATGAGCATAGCCTGCTTGTTTGATGTTTTTAACCTAAAGGTAAATTTTGTGATAAATACGTTTTTCTCTTCCCCATTTAACCTAATGTTAGTATTGATTTCTTTTTTGGTACATATATGATATTGATAGATGTAAGATTAATTTTTTGCATTGGTGACGATAAAATCCAATTTACAAGCATACATACATTTCTGTCAACATTAATATATGCCATTTAATAACTTTTGCGTAGCAATTACTTTGATCAATCCATCCATTTAAGTAAAACTACATCTATATATATATATATATATATATATTTGTTTCAGTAGTGATTCTTATACATTTTTTTTGATGAAATATTGTTTAGAATGGAGTGGGGGCTGATGTTATATGTACGACTTCAATGATATGTGGCTGTGTCATTCATTTGGAGGACAATGCTTCAATTTTAATGCCGTTGTTATCTACTCCTCTTGGTTATTTATGGGTTAAAATGTATTTTTCGTCTCCTATTTTTTTATTTTGACGAAATTTATCTCCCTAATTTTTTTTAAGCGATTTTAGTCCCTACATTTTTCTAAAATTATAATTTTCGTCTCTCCGTCTATCTCCCCCATTAGAAAACTAATGGAACGTGTCTACGTGGCAAAACGTTTGCCATGTGGCTTGTCCAGCTGGCATTAAAAAATTGGCTAAAATACATTTTTCATCCCTCTATTTTTCTATTTTGGCGAAATTCGTTTCTCTAAATTTTTTAGAGATTTTAATCCTCATATTTTTTTAACATTGCAATGTTCGTCCCTCTAGTTTTGAATTTGATGAAATTCGTCGCCCTAATTTTTTTAGCAGGATATACCTTTATGAAAAACATATTGCCACGTGGATATCTAAAATAATATAATAATAATGATTTATTTTAAGTTTTATTGTAAATTTAAAAAATGGTCATGTGCATATTCACTACCTCATCTTCTTCCTTTGAGCTCCTTCATTAGAGGTCACATATTGAGGCAAATACAGTCAAAATCCACTAATTATACATTCATGGGTAGCCAACTCATGGTTGTTTTCACTGATAAATTTTCATTAACGAAGACAAAGTTGACGCTCCAAAGAGGTGCATTTCGTGTATCGAACATTCCCAATTCATTGATAATAAATATCCATAATATTTTTAAAAAATTATAATAAATACTAAAATAAATTATTATTACAATTTTTCAAATATTACTTAATTAATTAGGCTTGTTCGATACGCGAAATGCATCATCTTCTGAGCGTTAGCTCCGTCTTCGCCGACAGAGATTCATTGACGTAAGTAACCGTCAACTGGCTATCCATGAATGTAAAACTGGTGATTTTTTTTACTGCATTTGCCTCAAGATGTGACCTCTAATCAATGAGTTTAGAGGACGATGAAATATCGAATATGCACGTGATCAATGTAAAAATAAATTATTATGATATTATTTTAAACATTACATAATGAATTTTATTGTTTTAATACTCAACAAGCCACGTGGCAAAACGTTTGTCACGTAGGCACGTTCTGTTAGTTTTCTGAAGTAGTGGACAAACATGGTAATGTTAAAAAAATGTGAGGACTAAAATTGCTAAAAAAATCAGGGGGACGAATTTCACTAAAATGAAAACTAGAGGTATGAACATTGCAATGTTAGCAAAATTGGAGGACTAAAATCGCTCAAAAGGAAATTAGGGGGACTGATTTCATCAAAGGGAAAAATTAGAGAGACGAAAAGTGCATTTTAAGCAACTCTTTGATACCAGCTGGACAAGCCATGTAACAAAACGTTTGTCATGTAGGCACTCGTTAGTTTTCGTACGAGAATTAGATAGAGGGATGGAAATTGTAATGTTAAAAAAATGTAAAGACTAAAATCGCTGAAAAAAAAAAAACTATGGGGAATGAATTTTGCCAAAATGAAAAAAGAGATCAACTAAATGTGAATTTTAGCCTTATTTATTTTAATACAATCTAAGTGTGTTTTTTTGTGGGGTGTCGTCTAACGTGTCAAGTGGAAATGTTGTCAGCAACCTGCAATAAATACTTCGAAAGAAGTGGAAGCATTCTTGAGTGAAAATCCAACAGAGATTGTAATTGAAGCATCCTTGACAATTCATAGATTGAGGCAATATTGAAGTGTGCATGAAAGATTCTAGAAGCTCCTCTTGAAAGACTTAGCTGCTTGCATATGATATACAATAATAGCCATCACAATCGCAACAATACTGCAATTTGGCGAATGAACTGCTGAAGCTGATCTAGACAACTGAACATATCCAGTAAAGCTTCCAGTGGTGTTGTTGGTCACTTGATGTTCTTGCAAGATATAAGGTTATGAAATTAGATAAACAAAATTTTGGGATTTCCGGGGCTATATTCAAGTATCTGCTGAGTCATCTGAGGTATCTAGTAACCAAGAGAGACGGGTATGTTGTATGCTTGGCAGTATAACTCAATTTCTAGATATTGCAACTCTGGATGTATACACTTCTTTTCTATTCTTTCATTGCATTTAGGCGCATAATGTGGTCGGCAAAATGATTTTGAAAAAATAGTTGCATATATACTATTAATCTGGAGTTATTGACCAAGCTCTGGTTAAGTGCTCTATTTCTTTCAACTTAATTTATGTGGATATGTTAAGATGCTTCAAATTTGACAAATTAAAAAACACCTAGCTTAAGCTCTGTCACCAATCTTCACGGTCAAGCTTTTGCCAGATTGTTTGTTTGTGGTTCCATTGAAATGATGACACTTAATAGCTGATTTGATGTCTTAGCTGGTACCCTTAAATCATGTTATGTTTGTTATCCTCTCGCTAATATTTATTACAATTGTAACGTTTCCCTTGTGGTGTGTTTCAGGTTCTTTACCAAGGCATCATTAGTCATCGACAGAATAGGGAATGCGCAATATAGGATCCGGATAGGATGGCTGAAAGTTCTTGGTCATTGTTAAGGTTTTTTATGATTGTATCCCAACAATTCTTACCACCCGTCTTTCCTTCCCAGTACCAGGTCTTCCACTTTTGTATTGGTGTTGAAACAATCAAGTTGCTGTCTCAATACATTTTTACCATATTACCATATACTGGATATGGATCATGAGACTTTTAGTTTAACAAAGGAACTTGCATGAGCTTTGAATGACTTTTATAATGAGAACATCTTGTAGATTTGTTCTTAATACCATAAATCCAATCTCTGTAAATCAAAAGTATGCGTCCACTTGCTACTAGCATAATAAATCCTTCAAGAAATCTCATTAATTTGACAGTTCAAATAAATCTAATTAGGATGCGGGGTTTGATATCCCGTGATACTTATGTGCCTTAGTATTTAATTGAATGTACATAATTATGGACCTAGCACGTATTTTCCATCTTGCCAAAGGGTCAAAGGGAAGCCATCTTGCCACAACACACTTGCAAGCAGTTTCCGTAGATAGAGTCATTAGTTAGAGACATTCAAATAATGTAAACTAATAAATGCAACAATCGTTTTATGGCTTATTTTTTTGAATTTATCCTTTATAATAATAGCAAGTCAATGAAGTACAATAAATGAATTACAACAGGATATTTCCTATACAGGAATGGAGTTTGACATATTCAGATTTTCAGATAAATTTGAGATCACAAAAAGGAAACAATCTGTACATAAAAGACAGTGAAAATACCACTGTTAACATCAGCGCCTTGATTCTATAGATGCAGTCCAATTTTAAACTTTTATCTGAAGAGCTGGATTTAGGATAAGTAAATCGTTATGGCAGTCCATAGGAACTCTTGTTCCCCATACATTCATTGATTTGAGTTTGAGGCATTTATCAACTAGAGCAAAAAGCCCACTCTCAGTTACATGACGGCAGCTCCACAGAACGATGGTCTGAAAAAGAACAAGAAGCAATCATGTATGACATGGATTTGTGCAATGGAATACCAGAAATATATCATCCACTTTATTTAGTCAAGGAGAAACACTTAAAACCAGTAAAGAATGTTGGATCAGTCTAATATACACCAAATACAGGCAGTGAGATGAATGAGACTCCATTCCTAAATAATAGTTGGGAATATTCATTTTTTTCTCTTTTGACCATGAGTATCAATAG
This sequence comes from Ammopiptanthus mongolicus, assembly GCA_039655645.1. Taxonomy (NCBI): domain Eukaryota; kingdom Viridiplantae; phylum Streptophyta; class Magnoliopsida; order Fabales; family Fabaceae; genus Ammopiptanthus; species Ammopiptanthus mongolicus. The sequence goes on along the minus strand of CM077343.1, from coordinate 100,433,822 downwards.
AGCCCTTTGCTCTAAGGTACTTCTCTCCATTTTTCTTCATGTGATGAGATAAGGAGAATAATTCCACACAAAACCTAACGTTCAATTTCGTTATAACTTACCTCCAACTTTGGACAACTTCTTGCAATGGCAAACAGAGATTCATCTGTGATAAATGTACCACCAACATTCAGATGTTGTAAGGATCTAGTTCTGGATATCTGTTACAATAATTGTCAACAGAGAAGCAAAATGAATTAAAATTAAAACAATTCACTTCCAATGACTTGGCATGCAAAAGATGTAGAAACACCCAAAATAACAATTCAACAACCTTGCAAATGCCAGAAAACGATATGCACAATCTAATTGTTAACAATGGAATGGACTGCCCCAAATTCCTGAGACACACTTCATTTCATCCCAACTGTTATTGTCTAGCACAACTTCTGCTTTACATTAAAACAATGTAATTTCATTTCATTTTGTATTTTCTTTTCCTTCAAGCTAAATATCATTTTATTGATGATTGTGCAGAAAATCAAAATTTTCAAACAAAAAATAGGAAGATCCAACCAAGCAAAATCTCCCAAACCCCAAACATGTAAATTCCAAAGACAGAACAAAGACAATGATGACATACCAGTTGAACAACACCTTCATCTGTGATGCCAGTCAAACCCCACAATGATATTGATCTGAGATTGCTGACACACTTTGCAAATGATAGTCTGCGAAGGCCAGCATCAGTTATTTGGCAACCCCAGCGGCTCCTTGGTCTGAAAATACAGAAGATAAATAAAAGTTGTGCATCTTAGATATTGAATGCTTGACATCATACAAATAATAACCACAACTATCAAGATCTACTACTGCTAAATTTTACTTGTCCATGGCAGTGACACCCTCACATCACACGTCACATGAATCGTACATTCTTGAGAAGTTAAATGAACTAACATGTCAAATCTAATCTTATTCAACCACTACTTGCAATAGTAGGAAACTGTCCTCATTGTTATTCAGTATAAGCATCTCCATATCAGAAAACTTAAAAAGTGAGAATAAAACTGATGTTCTATTACACAACTAGGAAGAGGATACAGCTATGGCTTAATCAAACAGTGCATATTCATATCAAAAGCCAAAAAACACCTTTTACTTAGAAGGTTTAGAATTCTGCCAGAATCCCAATTTTATGATTATTATCTGATGTATTCACTATTCAATCTCAACTTAAGTCACCTATCTCTCAAAAGCTTATGCAGTTAGGTGAAGATCAATGAATGGTTTTTATATCTAGAAGCTATGTTTTCAAACAAAGCAGTCATGTCCAGTGCTCAACTATTCACTTTGATGTTTAAGAAAGCCCGTGAAAAGGAGGATTTCAGAAACATGATACCTACCAACCTTATTATGAATAACAAGAAAAGGGCATAGAATTATAAGAAAAAGAAAAGATAAACATACATGTCGAGTTTTGTGAGGTTGTAGGCATGGCAAACGAGGCGAGCAGTTGAGTCATCATCCATCTTCCAACCGGCAAAGCTGAGATTGTGTCTGCGAGCCAGAGATTCTTTCACTCCTTGTTTCCATTTCTTGCAGACACTGCTGGCCCTTGTAAATTAATGTATAAAAGCCACATAATCATTGAAGTCATAGATAGTGAATGAATTGAAATTAAAACATTGATGATGAGGGAACTTACTGTGCCAAATCAGTGAAGGAAGTGAAGAGAACAAATATATGAGCCAACAAGTCAATAGGTAAGCGATCAATCTCCGACTCACCCTCTACTTCCATAAGAACCTCACACATGTTGGGAGAGGACAACCTCAACCTCAAACTCAAACTCAAACTCTACGTAGTTAGTTGTTGAGATGGAAATGGCTTTTGTTTTTGGTTCCGCCAAGTTAGCTATAATAATATAACACACTAACATCAAGGGGGAAAAGTGTCCTCATGTTTTCGTCATCGTTTCACACACTTTTTATTGCCACGTACTTCATGACTTTACATGTCCCTCTACACTTTTTTTTTCCTTTTATTACTATAAAGTAACATGGCGCTATTTACAATTTTAATTTTATACACAAATTCTAAAATTATCTTGTAAACACACATTCAGATTCAGATCAGATTCTGGATTCTTTGTTTTCTGTTTAACTTTGAGAGCTTTGGGGATGAAAGGTATACTTATAATGATAGGTAGGAAACACATGTCCATGGATCAGTGTACTATTTTCTATCAATCTTTTTTCTTTCTCCAATATCTTATTGATATATTAATACATTAGTACCTTCGTCTCAATATATATGTCATATTTGATTAAATCATATAGTTTAAAAAATAATAAATAAAAAAAAAATAATAATTTTATCAAATGAACCTTATTAATCATTGGTATATTAATTATTATCATAAATGTAAAACGAAGTATTTAAGGATATAATTAATAAAAAATATTTAATATTACATTAAAAATAAAGCATGACATATATTTTGGAACAACTTTATTTTTTTTTTGTAAATATGACATATATAATGAGACGGAAGGAATATTAAATAAGTATTTTTTTTTGGGAATGATAACTAGATCCTTGGGTTATAAATGATATTAATTAAATTTTTATTAGCTGCATTAAATTCTTTTTATTTAGTACCAGTTAAAAATTACTAGTTTCATCCTTCCTGAAATTGGACTAACAATATTCTAATATTTATTTATCATATGAAGAACAACTGATTTACCACTTCATTCGGAATCGTGTGAAACTTGTTCAAAGACTTATTTGGCAACCATATTAATTATTGCGTAAAAGAAAAGCACAACCGACCATTATATGAATTTTTTTATTAACTTTTAAAAAGTAGAACATAGTTCTAGTGACAAGGGATATATAACTGGTAACAAAAATTAAATTTAACTAGGTCTATATTTGGTTATTTGTCTTTTATTGATTTACCCAATAGTAATTTTGTAATAATTTGAGTGGGTAACTCCAATTAAGCTTGGAAAGTGTCGTCACTACATTTTTTCTTTTCATTCACGTTTCACAGTAGACTTTCCTATATGGAAAACCTAAAAACTAGAGTTTTGTGACGCACACAAGTGCATGTTCATATATAATTTTTTAAGAATTTGTTTATATTTGAAATCTTAAGTAATATATTTTCTAAAAAGTTGCTTGTTACGTTTTTTTTTATCATACATGTTGTTTATTACTTAGAGCATGTTTGAAAAAGATTAATTTTTTTATTTCAGCTATTTTTTGATTAAAAAGTTATTTCATACATAATCTATCATGTTGACAATTAACTTAAATTTATAAAAAGCTTTTTTTTTAGGAAAAAAAGTTATTTTATGTCATCTAATTTGTTTTAACTTAAGATTATCGTGATTTGATTATTTTTTATTCTCAAAACTCTCTTCCCTATTTACTCCTACAAAACCAACTTCTAAACAAATATTATTAAATTATATAAATAACTTCATACCATTTTTCGTAATTTATTATGTAAAAGTGGTTTTTTTTTCAGTATCCAAACGAAATGGATTATCTTAAAATCGCTTTTCAGCAAATATACCCAAACAAAAACAGATTCTGATTATAATCGATTATCACAATAATCAACTATACATATAATCGATTATCAGTATAATATATTTTTTTCAACTTTCCTAAACACATTCTAAGTATGTGTTTGGAACAACTACCAAAACTAGTAGGATACAGATAGTGTGGAAAAACTAATGGGAGTTGCTTTTTGCGGCCTTTGATTATTATAATAGAAATCCATCTCCCTATTATAATCCCTCTCCTTTTTTTTAAATTTTTTTATTCAAAATATCCTTCTTTTTTAATATTTTTTTCCCTAAACCCTATTTTTTTATAAGAATCCATCTGTTCAAACCATCTATCAGAATCCATCCCTCCATAAACGAGAAAACCAATGTTATCGTTCAAAGCACGGAAAGAAGACAGGGAAATAAACCATTGAAGTTGAAATGTCAGTGAGTCATGTTATCGACATCATCTTGAAGGAATTTTCCCATTTTAACTAGTGAACTGCAAAAAAAACTGAAGAAATAAGCTCTGCAAAATTCTTCAGGGTCATGAAATTGCTTCAATATTTTTCAAACATTCCTGTATGCCAGTAACAACTCCATTAGAAGAACCCACCTTTCATCTGGATCCATATGAAAAAGCAAGCAACAGCAAACAAAAGGTTGGAACAATCTTTTGCATCAAGGCTGTATGGTTGTGATGAAACTTAGTTGTTGAGATAGTTTCCGAGATCAGGAAGAAAGAAATAGTTGCAGAAATAATAAAGAACATTTTGGGTAGAAAAAAATTAAAAAAATGGAAGGAATTGTATTAAAAAAAAGAATAAATATTCAATTTGGTCCCTGAAATTATAGGGTCGTATCAACTTAGTCCCCCATATTATCAATATTCCAAAATGATCCTTGGAATTTCAAAATGTAGCAAATTCATCCTGACATTATTCACTTAGTTTCAAATTCATCCCTGACATTACCAACTTAATGTCATTATAGTCCATGCAAATATTAGCGGAGGGACGAATCTGATTAACTTTTTACAATTCCAGGGATCATTTTGAAATATTGATAATGTGGGAGACTAAATTGATATGATCCTATAATTTCAGGATCAAATTAAATATTTACTCATTAAAAAAAATAGGGATCTTAGAAAGCAACCCCAAAACTAATATTGGACATGTGGCCTAGTGATCGGATGCCCAAATTTAAACGGAACAATCAAAATGGACTACCCCATTTCAGACTAATACACTGAGAATAGGCCTAAGTGGGTTGATGTAGGCTTAGCCTTTTTCCAAAGTAGAAAACACAAACATTGTCTCTGAGAACTAAAAATAATAAACCTAAAAGTCCCATGGGCCAGTTTTTTATGAAAACTAATTAGATGGCCCTGACTAACTTTGTATAAGAGGATAAGAAGAAGTCTGACAAGAAAAAAAATTCAAAAGGCCTGCCATATATGTCACTCCCAAGCCTGAAGCAAAACTGAAATTGTCTTGAGGTTAAAGCTCAAGTCTGAAATTTTAGGTCGCTTGGTTTTGGGTAATAAGAGTAACTCTAACGGAAGTTGTTTAACTGGTTCTTAAAATTAAAAACTAGTTTCTGATAGGTTGTATCATTGAAGTAAGATGATATGATATCCACATGTAAGGATAATTGCTTCTACAATCAATTGATTCTTATTAGGCTTAATTACACTTTTGGTCCCCCAGGTATTACGATTGTGTAATTTTGATCCCCCAGGTTTTAATTGCGCCAATTGAGTCCTCCAAGTATCACAATTGTGCAATTTTGGTCCCCCAAGTTTCAATTGTGTCAATTGGGTCCCCACGTATCATGATTGTGCAATTTTGGTCCCACAATTATCACGATTGTGCAATTTTTAACGTCGGTATCCTACATAGGACACGTGGGACTAAATTGGTACTTAGTGAAGTCAACTTGACAGTTTACAGGACATTCTTATAAGACATCATTGCCATATCACACAATTTAATGGTCAAGTGCACATCATTAAGTTTCACATAAGAATGACACGTAAGCTGCCAAACTAGTCTCATTAAGTGTCAAATCAGTCGCACATGTGCTTCGTAAGCTATTGATGTTAAAAGTTGCACAATCGTGATACTTGGAGGACCAAAATTGCACAATCGTGATACTTGGGGGATCAAAATTGCACAATCATGATACGTGGGGGACCCAATTGGAGCAATTGAAATTTAGGGGACCAAAATTGCACAATCATGATACTTGGAGGACCCAATTAGCGCAATTAAAAACCGAGGGACCAAAATTGCACAATCGTGATACCTGAGGGACCAACAGTATAATTAAGCCTTCTTATTATAAGAATCCAACAAAAAATCATAGAAAAGAGATTGAATCGGAGTGGTTTTCAGATTCTATTTTTGAAACTGAACCAAATCAAACTGCAAATATAAAATTTAATACTTATTTATTCTATTATTAGTATGTGACGGCATATTAAACTATTAGTGTATTACGGATTATCCTATCATAATGCCGTATTAGACTATTTGTTGGATTTTGTTTTCCTAATAATTCTTATTAGTTTGATGTGATGTGATATTCTACAATTTTTAGTGTTCCAAACACAAATTGATAATTGCTAGTCTTTAATGTTTTAATTTTTAGTATTTTATATGTTATATCTCTTGATAATTCATCATATTGGATTGGTTCGGATTTGATACAAGAATCAATCCAATCTAAACCAATCACACCTTTTTTATCTTTAGATCAGATGACTTTTTGGCTCAAAACTGATCCAAACCGATCGACAAACACCCCTAACCAAAATGAAGTGAAGGAAAAAAATTAAAATCTTTTGATTAAAAGATTAAAAAAACCTGATATTAAAAAGAGATTTACTTATGTGTTTATTTATAGGATTTAATTGATATGCACTATTTTGGGGAGAACTTTATCTAACCACCCCTGGTCCGGGGGTTAGTCTCATAGTTTGTCTGTGGGGATATCCGGTCAAAGACCAAAAATTTGGTATGCAGTGTTAGTGTAACAAAATTTTACACTGTTAACCAATCACAAATTGTCACATCATTAAAAATGTATGATTGTTATCCTAACTATCTTAAAAGTCATACATATGATAATTTGTGATTGGTTGACGGCGTAAAATACTTTATACTGATAGTGTATCAAAATTAAACTCTTATTTATTTAAATTTTAAAGGGGAAAGAGGGTTACGCCCTTTCTATGTATCCAAAAATTAAATTAAATAACAAAGTATTATTCAGATTATATCTAAATATATAATGTGGGTTAGGATCAATTAATCTGACCATAGATTTATTATTATCCAATGATTCAGATTATCCAATTTAATGAAATGAGAAAATAGTAAAATTTGGCAATAGAGAGAGATTAATGAAGAGAGAAATTTAATACTTATTGATTATATATATTAATACTTAGAAATAGTTTATTAAAGTTACTATTTGAGTAACTTATTTATAAAATTTATTAAAAAATTTAATTTAATGTACCAAAAAAAATTTTAATTTAAAATATTTAAAGTATTAAATGCATAAAAAATACACAAGAAAAATATGACACATATTTTCCCTTTTCTGTTTTTTTTTAACAAATGAGTATATTTAAATTTAAAGTTTTTAAACTAATTACCAAAGTCTTATTAGAGCAACTCGAATGATAGTTGTTTGACTGATTCTTAAAATTAACGACAAGTTCTTATTGGGTTGCATCATTGGAACAAGGTGATGTGAATGTCATATGTAAAAACAAATGTTTCTATAAGCAACTTGTCTTGTCATTATATATAAGAACCACCAATAAAAAAAAAAGAGAGAGAAAAATAATAGAGAATTTCCTTCGGAAATTGAAAAAGAAAAAGGGATGTAAATAAAGATATGAGGTAACTTGTAGGACCTATTTGATGAGCTTTTAAAAGTTTCACCATTAGAGTGTAGAGTTGCTTAAAGTAATCTAAAGTAAAAAATGATCAGGTAACATTATAGGGCCCATAAAAGAGGAATTAAACAACTCCAATGAATTGCACCATTAGAGATATTCTTAATTCAATGGTGAGCATTTTATCACAAAACTATTTGAAATTAAGTGGAATTGCTCAACAAATATATAAACCGCATCCCAAAATTTGAGGCAAGACGATAGAAAAAAAGGAAAAAAAAATAAAAACTTTTGATTAAAAGATTAAAAAAACCTAATAATAAAAAGAGATTTACTTATATGTTTATATTTTGGATTTAATTGGTATGCACCACTTTGGGATAGGGATGGCAATGGGTAGGGTACTATAGTACCCGTCCCCATACACGCGCTTGAAAAAAATACTCGTACCCGCGTGGGTAGCAACTTTAGTGTCCGTGCCCGTACCCTCTCGGTATCTAAGTACCCATACCTGCACCCGTTACCCGCACTTTAATTAAGAAAAAACAATAAATAACAAAAATTCATTATAACTCACTTAAAAAACATCAAAAGATCTTTCAAATCTACTCAAAACATTACAAACCAAAGTATTTAATTAAACAAAAACATTTAAAACATCTAAAACATCCAAAACGAGTAAATATCACAATAAACATCCAAAATGGCGCTGACTCGAGGATGAATGGCGTTAGCGCTGGCTTGAGGAAGAACGGCTAAAGAGCTCAACCAAAAAGGGAAAAACACTAATGAACTATCTAGGTTTAGTACTTTTAGATTAATTATATTTTTAAAATTTATATATAATCATAATTATAATTATATGTAATAATATATATATATATATATATATATATATATATATATATATATATATATATATATATATATGCGGGTGCGGGGCGGTGTGGGTACTAGAGTACCCGTACCCGCACCCATACCCATTCAAATTTACGGTAATTACCCATATCCGGATCCATACCCATAAAGCGGGTATTTACCCTACCCATCATGGGTTTTTATTGCGGGTACCCAGCGGATATGGTCTAAATTGTCATCCCTACTTTGGGGAGAACTCTACCGAACCACAACCTCTGGTCTGAGGGTTAGTTTCATAGTTTGTTTGTGGGTATACTCAGTCAAAGACCAAAAAATTGGTATGCAGTGCTAGTGTAATAAAATTTACATTGTTAATCAATCACAAATTGTCACACCTTTAAAAATGTTTGGCTTTTATCATAACTATCTTAAAAGTAATATATATGATGATTTGTAATTACTTGACAGTATATCAAAATTAAACTCTTATTTGTTTAAATTTTAAAGGGGAGAGGGGGTTGTTGGAATGTTTTAGGAGAAAATAAGAAAGAAATTATGCAAAAGAGGAAAGGAATTAAAGGGGCTAATAATTTTTTCCTTGTAAAAAAATGGGTGAACGGACAGGTGACAATTGAAGGGGAGGCACCTCGTTTGTCATTCACACCGTTTCATATATACTATCTAGATCTACCAACCTCCAATTCAATCTATTATAAATTAAAGCTCGCACTTGTTTCACATTGTTCATGCTTACAGAGAACAGATACTGGAGTGTAAGAGAGCGATCAGTGATTGAGTATATTGGGGACGACGCAAAAGTCCTTAACTTTTGCTTTTCAGCACCCTCTAATTCTCATATTTACTGATCTCTACTGGTATATGTTCTTCTTAATCAACTATCCTTGTCATTTATATGTGATATGTTCACAAGAACACCGGATCTTGTTCATTTGTGTGTCTCAAGTCGGGGTTTTGGTCTGTGCATGTATATTTAAAATTTTATGTTTTATACATCAATACTTTTAAACAGTATATAACCTATATATATTGTGTGATGAAATATAAGAAGGTTGGGATGATTTACTTGATCTAATTCATTTTATTTATTTTTTGTGGGTTGATTCATGTATCGTGTCTTCAAATTATAATTATTCATCAACATGTTTGTTACTTTGGATACTTTTAATCTTAATCTTCTAGTCCATATTTGTGAGAAATTCATTATAAACATACGAGAAATTTGGTGATTCACGATGATAGGGTTCTCTTCTTACTTTTAACGATTGGCATGGCCTTGATAATCTTACGTTTTGTTTTTTAATTGAAGAGGGTAAACGATCGATCATTCAATCAATACTTGTTTAGTAGTGACAAATAATAAAACTACTACCGTGATGAAAAAAAATTCAGTTTTGTGATGAAAAAAACTACTACCCCTCTCGTTCTATTGATGATCTTATTATATGCTTATATTCAAAATATAATAATTTTGAAAACAGTGTAAATGGCTAGTAACACATGAAATTTTTTAAAAGTAAATATATGCAACTAGTTAATGATATTCCCATGGAAAATTAACAATTTTTTTTGTCTTTATAATTATAGCTTCTAACTGGTAACTTTTATGTCGAAAGCATAACTAGTTAATTAAACTGATCATAACGTTCTTATGTTGATAGAAAAAAATTGTAGTTATTGATTGTATTAAATAATTCTACTCTTCTTGCTTAAAAGCAATTATATCATTGTATATGTTGTTTCTTTTATTCTATTCTCTTTTTTATATTTGGTTTAAAATTACTTTGCTTATGGTATGTACCTATCTCTTTGCATTCCATTCACTTGTGGGATTTAGTTTCATCGTTGTTGAACTTTAATTTTATATTCCATACGGGTCCTCTACTGGGTTAAAGTGGGACTTGACTTGCTTGCTAATGAATTTGGTAAGCTCTATGAACTTACTACGCTATTCTTTTTGGTTTAATTTTTATTCACTATTTAGAAGTTTTGGTGTTGCTTTAAGGGCCAATGATGACGAATTAATTAAAATGAAAAAGAGAGTGTCTTATAGCTAAGTGCATGTTAATTTGGCACCACATGAGGAAGGAGGCAGAATCATGTTAATGTGTGAAAGTTACAAATAGAAGGTTTCGGCAAACACGCGGTGAGGGTCATTTCACCATGTTGCCAAACATGTGCTAAGTTTGTTCTCTCTTGCATTCGATCGTGCAGATCGGGAACTCACGTTTATGTGTGGAAGTTACAAATAGAAGCTTTTGGCAAACGCAAAGTGAGGGTCATTCCATCATGTTGGCAAACATGTACTAAGTTTGTTCTCTCCTGCATTCGATCATGCAGAGCAGGAACTCAAACAAAATGAGGGTTATACTTACATGACGAGCGCCTTATTTTTCTCAGTGGTGGACCAACCTTATGCCTAGGGTCCTCAATTTCTTTTTTTTTAAAAAAAAAAATTGATATCTTATATTTTACAATTATGCCCCTCATATTTAAAATAAATTGCACTCGTGATCCACTCATTCTTCTCACTTACGCAGGTGCAAAGCAAGAGTCATCCATCCATCCTCCTCTCAACATATCTCTCAACACAGTGACGGTAGGGACCCTACGCTGCCGTTCGCCACCGCTGCTTGACCTCAACCGTCATTCGACCACCATTGGTTCAACCGTTGCTCACCCGTTCAACTCTCCCTCTCCCATCAACCGGTTCACCCGTTCGACCACCGCTGGTTCGACCACCACCACTCGATCACAGTCGCTCGACTACCGCGGGAACCTCCAACGGCACCAGTCCAAGTCCAGCCCTCCCTCCTTCTTTCTCATACCATTGTTAAGGATCTACATTGTTAGGTATTGTAAAAACTTGAATTTGGATTTTTTGTATCTAAGCTTATTTCTATCAAATTGGTTGATTGATTATGAAATTAGGATCATGAGTAACATATTTGTGAAGTCAATTTTATGAAATTTTCTCTTGATGATGGTTAATTGCAAATACTGATAGGTTAGGGTTTTGATATGCCCACTTTTGATGATTTTGTGATAACTGTGTTATTTCATCAAATTGATTGATTAGACATGAAATTAAATGTGGTAACTTTGTTTTTTTAATTGCAGAATATAATGGAAAGGTTTTTTTAAAATTTATGCCTATATTTTCATATGTATGATAATAATTATTAATTTTTTTTTAAAATAGATTGCCTTCACTGATTCAGGGTCTTAGATATGCCATTGCTTTTCCCCCAACTTTTATGATGATTATATATAATAGTACTATTTGCATAATGCAAACATTTTATGGTTGAAAAATAAAATATTTTTAACTGTTTCCGGTGCATTGCCAGTGATTGAAATTTAATCCAGTCACTCTTGGTTAGGGTTCTATGGGATATATGTACCCTGTATGTTACTAGTTATATAAATAGTCATTAAAAAAACTTCTTATCAGTGCCATTCTTTTTTTATTTGTCTACAATTTTGGTATTTAGGTACATTTCTGATAGTTGCTTTTGGTATTGCATGATAATTTCTTTGCAAATAATACTACTAGTTTTAAATGATACTATGATTTTGGAAAATATTTTCTTATATCATTCACACGTAGGTTTAGTGACTTAGTGGAAAAGCCACATTATTTGGTCCTAGTTTTCTTCTTTGGATAGTTGGTACTCAGCAGTCAACAGTAACTTAATTATTGGCAACTATGAATCAAGGTAACACCACCTATGTATATATTCCTCATTTGAACATTTTGAATTGACCATGATCTTGATTTTCTGGGTATTTAAGGATAAATGATCTTATATTTTAGTTTGATTGTTCCAGGAGATCGGATGGGTCAATTTAATCAAATTACAAACCTGCAAAATGAACTTAACCCTTATGAATCAAATAGAGCATTGAGATTGCTTTCTACTACAAGTACTCGAAATGGAAGCGGTCAAAGATTCCCAGATATACATTTTGGGCCAAATCTTTGCCCTTATCAAGAGAATGCTAATGTTATTCCAAGCAATGATCATAATGTTGATGTTTTACCTCGTGAATCAATTGGACCATTATTGCAAAGTAATATTTCCTCTTCAAGTTTACTTCCCGGAAGGGTTCAAAGGTTCTCAGGTAGGTTTTGTGGATTAATTTTTGTACATTATCAAAGGACTTGTTATAATAATATCACTCCAAGTAATTATTGCAGTTATGAAATTCTGCCTATAACATACACTAGGGTGCATGACATGCAGGAAACATTAATCATTACACAAATCAAAATATGTCATTATCTTTATCCTTATATTTGAATTGATCACAAAATCAATGTTCATTAGTTTGAACATTTTAAATTGGTCATGGTCCTGACTTTATGGGTTAAGGATAGATGATCTTCTATTTTTGCTTCATTGTTACAGGTGGTCAGATGAATCAATTTAATCAAAATGCAAACATGCAAAATGAACTCAACCCTCGTGAATCAAATAGAGCACTGAGATTGCTTTCTTCTACAAGTGCTCGCAATGGAAACGATCATAATGTCGGTGTTCTACCTCGTGAATCAATTGGACCATTATTGCTAACAAATATTGCTTCTTCAAGTATACTTCCCGGAAGTGTTCAAAGGTTCCTAGGTAGGATTTGTGGATTAAATTTTGTACATTAATTATCAAAGGAGTTGTGATAATAATATCACTCCAAGTAATTATTGTAGTTATGATATTCTACTTCTAACATACACTAGGGTGCATGACATGCAGGAAACAATCATTATACAAATTATAAAATATGTCATAATTAGCGTTATCCTTATATTCGAATTGATCGCAAAATCAATGTTCATTAATTTTTGAACATTTTAAATGGGTCATGATCCTGATATTGTGGGTTAAGGATAGGTGATATTATATTTTTGTTTAATTGTTACAGGAGGTCGGATGGGTCAATTTAATCAAAATGCAAACATGCAAAATGAACTCAACCATCATGAATCAAATAGAGGATTGAGTTTGCTTTCTTCTACAATTGCTCATAATGGAAGCGATCAAAGGTTCTCAGATATACTTTCTAGGCCAAATCTTTGCCCTTATCAAGAGAATCCTAATATTTTTCCTACTAATGATCATAATATTGGCATTTTACCTCGTGAATCAATTGGACCATTATTGCGAATGGATGTTTCTTCTTCAAGTATACTCCCAGGAAGTGTTCAAAGGTTTCCAGGTAGGGTTTGTGGGTAAAGTCTTGTTTATTAATTAATTATCAAACGAGTTGTGGTAGTTAATAGATAATATCACTACTCCAATTAGTAATTATTGCAATTATTTTATTGACATGCATACACTTGGTTGCAGGACATGTAGGAAACAATCCTTACGGGAATGAGAATATGCCATTAGGTCCATCCGTACATTTGATCATTGGACCGCAAAATCACAGTGGTAGTAGTTCTTCTTCTTCTGCTCTTAATGCAATAAACAGTAGTGGAGTAGCAAGACATGTTGTGGAAGAACAAGGTGAGGATGGCACCTTGGCCAACACGGGGCCCTTGCCTTTCAAAAGAGAATCTGGAGCGCGTGAAAGTTCAAGCAACGATGCACAAGCAAGAATCCCGAAACGGAGTAGAGCTACTCCTTTTCAGGTGAATGACAACAATAACATTAATGTGCATTCAGTGCAATTTGAGATTGGTTCTGGTTCAGGTATTCAACCACCAAATGGTCATGAACAATATATGCACGTATCGCCAAGTACTGTGAGCAACATTGTGGCTCCATTTACTGCTTCCCCTAGACAAATAATTAGTCAGAACCCATCACATTCAAATTATTTCGAAACCTTTGCTACCAGATTGTTAAACAACTCAGTGTATGAGAATCAACGTATACCAAGCACAAGACCGCAGAATGAAGCCGGTAATGATTCTCCACGTTTTTTTACATCATCAACTCCTAATGAAATGATGAGAATCGGGTTGAGGCACGAGGTATTTCATTGCTTACCTTCTTAAAAGTTTTATTATCTGTGAATCTATAAATGCTTTTCAAATATTCATGACTATTTGCTGTCAATGCTTAATGGAAATTAAAAATTGATTAATTAGTTTAATGTGTGGATACTAATAGGCATTATTCTATTATATTGTAAGGACCGAGGGAATATATTATTGAATAAAGTGATGATAATTATGTTTGGTTTATTATTAGTTCTTGATGTAAATTGTTACACATTGTAATTTGAGACATTTTATCTATGATATTTGGAGAGTCAACTGTTTCAGTCTCTGTTTGTCTTTTATAAAAAAAAACTGTTTTAGTCTCTGTATCTTATTACTAGTTGAAACTAGGATTATATTTCCTCCTTTTTTTAAAGTACGATTATCTTATTGACAAGTTGACAATAATGCTTGTGTTATATTTAGAGTGAGGCTATCAGTACTTTTAAGTTTTAATTCACTATTTTCATTTTTTTACTAATTAATAATAATTTTATAAAATTATTTATGCAAGTGTACAAATGTACTATTCAATTTGACCACATATTGAGTCCTTAGGAAGACCATTACTGTGTTAAAGAGAGAAACGACAAAATGTTTTTCCTTTTTCTTTTTTCCAGTCTTTATATCCTCTCTAGCAAGAGTAGGAGTTCCCCTAATCCAAGCTAAGTTCTATGTATATCAACTGCTAAAAATACTTTCTAAGTTACAAATGGTATCACTGCTTCCCATAATTAGGAATGAGTAGATGTAGATCGATTTCTGTTTGATTATAGTTTTCCATCTTAATTGATTTGTTAGTTAATTCAGATTTCACTTAATCAAATATGCTTATATTTCCATATTAATAGGTTCGTGGTGCATGGAACCATCTGCGCAGAGGTGGCACATTGCGGCCAGAGGTAGATTTTCACTATATATATATATATATATATATATATATATATATATATATATATATATTATTGCTTAGAAACATCATTAATTGATAAGTGAAAATGTTGTACTAATTTTTTTTTTATCAACAACAAAATTTTATTGAACAAGTGTATAACTGAATAAGGTGTACTCTATGCCTTACAAATAAAAACAACCATAAAATTTCAAACACCATAATATCTTCCAACTAACATAACTGATACAGACACAAAATAAATAAATAAATAACTTCAAAAATTAACACGAAACAAACCCCACTTGCTGCAAAAGAAACAGACAGCAATAACATAACACAAGACTACCCCTCTCTTGAAAAACAGTTTTTAACACCTAGCCAACAGAAAAATCAGACCCACTTTCTCTTGAAACACTGACAGCGATTGTAGAAAAAAGGCACACTCCCACTCTGCATAACAACTATAAAATTTCACCTACAGGAAAAAACTGTAGGTGAAAATGTTGTACTAATTGAGCCATCCTTCATAGTTATAATTATCAGTTGATTGATTTTCATTTTGGTTCCTCTTTCCATATTAAAAATTACTTTGCTTTCATCAACTTACTTATAATTCGTAAATTTGTCCCATATATAGGAATTGGTTATGCTTGATTATTCAATTGCAATGACTTTGCTTGAAGCGCTTAATGATATAGATGAGGAACATAATGAAGACAACTTGGCAGATGAGGTAAAAGCTTATGTTTTATATTTTTTGCTAAATTTATGGCAAAATAGATTGATTGGTCCTATACGTTTATTTAATTTTTCACATCGGTTCCATAAGTTTTTTTTTTTTTTTCAAATTGGTCCTACACGTTTCATTCCGTTTCCACGTTAGTCCTTTCCGTTAATTTTGACCTAACGCCGTTAGTTTTGAGCTGACGTGACATGATATTAGTGCGACACGTGTCTCTTTATTTTACGGCGTTAGGTCGAAATTGACGGAAATAACTAACGTGAAAACGGAATGAAACGTATAGGACCAATTTGAAAAAAAAACTTATGGGACCAATGTAAAAAAATTAAATAAACGTATAGGATCAATCAACCTATTTTGCCTAAATTTATTGTTTCAAAGAAAAGTATGGCACTTATAATTTTTTTGGTGAAGACAACAAAGTTTTGTGGTGTTCCCAATTTAGAATAAACAACCCCATGACTTGAAATTTATTTATCTACTTTTGATTACAATGGAGATGATGGGACTGACTGAAGACAAGATTCTGTCGAATATTGGGCGTGAGAGTTTCCAATCCATCACTGATGGGACTCAAGAAAATGAAATTTGCTGCATATGCCAGGTGAGGCCAAATACATGTTTGATTCAAGGGTAACCAACTAGGAATTAGGGAAGTTAGCCCAACGTACAGTTGTTACTCCTTTTACTTTTAATTTATTGATGGTTAATGGGAAATTAATTTCATTATCGATCTCATTTCTACTATTGTGTGCTAACTAATTACTACGTTACTTAATATTATTTAACAAGTTTTGTAATCATTTCTAGGAGGATTATGTCAACAGCGAAGAACTTGGGAGACTGGATTGTGGTCACAGATTTCACCTTGCTTGCATCAAACAATGGCTGGTGCTGAAGAACACCTGCCCCATGTGCAAACAAATTGCACTAGCTATTGTAGACTCGGAGGAAGAGGAGGAAGGAGAAGATTTTTTTGATCAGAGAGTGGAAGAAGAAGAAGAAGATGATGAATAATTTCTTCCTGTACTCTTTATAATATATTTTTTGCTTATCAAAAATAAAATTGTTTGCTGTGACTTTCAAAGACAAAATGATCCAGTTTTTTTACCCTCATGCTAGACTTTTATTTATGCTAGTTGTAAGCAAGGTTTTACTGATGCTCGATGGCTGATGCCTTGAGCTCTTGTTTTAACTTCCAATTTTTCAATAATTGAATGTTTTCACTATGTAGCTAGGTTACATGACATAACTTAAGTAATTTCATACATTATCTGTTTTTTGTTACCTATCCATTTGAATTAATAGGTGAGTCAAAGAAACTCGAGTTACTTGATTTAGATAATAACGTCGACCTTTTATGATGCAGTTATCTTAAATATGCACCTTTTTGTTACACATTTTATGCTCTTTATATATACTTTGACTGTTTCAATGATCCCTATACTTAAGTGTCAATGCTTTGAGTTTACCTATGTACAAAATTTTTTTATTTATTTTTATACCTTTAAATTTAGAATTTGACACCTCTAAAGTGAGTAGAGCTCTAAAGTGAGAAAGTAAAGGATTATCCACCCTTAAATCATTTAGTGGGTTGAGATCTCTATGTAGTTAATCAAATTAATGGTGGACAACCCCTTACTTTCTCACTTTAGAACTTCATTCACTTTAGAAGAGCCAAATTCTTAAATTTAATAAATTTTTTAGGTTTTGTGCTTAGTTTTATTGATTTATTTTTAGTATTTTGCAGATTGATTTGGGTAAACAATAATGGAAAAAAATACAATTTTTGGAGATAATTATTAGAATTTAAAATCTAGAAGATTGTGCTTAAGAATGAGAGATATTAAAGATAAAATTGTTAAAAAGATTCTATCCAAATTCTAAACTTGAGTTGTACTACCAACATACTCTCTAACACTCTTTCCAACACATTCTTTACTATTGGTTAAAATTCAAATGGACCTCACTAATTAATATGTGGGTCTCACTTGAATTTTGTAGAACCCACATGAATTTCAACCAATAGAATAAAGTGTGTTAGAAAGAGAGTGTGTTTGCTAGCATTTCTCAAATTCAAATTGATATTACCACCAAATCAAAAAGTTAGAAAACTAGAAGTCTCTTATCTCTCTTGTATTCTTTCTTTCCCTGTGAGTATCTAAATTTTATCTTTGCTAGGGTACTGAAGATGTGTTTCAACTATTCATTAAGCTTTATTGATTACTAAATATTATTCTATGAACAATATTTTATCTTGTTGATGTAGTTTTTGATGTTCTTAATCTTATTGAATGTTTGACCATCATTCATCATGGGTTCTGTGGGCTCATTGTTATGCTAGAAATGGTGAGTTATGAGCATGTCACATGAATTTTCTGCCATTAATTGAGTTAATCTAGGAATAGTAGGTAGATTACTGTGGTTGTGTATTAAATTCCATGGATATTAATTATCTTTATTATTAACTTGAGACCTAAATGAATTGAGCTAATTAATGGGGTTAAGTTGGGTTGATTCACTAGGGAATTAGGTTTCAACTAGTTAAGGGTAGATGCTTCTTATACAATTGGTTTCCAAGAGGTTTTTAGTTTATCTTTTTTGGGGGTTTAACACCCTTTTTGATCATAAAAAAAAAACTAGTTAGGGGAATTTAACATTCAACGAGATAATTGATATTAGAATAATTAGATCATGAGTCTTGATAACGAGTGCTCTCAGGAAATTGATTAAGGAATTACTAGAAGGAAAGCTTGCATTGAGAAACTAAATGTATCACTTTTAAATATAATAAATATACAAATTTCCCATAGCAACTTGCCTTTTTTTTTTATTTCTTAACCAGTATCCTAAGGACACTCATTAGTATTCTCCTTATTGTTAATAGAGAAATAATTGTCTATTCAAGAAACACTAACCTACTTTCTTTTTTGTTTCTCTTGTACGAACAACCTTTAAAATTTATTCTTTTTCTCAACATTTTTTTCTTCTATCTTCCCTCTTTCCATTTTCTTTCTCATACCAAACAATACATTAATAGCAATATAGCATTACTCCGAGAATGGTCAGAGACCAGTGAAGTTAGGGCGTTGCTTTGGCATAGCAAGTTAGCAACCACAAACATAACCTTATCTTAGTTAATCACAACTCATAACGCTCAAGATCTGGATCCTCTCCATCTCCTATCCATCCTCTCTATTTCTCTTCTCCTTTCTCTCTCTTTTTTCTCAACATTTACCCCTCCTCGCTCTATTCTCTCTCCACTTCTCTGCGTTTTTTGGTGTGCACAAAGGCAGCATCATAGGAGATGATCCCAATTCTTTATCACAAAACTTTTTGTTGGTTCCAGGAAAGGGCATATTTAGTACCCATTAAATTTATACCGATAAAAGAAGTTGTTAAGTGATTGGAGTTTACCGCATATGTTGCATGCAATTTATCAAAAACTTTTTGCTTTCCCACAAAAACAAATTAAATTTGTTCTAATAAAAAGTTGTTTTTGTGTTTAAACTGATATGTTGGGTAAATTTGGTTTAATTATAAAAAAAAATTTAATTTTGATGGAAACCGATATTTAGAGAAGTTAATTAAAAGTTTCAAGCTTATTTCCAAAAATTGTTAGAATATTTTGAAATTAATCACATGTTCCCTATTTCATCCTATGAAACCATCTATCAAACATATTATTAATTTATACAAACAAGTTCATATTTATATATAATTTACTACATAAAAGTGTCTTTTTTACACAATCCAAATGAAACAGATTATTTCAAAATCAATTTTCAACAAATAATCTAAATACACACAAAATTAGCAAATCACCACATTAAACTTTGGGAAAAAACTAGGCTAAAATACCATTTTGGTCCCTTAACCTATTTTTTAGTTTCAATTTGGTCCCTTAACTTTTAAAAGTTTCAATTTGGTTCCTTAACTTGTCTTTGTGAACACAAGTTAGTCCCCTCCGTCAATGACATAAGCAAAAGTGACGAAAGTGCCATACATGCATGTTAACAATTTAAATGACCAATTTGAAACTCATTTAAAATTTAAGGGACCAATTTGAAACTCATTTAAAAGTTAAGGGACCAATTTGAAACTTGTTAACAATTTAAATGACCAATTTGAAATTCATTTGCTTATGTCATTGACGGAGATGACTAACTTGTGTTAACAGAGACAAGTTAAGGGACCAAATTGAAACTAAAAAATAAGTTAAGGGACCAAAATGGTATTTTAGCCAAAAAAAAAACTAATAGTTAAGCATACCTTTTCTAGTACAAGTTAGTCATTTACAATGGGAATTATGACAAGAGTTCTTTTATTTAAATATAAAATTTTGAACACTATATTTCATATTATATATATTTATCTCTATGTCTTCATTTATATTTTATTTTCTTTGAATATGCATGTTTCAAACATATATAAAAAACCAAAAAAAAAGCATTAAATGAATCCCTCTTTTTATATTTAAATTGTCTTCCCTCATGACAATTGTATTTATATTATATGGTAAATGGGGTAAATGACCTAGCAAGACTTTGTGTGCTTAGCATAGTTTTGAAAACCAAACCGGATCGGTCGATTGGACCGGTTGTTGGATCGGGAATCGGTCAGGCGTCTGATATATTCAACCCAAAAAACTGACTGGTTGCAGAATCGGCAAGAACCGGTGAAAACCGGTCAAAAATCGGTGGTGAGAATCCGTCATTTTTATATTTTTCAATTCTTTTTGAAACTTTTATTTTTCAATTATAAAAATATATTTTTTAGTCAAATAAAGGTCCAATGACAAGTTATAAATATACATATATATGAGTTTTTATTATTTATCATTCTTTGTTGATTTTTTATCTTATGAAATATATAATATGATTATTTTATGTTAATTTAAAATTTGATTTGTTTTAAGTTTAGGGTTAAATATGTTTTCGATCCCTATAAAGTTGGTAAAACATGATTTTGGTCCCTATAAATTTTTAGGGATTAAAAGCACAAATTTTTTGTATTTTCTTGGGACTAAAAACAAACAAAATATTTATAGGGATCAAAATCAAATTTTACCAATTTTATAAGGATAAAAACAAACTTAATCCTTAAGTTTATTACTTAGTAAAATATATAATATTAAAAATATATATTAATTATCACCGATACGATCATGGTTCAATTACGAATAAATCATTAAACCTTGAATCAGTGTCATCATCGGTTCAATGTCCGGTGGTGCTTAGCTGATTTCTGATAATATCTTCTCTTGTTGCAGGGATTGATTTGTGAAAGTAATTAATAAAATATTTATCAAAAAGCTAAAGTTATAACCATTAATCACAGTTTTCATATAATTGTCATGAAATATTTATTGTTCTTATTTAATTCTACAATCTGTTAGGCATTAGTTCCTCATCCTTCCCCTGCTACAATGCTCCTCTCTCATGAAATTGTGAAAGTTACATGGTATTGGGTTGGAGGGGAATGAAGGGGAGGGGATGAATTTTTGTAAATTTTGCATGTTTGGTTCAATTTTTTGGAGAAGATGAGAGAGGAATGGAGGGAAGCAAAATCTTTTCTCACTCAATTTTGGCTCCCCTCGAATGTTGGGGGAGAGTAGGGGAGATGACAGATTTTAAAACATATTTAATGCAATGGATAAAATCTACTAACTTATATATTTTGAAATATAAAATTATAAGGGTATAAAAGTCTCATTTCCCCTTGTGAATCAAACATAATAATGTTACTCCCCCTCCTCTCCTCTCAACTGAACACATTACCTAATTAAAATCATTCCCTTCCTCTCCATTAAAATATCTCCCCTCTCTTCCCCTCTCCTCCACTCTTTTGAACCAAAGATAGGCATAGAGTCAAAAGGT
The DNA here is from genome assembly GCA_039655645.1 of Ammopiptanthus mongolicus. Lineage (NCBI taxonomy): Eukaryota > Viridiplantae > Streptophyta > Magnoliopsida > Fabales > Fabaceae > Ammopiptanthus > Ammopiptanthus mongolicus. Next base: position 100,411,980 of record CM077343.1, on the reverse strand, counting down.
TGCACTTCCACAAGATCATCATAAAATATATTGGATAGAACCAAGAGCACCATCCCATTCAGTTACTATCGTTGGATCCATCTCCTAGATCATAACATTATCAGCAACAATAACAAGGTGCCAGGTTGTCCTATAAAGCTCACGATTTAACTATCATATCACGGTGAACGATGGATTTAGATTCTCTCCTTTTATTCTCTCATGTTATGAGAGATAAAGACACAAAATCAAGTTTTAATGGACCCCACAGATAAAAGCAAATTTATTTTTTTGTTTTTCTTTCTCTAACATGAGAGGAAAAATGAGAAGATCTAAATCCCTGGAGGAGATAAATCATATAAATACTGCTTGCTACCCTTCTTTTGGCCGACTTCCCTTCGAAAGTAAACTTGTTTTCCTAATTAATTTTGAAAGAATTGATTCTAAAACAATGGAAGTTAAAAAAAATTGCTCTTTTAAAAGTGAGTTTAGAAGCATTGATTTTGTTTAAATGATAAAATAAAATCATTTTGAGATGTAAATATAAAGAGTTTTGTGGTCTCACACTTGAAATCAATTCTATTTAATAAAAAAGCTAAAAATTCTTATTTCTCTTAAAATTAATTCTACCTAACCTAAAATTAATTTTTAGTTCAACAGAATTTTGTAAAACAAATACCCTCAAATTCCCAAAATTAATTTTACTTCACCTAAAATCAAGTTTGGATAACTCAAAATATTAAAGAAACAAACACATTATCTTGTCCGCTAATCTATCAGGTTTGACAAAGATTTTACTTATGCCTCGAATTTCACATTGCTCTCCCCTCTAATATTTTTTTTTATAAGCAAAAAAGTGTATATTGATATAGAGTACAAAGGATACCTTAACCTATATACAAGAACTATGAGTAGGTCAAACATAAATAAAAAACTAGAACTACACATGAGGGACTAGTTTTGTTTTTACAAAAGCCAAACCCAAATAAAACCCCAACATAGATAGGCTTCCTAACAGAGAGCCAGAACCAGAAAACACTGATAACAAAGTTACAACAACTGTGTTGTGCCCCTAAAACCAAGTATAGACACCCTTTTTTCACAAAAAGCACCTTGCCTTTCTTCCAAAAAAAAATAATGAGTGATTGTCGCACCTGCCCTGTAACACCTCGATTTTCTTAATCTTTTAATTAATCAGTAATTAAGTAGTTGTATTTTGTTTGAGGGTCTAGAAAGGTTAATAAATTATTCTGAGGCCATAATCACGCTCTACATTGTCTTAGGAGACTATGGTTAAGTTTTGGGCTGAAAACTCAAACGAAGCCCGATCTATGTTTTTTCGGATGATAGTGTTTTTCTAATCAAGACCTCATTTTGACTAACGGTCAGAACCATTAGTCTTAGAATTCGATCCTCTACCTATTTGCTAAAATGTGTCCTGACGTCCAAAAATATAAATAATATTTTATATTCGGGCCGATAATCAATCGGGTAGACGATTCGAACCGTGTTAGGGTTTTTCGAGACCCACGAACGGATAATCTTCATGTCAAAATTGTGTCAAGTTATTTGAGGACTCATACCAGTGTCGTGATGATTTCAAAATGTCGGGATGTGAATTGACCAAATTATCCTTGGTTAAATTTTGTTACTAATTACCTTTTTCTATTACTTAACTCTTAAGAAAAGCCAATAAATATCCTTTTCACTCTTACCCTCCCTCACTTTTCTCGGCAGCCCTCTCCCAAACCCCCATCCTCACTCTTTTCTCTTCTTTCTCTTTTCTCTCCATAGAACTCCATTTTTGGAGCTTGAGAACTTGAATTTTTGTGAAGCTTCTTCACTAGTTTTTGAAGTAGATCATCCTAGGAGGTAACTCACCATCTCTATCTCTCTCAATCTCTCTTTATTCTCCTTTAATTTCTATGGTTAGAAATGTTAGGGTTTTTAACCCCAAACCTTCAAAATTCAATGAAAAATTGTAGAAAAATCATTTTGATACCAAACCAATTTCTAAGGCCTAGGTTCATGACATAGTTGTATGGTCCAAGAGTTTAGAGCCAAGAAATCTCTCTAGGGTATTTAATCATAGAGGGGCCGAAACCCCCTATTGAGTAGGGTAGGGTTTTTGGTTGGTTTTTAATGTTTTGAGTTGATATCTAGGCTTATCACATTTAGTTAGGGTGTTATCCAAGAAATGAGAATTTTTGGAGCCCCCTAGCTATTTTTCATGTTTTTCATTCAATAGGGCCGAATCCTAGGGGTAGTGCAGTAGGAGAAATCTTTACTTTTTGAGTTAATGCCTTCATTGATTATGTTTAGGGATACCTAAAGGATCATTGATCCAAAAGTTAGGAATTTTTAGGGGCAGTAGCTAATCCCAAGGAATTAGGGAGTTTTTGATTTAACTGTATTAATTTCTGGTTGTGTTCTGTTGTATAGAATCGGACAGGACTCGAACATCCGACAGCGCACCCGACTGATAGCTGTGGAGTCGTAGCCGGAGCTACACAAGGAAATCACTAAGGTGGGGAGAAATAACTAATATCGTCGGGAAGTTAAGTTTAGTATAGAGTATGTGTATCTGTGTAGGGGAACCCTAAAACCCTACTAGAGGTTGAGCCCTGGATAAAGTGTCTGGACCCTAGGTGTAGGTACTTTTGAGCTATCACCACTAAGTTGATATTATAAATGATGTGATTGATCGAGGTTGATGTGTTGATTGATTTATTTGATTATCTGTTTCTTTAATTTGTTGAACTACTTGTGTGATTTACTGCTATTCGATTTTATGATGATATCTGCACTGGACTGACTTACTGTTGTAATGTTATTGTGATTCGACTGGTGGTTGAATGTTGATAAGAGTATGGTGAGTGATGATGTTGTTCGGGTTGATATCGTTGTGGTCCCGACCGTGGAGCTGTGGTTCGTAGACGCAAGGCGTCGTGATGCTGATGCTGATGTGATGTTGATGATGATGTGATATTGATGTTGATGTTGATGCGATGCGATGTGTCGTGGTCGTGGACGAGTGTTTAGGCGTGAGGTCCCGATATCAACCTGCGATGGATGTTTGTTGCATTTTCATATCATTTCATACCACAGCATTTGGTCCCAAAGGGGGATGTCCAATTAGGGACATTACTTAAAATCCCGAGGCGGGATGTGATGTGATGTAATCCCGACGGGGATGTCTAATTGGGGACGTGATGTATCGACCGACATGCATATAGAGAAGTCAGCATATACATAGGGATTAGTATCCCTCTCATAGGATTATCCGAGAGAATGACTTTTGAGATGATTGTGATGAGTGATTTAAGAGATGGATGAGGTTGTGTCGCATGATTTAATTGTGTTGTGTGATGTATGTATATATATATATATATATATATATATATATATATATATATATATATATATATATATATATATATATATATATGTTGTACTGATGCCCCACTCCCATATTGATGAATTATGTTTCTTATCTCCCGTATTTTTCTGTATATGTTATTTCTATTTTATGGAAAGACCCCGAGGAGGGACCAGTTGCTGAAGAGATGGGCGGCATTCCTTACGAGCCTGACGCTGGAGGACGTGCCACGGACCCTAGCCTCTAGAGGTTGGGCAGTGATCATGGTTAGCTGGAGGGTTGTCTCTCGGCCTACTCTTCATACTTTTATTTTGGTCTGGATTAATGTACTTGTACGTATTACTTTACTATTGTAGCTCTACTGATGGGACAATGATGTATGTGATATACTTCTTTATATTTAAAGTTGTGTACTCTGAAACGTAGCGTGCCGTTTATTGTTTTGCTTCCGCGTTCAATTTTCCGCTTCGCTTCGTATTAATAAGGCGCGCTAACGATTATAATGCGATTAAGATTAGTTAATAACTTAAGTTCTCCAATGGGACGGCGGGTCATCTCATGCCCCAATTGAATCAATAACCTCAACAAAATCACAACAAAACCAATCAAAACCAAAGTGGTCCAGAGCCATGGTATTTAACCCCCAGTATGCATAATGAGATCAATTTTACTCCAATTTTTATTTTTATTGACTTTCCCCTGCTACTCATAAAAAAAACTTGTATAAAGTTTCTTCACCTTCCCAATAGAATGAATTCCACTCCGAAAAGAACACTATGACCAGTTGTTGAAATTGAATCCTTTGCAACCAAGCCTGATTATGTATAAGTACTGCCATCCATGCTTTCCTATTTTTTTTATTGCAACCATAAGAACTAGACCCTACAAGTCTTGAGACCATGCTTGAAGTTAGCATATTAAATTGCATTATCTCTAACAATTTTTTTTAAACAAAAATGGCATGCAAAAACGTCATTGTTTTACTAGACATTCCAACTAGGTTGGCACCCCTAGCAAAACCCATCATTTGCAGCACACCAAGAGTTTATTAAAAAAAAGGAGAATAAAGAATACAAAAAATGGGGGGGGGGCATAAATCCTGACCCATAACAAAATCAACTAAATCTATACTTAGGAAAACTAATTCTATCTAAGAAAAAGTCTTCCTTAATAAAATCTGGAATGGTATTCCACCAAACTAAGCCATCAATTTAAACCCCATAATTTGCCAATTTATCTGCACAAACATTAGCTTCTCTATACACATGAGAATAGACAAAGTGCATATTTTCCGTCAGAAGAACCATATTTTTCCATCTGTTCCGAATACTCCAAGGAATCACCAAGTGATTTGAGAAAGCTTGGATTGCTAAAATTGAGTCACATTCAAGCCACAGATAATTCCATCGCCTTTCAAAGGTTGTTTCCACTCCAAATATTATAGCAAGAAGTTCTGCTTGAAGAGCAAATGAGTTACCTAAGTTCATTGCAAAACAACCTAAAGAAGCTGCTTGTTTGTCCCTAAAGATTCCCCAACATGCTGTTGGACCAGGGGAACCCTTAGCAGATCCATCCGAGTTTAACTTAATCCATTTGAAACTAGGAGCTTTCCATAAAACTTCGTTGATGCAAGGTGCTTTTCTACCTCTAACAGGAACTCTAAGTTTGTCAAGAATTGTTTTCTCAACATCAGAAGCTACAGCAGTGTTAGACATTGTACTGGAAAGAGATATATTTCCAAAAGCTTGCTTGGTTACTGCCTCAAAAGATATTTCTCTGTTTTCAAACCTTAAAGCATTCCGACAAGACCAAATTGCATAAATCGAGTTTACTATACCTGACAGTATTATGTCCTGTATTTGAGGTTCCCAATTCTTATGCAGAATAGAAAGAATAGCCATCATAGATGAATTGTCAATTTGCATACCGAGTAATGAAGAAAGCCAAGTCCAGATTTTTGCTACAAATTGACAATGGAGAAAAAGATGCTCAATGTTTTCATAACTCATGCCACAAAGGCTACGCATGGAGACAATGCAACAACCTCTAATCCAAAAATTTTCATCTGTTGGGACTCTATGATGCATTATTCTCCAAATAAACATTGATTTCGATGGGGGAACTGCCTTACTCCAAATTAGAGTAGGCCATTGCAATGAATTAGAACCACATTGGTGAGTTATAATATAAGCATCCTTCAATGAGAGTTTACCAGAATTAGTACCACTCCAAACCATCTCATCTTTTGCTTGGAATTTTGGAATCACCATCTGCTGAAACTCTTCTTTAAATGATGAGTTGCCTTCAATCAACCATTGTGGAACTAGCCATTCACCATTTAGAATAAATGCTTTCAAAGGAGCCTAAAGCAAATGCTCCAAGTGTTGAGGAATTTGAAGAAACTCCACAATTGTTTTAGATAACCATCTATCCTTCCAGAAATTTATCGAAGATCCATCTCCCAATATCCATCTAATATTCTGCAGAACAATATGCATGAAAGGCTTTATCCCTTGCCAAATAGAAGAGGATATGTGATATTGTATTGGAATTTTCCTTCTAAACACTCTTTCTCGGGCCAAAGCTGCCCGCTGCTCCTGAGAAGAAACCAAATCCCAACACATAGATAGCAAAACTCCTTTCCATGTTGCAAGTTTTAATTTGATCTTGTCTGCCAAAGGAAGAAGGTAACATCAGGCACTCCTAGGTACATAAAAGGCAATTGTCCAATGCCAAAACCAAGAGTATTTGCAATATCTAACTTTTTGCTTTGTGAGATAGAACCTAAGTATATTTTTGATTTTTCACAACTTACAAACTGGCCTGAAATTTCACTGTACCTGTCAAGCAACTTTTGTAAGGACCTGATGTTGCTTTTTATTCCTTTGCAAAAGATTAATATGTCATCTGCATAGAGAACATGGCTCGGGATTTTTAAACCTCTAGGACCAACCATAGTCTTTAACTGATCACATTGCACAAGCTTGGAGATATCTCGACTTAATACCTCTTCTGCCAAGCAAAAAAGGAGAGGAGATAATGGATCCCCTTGCCTAACTCCCCTCTTGCAAGAGAAATATCCAACAAAATGACCATTGACTAAAATTGAAAGTTTAGCTGATCTTAAGACTGCTTTAATCCAATTACTGAACAAGGGATCAAAGCCAAAAGCTTTTAAAACCTTCAGCAAAAAGCTCCAATCTGTAGTGTCAAAAGCTTTCTTTATGTCTATTTTAAGCGCCAAATTGCCATCAAAACTTTTCTTATCTAACAGATTAACTGCTTCTGATGCTAAACATATACAATCTGAAATGTTTCTTCCATTTATAAACCCTCTTTGATTAGCAGATATTAGATTAGGGGCTATTTTTGCTAACCTTGTTGCAAGCACCTTAGTAATTATCTTGAATTGATAATTGGCTAAGGAAATTGGTCTGAACTGACCAATGACATCTGCATTTTTCCACTTTTGGAATCAGCACCACAGTGTTTGCATTGATGTTGGGAAGAATCCATCCTTGTTTAAAGAATTGTATAACTGCATTAAACACATCTTTGCCAATGATATCCCATAATTTTTGGAAAAAATAACCACCAAATCCATCCGACCCTGATGCTCCTTCTGGATTCATACCAAATACTGCATCCTTGAATTCTAACCAAGAAGGCAACTTGTTAACATTTCATTGTCATCACTGCTAACCAATGGTTCAATAACTTCCTCAATCAAACCATTATCCCTGCACTCATTATCAGTTGCAAACAGGCTTTGATAGAACTCCAATACGTGTTTCTCTATATCAGCAGCTTGGTCTAAAATCAAATTCCCATTCTTCAGGACTGAAATTCTGTTTCTGGCATGCCTAACTTTTGTGATCCTATGAAAGAAAGCTGTATTTCTGTCCCCATAACAATGCCAATTCACTCTAGATTTTTACTTCCAATAGATTTCTTGTAAATGAAGAGCCTTATTCAACTCCATTTGAGCCAGCATTTCTTGATCAGATAATTCATCAGAAGATCCATTCATTGAAATTTGAGCTTGCACGAGATCTAAATTTTTAAGTGTTGTCTCCAAATTTTTATTAACATCTCCAAAATAATCTTTGTTCCATGACTTTAGAGTAGTTTTCAAATTTTTCAGCTTTTGAGAAAGAATAAACATAGGACAACCAATGACTGGAGAACTCCAAGATTCAGATATAATTTTGTAACAATCCGGGTGACTAGCCCACATTCTCATGAATTTAAAAGATGAATTATAAGAATTAGCCTCCTTTTGCATACTACACATGATTGAATGATGGTCGGACTTGCTTCTTACTAATGTATAGCAAACTGAACTAGACAAGTATAAGAGCCAATCCTCATTGCAAACCACTCTATCGAGCCTTCTTTCTGTGTGAGCTAAACCTCTTCTATGATTACTCCAAGTAAACTCAGCACCTCTAGTATCTAAATGAGTTAAATTTCCTGCATCTGACCAGTTTTGAAACTCATCACAAGCAATTCTTGAAGGTAAACTACTCCCTCTTTGCTCATGTGCTCCCAGAATACAATTATAGTCTCCAATACAACACCAAGGACCCACATTGTTCTGTTGAAATTGAAGCAATTCAGTCCAAAGGACTCTCCTTGTCCTATAGGATGTTGAAGCATAAATTGCAAAAATGTTTATATTTAGATTATTCCATAATACATAGAATGAAACCTGCTGACTAGAAGTTGTAATAACCACTGGACATAAAGAATCCAGACAAATACACCATAGGTTTGGGATTAACTCCCCTCTATAGTTGACTGCAAAAACTTTTAAATTCAACCCAAACCAAAACCTTGCAGGAAATTGATCCAACAAGATCATTGACTCAGATATGAAAATGAAATCTGGCTTATTAGACAAGATTAGATTTTTTAAGACTAACCTTGTATCTAAATTAGCCATTCCTCTTGCATTCCAATATAAGATCTTCATATATCTTTTATGAATTGGCCTGCTTTGGACCTTTGAGGTCTAACCTTTACCTGGTTTTTTTTCTACTCCTTCAAGTTTTCCTTTTCTAACTTCTTCTTTTGAGATCTAGATAGGACTTCGGTGAAACCCTCATCTGAGAAGACATTTTCATTAGGCTCACTCTGCATTGAGAAATCATCATCAACTTCATCATCTGACTGTCCACACCAAAACTTCCCTATAGCCACTAACTCAGATGCGCTTGTATAGGAAGTCTTTTATCACATAAGTCTTTTTGAACAAGCACCCCTTTTCCTTTGTTGACTTCCTAATTATCTGGAATGCCTTGAGAGAAACAATGTCCCCCCACATCCTGTTGAACCGGAACATCCACTAAGTTGTTGATAGACTCTGGCTGCCCAGGACTTACACCAAAACCAAAATTACTCTGTTGGCTTCCTTGATTTCCTGAATTTTGCATCAAGTTATGTGTTTCCTCAACCCGAATAGGAGTGTTACTATATGACTCATGACTTTCGGATGAAGATCCAATTACATTAGCAGAACCAATTCTATTTACCTTCTCATGATCATAATTAACAAAATCTAGAATTGGTCTAGGATCAACTAAAAAATCATCAATCTGATTCTGAGAGAAGAATCTTTCTTGTGGGATAATTGTTTCTATATCAAGAATGGTGGAATCTCTCTGGACTGGATTAAGCTGAGAACCATTATTCCCAATGTCATTCACCTTGAGATTATCATCAACTTTATTGTCAGTTTGAATAACATTCTCAAACATTTGGCATTATAAGAAAAATCGATTTTTGAGACTGAAAAATCGATCACTAAAGTGAGCAAATCGGTCACTAAATTATTTAGTGACTGAATTAGAGACCGATTTTTTTCAGTAGCTAAATCATTGGTCTCTGATGTGTAGCAACCAATTTAGAGACTGATTTAGAGACCGATTTTAGAGATCGATTTAAAAGTTAGCTTGACAAGTTCTTTGCACCCAGTTGTTTGGCTTATTTAGTTGCACATAGTATTATTTTAATAAATCATTTTACATGAATGCTGGTTTGATGGATTTGATTAAATTTATGTCTTGATCTTGGATTTCAACTCAGATTAAAAGAGATGTCTTTTCCTTTTGGGATTGCTGGCATATTTTATAAGTTTACATCTCTTTTTAAAAGTGTGTGATAAAATATAAGTATGTAAAAAACAAGATAAAAATAGTTGTATTTTGTTCTGCCTTCATGTCACAGACACACTAAAACTGACCAAAAACTAATTTTCTCTCTATCACACGCAAGAAAGGAAGAGAAAATTTTATAACTTCCTATTTCATTCAACTAGAATTATATAATACAAGGCTTGGTGCAATGGCCTTTTTATAGGCATAAGTTTGTAGTAAAATATGATAAAATATAGTAAACTCACAAATGAAGACTTCCGCAGCCATTCGAAAGTTATAGAGTATTAGTCAAATATTTCAACTAAAGTTGTGGGCTGCAAGCGGTGGAGCATATCTGCTTTTGTCTCGTATTATTGTTAAGAGTATTCTAAATTTAGTTTGTCTCTAATGTAAATAAATAAGAGTAAATTTATTCTTAATGTAATAAAATGTATAATTCATTCTATCAAATTAAGGATGTATAAATTATTACTTACACACTTTAAAAATAAATTAACTTTAGAGAATTTTTTTTCCGGATGCAGAATGTTTGCTTTGCCGTGTGACGCCTATCAAATTTTAAGGTATATTTATTTTTTACATATCTGAAAAGGAAAAGAATTATTATAATTACTATTTCATTAAAATAAAATTAACAGTTAAATTCGTAAAAGAAAAAAAAAAATATTAAAAACACATTCTTTAACGCTCTCTTTTTAATACACATTCTCCTAATAATTGAAATTCACGTAGATTTTACAGAATTTAAATGAAACTCATATAAATTAGTGGAACACATTTTCAAAATGATGAGACTCATTTGAATTTTTAACAATAGAAGAGTGTGTGTGTTAAAAAGAAAATAACACTTCTTTAAAAATGATAATTTACATGGATATAAACGAAGGTCCGTAAGCAGCTGAGTAATAATAAAATTGTGTAAAAAGTAAATAAAATCGATATAATTTTACGGTAAAAATTACGTATAGTATATAAGATAATAACGTGAGTATGAAGTATGAATACGTGTGAGTAGACTTACTTAGTATTAGATTAGATGGATTAGTAACTGTTACTTGCCGTGTATAATCGTTGATCCATTGTGTGTGCGACGTTGGATGACATTGACGCAGATACTGTGGTGGTCCCTTCCGTATGACAGTCTTTAGAGCATTGGATTCGAGATATCAAAAACCAATCGTCATTAGCCACGTACACGCACGAAGAAACAAGGCTTGCCAAAAGATATTACTAAATAATTTTGTCACATTGTTGTATGTCGGGTTAAGGTGACGTTGGGTCGGATAAGACAATGATAGAGGTAGAGAGTGAGACGTCTGATCAATTGATCTTCTCACCGTTGAGGGAAAGGTAGAGAAGGGAAAACAACATTATATTAAATTATAATATTTATGTTTTAACCCCAGATATTTTTCATAACTTTTTCTACATGTCATTTGTACCTTTTTAAATATATTTTAAAATCTACTTATTTTATTTCTCTCATTGTTTTGGAAAAATATTTATAATAACAATAATTAGAATAAATTTGTCAATTAACGGCTTACTTAATTTTTCATCATTGGGCACTAATTATCTAATATTAGTTTTCAAATTTTTTACAATTAATTATTTACTCATAATCAAGCACTATATATTAAATTAGAATACTCATTCTTGAATTTAAATCATTCTCAACACCTCTATCCTATTTATCGAGTCAAGTGTCATTACCCACATTGAGTAATTTTTTATTTTCTTTTAATATAGTTTAAAATCTATTAATTCATAGTTATTACTATCAAATATGTGTATCATTTACTTATCAATCCTTATATATTAAATTAGAGTCCACATTCTTAAACATGAACTATTCTCCACAATCTTTCTCCTCCTCATTGTGACCACATGTCATTTCTTAAATTCTATTTCCAAATATGCTTACTTATTTTTTTATTTAATTCTTTTCATTTCAAAACAAATATTTCTAATTACTGTAATTTTTATAATTATTATATTTTTATAGATTAATTGTTATAATTAGCAAACTCGCTTACTTATTTTTGAATTATTTTTTCATTTTACCAGAAATATTTTTATTTACTAATACTAATTTCAGGATAGTTTGCTAACTAACCTAACCCTTATATATATATATATATATATATATATATATATATATATATATATATATATATATATAGAATTTCTTAACCGCGAATCATTATCCACAATCTCTCTCTTTGTCAATGAACCACGTGATGTCGCATAAATTATTCAATTTTTTTAATTTTTACTTTTAAATATATTTTTAATTCTACTCATTAATAGTTATCAATGTCAACTCCGTGGATCGTTAACTTAATCATATTTAGAATTAATTATAAATATATTATTTTTAGATTGAAGTATTTTATCTTTCAATTTGCTATTTTCATATTCTATTTGAATTAATTATATATATCATTTATAATTTTAAATATTTTTTACTATTTATTTTTAAAATTTAAAAGTACCTGTGTAATGCACAAATATATCCTAGTTTTCATTTAATTTAATTCGTCTCATTAATGTGTTTTAAAATATGCTAGTTAATAGTTATTACTACCAAATCCGTTAATTATTAACTTATTTTCATTTAATTCTTTTCCTTTCCAGGACAAATATTTCTAAACAAAAAATAGTTGGATCTATATATTAAACGGGTGGAGATCCACTTACTCCCGAAGTAAGTCTTGTCATACACTTACTATATTTAATAACTTTTTATGAATATTGAGATCCATTAATCTAACGATTGAAGGAAAACTTTTCATTATTTATGTCAAGTATACAAAATTCCATAAAAAACAACAATTATTTGATATTTCATCACATAACTTCATTTTAACAGATAATATTTTTTTAAAATATAAGTAAATATTGACTATAAGATTACATACCTATAAATATATAATTTATCTAAAAGTTGGTAGGTATTATCATTAAGATAATATCATGAGAGTTAACCATTAGATTTGTTAAATTCATATTTTATAAAACGTTCATAAGCGAAATAAATGTTCGGTACTTACTCCTAGAGTAAGTAGATCCCTTGCCATATCAAATTATAGTATACTCTCTGAACATAAGAGTGATTAAATCACTTACACTACTCTCATTTATAGAATAAATGTCATTCATAATTTATTTTTATTTTAATATATTTGAATTAGTTATGCATATCCCTTTTTGGATTGAAATATTTTTCTCTTTTAATTAATATTTTTTAATTTCTACTTGAATCATTTGTGCATATATTACTTACAAGTTTAAATATAATTTTAAAATATTTTTTTTCTAAATTTAAATATACTCATGCTATGCACGGTATACTTACTAGTTAAAAATAATAATAACTCTATTTTCCCTTAATCAAGCTTCCTAATAGGTCTACTACTTATTAAATAAATAAAATATTGAATGTTTTTATATTTTTAAGATATTACATCCATTGATTTTTAATTTAATATTTCCTTTAGGAGGATTTTGCAGAAGGATATAGAAAAACTCTAAAAAAAATTATTACTCTTTTTATTTGATATTATGTAATGAAAAGTTAAGGAAAAATCCATTTTTCCAGTTTTATCAAAAAAGGACAACATAAATTATTATAAACAAGTATTAAATAATTTTTTGTACTAATAAAATTTATCAATGTAAAAAAAATTATAAAATGAGTATAATGGAATACACGTGTAGGACTAAAAAAAATGCATTATTCTTCTTCTTTTTTCCCTTCGTTTTTACTCAATAATAGGAGGATCTAGAAAATATATAACTCAAAAGAACTTTTTTCATCTCCTCATTTTCATTTCTCCTTTAATTTAATATAAAAAAATGGACTGACCCTTTCTTTTTTTCCTCTTTATTTTCATCCAAAAATTGCATACCCAACACACTTTCAGAGTTCTAGTTAAACTTTAAGAAAATTATGGAATAAGTATCAGTAGAGTTCGATCACATTTTTTTTCTTAAACACTAATTGCCATTGACAAAATTGTATTTCTCATGTAAAATTGTTAAATTTCTATGTAAACTCTCAAAATGTAATAAATTTTAAGAAAATGAAATAATATATGATACAATTCAATTCAGTGTGATTTTGGCCTTTTCTCGAAAAAAGAAGACTTTAGATTTAATATCGATCAATTATCAATGTAAACTATCATCTGATCGCTGTGTTATTAAAAAAATTAATTTCTTAAGTGATAATTATAATAATCAAAGGATTATAGTTTAAAAGAATTAAGTATGAATCTCACATAAAAAAGATATAAAGTAATAGTCTATGAATTATTCATTACAAATTTTTAAAAAATAACAAAATGATTCTAAGTATTATTGAACTATTTGAATTTTTTGAAATTTTTTTAAAATTAATTATTATTGTACAAAATTCTATTACCAATAAGAAATACATATTATTAAATGACAAATTTATAGAATGATGCAAGACCATCAATAAAAGACTGTCGGTATGCGACATTTTCTTGTAGTGAAAAGTGAAGTCCTACTTGAAAGATAAGAGACATTATTATAAAGAATTTCACAGAGGACGACACCTGCTTATTCCAAGTTTTTATAAAAAAGTGTAACATTTTGTTGTTGTATAAATGATAATAATTTTAAGGTTGTTGTTGAAGTTTAAATTCTTATTTTTATTAAGTTCAAAGGATTTAATTGGTATGTATTATAAGTGTAAATATTTTTTACAACATATAGAATAACTTGTGATTGGTTGACGGTATAAAAAACTTTACACTAATAATATATCAAAATTAAACTCTAATTAAAATTTACTAGTGACCAGATTTAATAAAAATTGTAGTATATGATGTTTTTTTTTTTTTGTGAGGGTAGTATATGATGTTAACCAATAACAAATCATGGTATGAGTGACTTTAAGGTAATTATGATAAGAGTCAAACATATTTACTGATGTGGCAATTTATAATTTATTGACAGTGTGAAAAATATTTACACTGACAGTGCATACCAGTTAAATCCATTATTAAATAAGAGACAATAATTTTAGTTAATTAATAATTATTTATTAATATTTATTATAATTAATAATATAGTTATGATAATACATCTAATTTAAATGTATTAATTTATATAAGAATTTCACATTTTCATTGAAAAAATTATGAAAAAAAAATCCAAGTTTAACGTAATAAAAAATGAGATTAATTTTGATATATTGTTAATGAATTTTTTTTATATTGTCACTCAATCACAAATCATTTCACATATGACTTTTAAAATAATTATAATAAAAATTAAATATTTTAATGATGTGATAATTTATAATTGATTAAAAGTATATTTTTTTTAATACTAACTGTGCAATATAGGTGGCAATCAAAGATAGAGAATGAATATTTTAACACAAATGCTACTTAGTACGAAGATAATTTCGTTGAAATTTACGAATAACTACATGGCTTGACCTTTTTCTTTTAATTATATTAATTAGCTAAAATATAACTTAAAAAAGAAAACAAAAATTGGTTTGGGATGGTACGCGAGCTGTCGCTCCTTGGCTCCTTCACCGGCCGTTGTTTCGTGGGGGCTCCCAGTCGTGTGTGGTTGGTTATACCTTAGTTGGCTTGGTTTGCTGTGGCTTTTATTTAGCTTTTTTATCAAGTGATGTTCTGATATACTTCCTCAAGAAAAACATAGATCATCAACAGAGTAGATCCCATCTTTTAATTAGGCAAATAGTGACATGATGTCCATTCAAGTCGAGGGCTGAATTAGTTCCACCTCAGTTAGTATAGTTTCTACATTCTGATTACAGTTGGTCCCATATGGTTTTTTTGCATAATTATACTCAGATTATGTGTCTCATAGAGATGTGTAACTATCATTTCCGCTTTAATGTTTTCCCATCCCAAGTTTTTCCCCCTGCAGATGCACTCAGCTGCTTTTGCATCGCCAGCATTTCTAAAGAGGGAGGCGAGCTTGCTCCGTGATTAGATTACCCCGCACAGTATCAATGCATGTTTGCATGTTGCAGCCCGTGCCACAATCTCATCTTTTGATAATGATTGAGACCTCCTCCAATCCCCCACTTCTTCATTGAGGCATTAGACAAGTCCCAAACTGAAAGCATGTTTATTATAGGAAAGCGTCAGAGGAGAAAATGACTTCAAAGGAAGAAAGGCAGGAAGGCGCAACCTGCTAGCGGCGACGGAGCAAGATGAAGCACAACCGGAGACCTAAGTAGAATACGGCAAATGGCGACAGAGGAGACCCGAACAATGAAAGAGTTTAATCCTAATTTTGATTTTTTTTTTGTTTATATTTAATTATCACTAAAAAGAGAAATAAAAAAGGAAGGCTATGCCATTCGTATCTTTCGACGAATTTTTGTTTCGCACCATATATAGCGGTGCTGATATTTTAATAAAGAGATAAGGAATATATAGTAAAGAAAAAAAAAATGAGCACCAAAAAAAAAAAATAGTAGAGCAAAAAACGATAGTGTGGCTCACGTGTCACTGCCATCTGTAGTGGAGCGTGCAAGTGCAACCAAGGGAGCTCCACTGCACTTGACTGACAAAGCCAATAGAAACAGAAGAAAAACTAACAGCAACATAGACAAAACCATGAGGTCTTGTATTTCTACTTGTTAATGACAGTTAGGAAAATGTATTTCATTCACTTTAAATATAATATTTGTGATATTCTACACAATCAACCTGATATTAGAAGAGTTGGTAAAATGACTCTCTCATAAAGAAAAGAATGTAAGTTCGATTCCTGGAGTTGTTCAGTTGGGAGACAATCCAAGCTCATGTGTAAAAAATCAGACGTTCGTCGTTGCCGAACCAGGGATTAACCAGTCCAAAGGACCGAAACTGTGCGACAACTTGATGGATCCACCGGAAAACGAAAGAATATCATATATAAACATAATAAACATAATATTTCAATTTTGATGCATATGAATGTAAATTTTTTTATATCATTATTTAATAATGTATAGTTATATTTATAGCTATTAAATAATTATTATAAAATTTTAATATTTAATAATATACTAAATTATGATTGATTAATAATAAAAATTATGGTGATAATACATCATAATTAAATTCTAATTATAATGAGATATTATCATATAAAAATATAATATAATTTTAATATATTATCATTCTGTCATTTAATTATATATCGTTATAATATTAGAAAATTTGAATCTCATAATAAATTAATAATTATAATTCAACATATATAATAATATATACTTACTTAATAATATAAAGAAAATGAAAGGAAAGGAATTGAAAGCAAAAAAGTTAGAAAATGATATTATTGTTTAGTTGTTTCGTATGAGAGAAAATGAAAGGAAAGAAAATTAAAATTTTTCTTTCCTCTATTTTGATTGTGTTAAAAATGAAAAAAAGGAAAAAAAATTTTTATAAAATGACTTAAATATCTTAAATAAAAACGGAATGTAAATAAAGTTAGAAATATTTATGTCTTTTTCATCATTTTCTAGGTTCTCTCTCCCTTTTCTTGCCAAATTGAGTGAATTACCTTTTTGGTTTGAGGTTCATATAAATTTTTCTTTCCTTTTGTTTTGTTTTTTTTTTTTTTTTTTCTTTTCTTTTCCCTCGAAATAAATACCAGTGGTGTGGAGGTAATGTGGCGCGTGGGGTGCGGTGCGGGCGTGAGAGGGAGTGATACTGAATTACTGACGATACCATAATATAATATTTTGTTGATATAAAAAAACACCCCCCCCCCCCCACATATTGATGTCCCTCCCTTCCTTTTCCATTCGATTCCATCAGTTTCTGAAACTAGTTACACTTAACCATTTACTATTTTGCTACTTTGCTTTACAAACCCCAAACTAGCACCGCACGGAATTAACAAACCACCCCAACCAACCAACCAACAACTCTCCCTCTCTCTCCCTCTCTCTCTAAACTCTCAAGTCTTAACCAAAAACACACATTTCTCTTCTCACACCACCAAAAAACAAAACAGTGCAGTAATGGGGGCTGATGATATGTACCACCACTATGACACGAACCTCTCTACCTCAAAAGACGAAATCTCCCTTTTTCTGCGTCAGATTCTCCTTCGTTCTTCCTCCTCCTCCTCCTCCTTCTCTTCTTCTTCTTCTTCTTCTTCTTCTTCTAATTCACAAGCCATGCCAACTGGATCCTGCAACACCAACCAAGATGAGAAGAAGATCTCTACCTCTGGAGCAAGGGCCACTCACATTTCCATCAAGGGGCACCCACCTTCTACTGAAAATGTGTCTTCTTCGTCGCCAGGGGTAGGACTGAGTGAGAACGACAACAATGATGACTATGATTGTGAAAGTGATCAGGTATATATTACTTCTTTTCTACTCTTCAAGTTTTAAACTTTGTCTAACTATATAATACTATCACTTTGTAGTTTATCTCTGCTTGACTCCAAACATAATAATGTAAAAATAGGGCAGCTGCTCTATTTTTTTTGTTGTGGTATCCCAAACCCATAACTAGAAAGTGATAGTATTATATAGTTAGACAAAGTGATTACTAAAGTGAGATTTGCATCTCACTATAAATCGAATTCCTGACAATAGTATATGCTCTATTTTGTTTCTTAGTAAAAATTGTCATCTTGGTTCCCAATTTGACTTTATTAGCTGAATTCCTTGGAATGCGTTCTAAGTTCTAACGCCAACATACACAATAACTTACTGTTGGTAATTGTATTTTGGCTAGGTCTGTGGTTGTTAACTAAGAGTGTGGGAAAAAAATATATAACTTTGATTCTTGGTCTGTTTATACTCCGGATCTTTGTGAGACCTTTTGATTGGGGTAAAAAAAAGGGTTGAATTTGTTGGTTCGGTTCGGACTTGAGGTATAAAAAAAACTGCATCTTCAGCTATATTCAATTTTGACATACAATTGCTTGAGAATTTCTGAATGTAGGAGGGTGTTGAAGCATTGGCTGAAGAAGTTCCCACAAAGTCGAATCCTAATTCTAGGAGTTCATCAAAAAGAAGCAGAGCAGCAGAAGTTCATAATTTGTCCGAAAAGGTTTGTGAATTTTTGGTGATGGCTGTTTTCCCGTACTTGGGTTTGATCTTATTTCATGCTTTATGTAATTTTCCTTGTGGCCTTCTATGTGGGGTGTGGAACTTGTTGAGCAGCGAAGAAGGAGTAGGATCAACGAGAAAATGAAGGCTTTGCAAAATCTAATTCCAAATTCTAACAAGGTACACAAATTTCCTCAACATTAGTTTAACAGGTGCACTTTATGATTCATAGTTCTTATTGTGGTGAATTGTTTTATGTGTGTGGCAGACTGATAAGGCTTCAATGCTGGATGAAGCTATTGATTACCTTAAACAGCTTCAGCTCCATGTACAGGTCTGTATCTCTTTTATATGCTGCAATATTGGTCATACGTGGGAGGCTGGGTGCTTTATTTTCTCCTGTATTTCCTAACTTAATTTGGAATTTACATGAAGCTGTTCATTCATGAATTTTGATGTCTTGTTATTTGTTAATGAGAAATTTTGGTCAACTTTGTAATTATGTGCATGATCTTGTAAACACTTTTCCATTCTTTAGTATGGAAAGCGTTACTTCAATTAAAAAAAAAGCTACAAAAGAAGGATAAGAAGACATGCCTAAAGATGATGGTAGTAATGATCAAATTATTTTAATTCATCGTTGCTAATTGAATACCCTGCGGTACTCAATCCTAATACAAATTTCAAGTATGATTCGTTTCCATCTTTGTAATATTTGGTAGATTGGGACAAATTAACCCTCACCGTCTCACGGCAAAATTATAATATTTGTAAATTCATGTCCTACATTTTCATGTGAAGTGGGACCTTGACAATGCCTTCTGCAAAAATTGTTCCTTCTTGTCTGCAATTCTTTTTCTTTTGACAGTATGTACGGGAAACTGAACAATATTGGAAAATTGGAGGAAAGCCTAGCTGAAACTGTTGTCTTTACCCAAAATGTAATGTAAATGCTATTCTACTTGAATGTATAAACTGCTATCTTTTATGCTGAAGCCCGTGACAAAACTTATTTAGATAAATGTGATGCATATGAACTCAAAGCTTATGATTTTTATAATTGCATTTTATTCTTTGAAATGGCTTTTGTACGATAGAAATGGCTTTCAGAGGCAGATTAGTCCTGAGCTGCATGCAACCTTTATTTTCAGATGCTGTCAATGAGAAATGGATTGAGTTTGCATCCTATGTGCTTTCCTGAAGGCTTGCAGCCTCTGCAATTGTCTCGGATGAGTATGGAGTTGGGTGAAGAAAACAGGTCTATCCCTTTAAATATGGCACCTAATCTGCCTCTGCACCAAGGGAATCCCTTGCACTATGCATCATCTAACCTACCTAACCAACAACACACTGTGCCGAATCAGCCAGCAGTGCCTTTTCCTTCATATATTAACAACTCAGAAACTTATTTTGGGCTGGAATCCCCAATCCTATCACATAGAAAACCTCTTCAACCTAGAAGATCTTCTGAGGTAAGCTCAACCATGTGCAATGTCACATCTAGTTAAAAGTATAACATTAGTCATTGTTACATGTTTTCCCTTGAATTGTAAAGCAGATATGTAGGGAAGACATATTGCAGCACCAGCAATCAAATGCAAGCCATTCAGACACCAATATATTAACTGGCTCTCAAGGTACGCATGTTTCTTCTTCTTCCATAATTCAGTGCAATTATTCTATACAGCAATCTCATGCTCTTTGTACATTCCCCTTCCCCCCAACCCCCACCTTCTTTCAAACCCCAGTTGTCAAAGAATTGGAATCAGACACAACTGCAGTATCACTATCCTTTGACGTGCAAACATCTGAAGCTAAGGACAACAGCTTTTTGCAAACATGCATTGCTGGAATAGAACAGTCAGGAGTGATCATGAGAAATAGTGAGCCCAACATTATTCTTACATCGCAGTTAAGTGGGTAATTGGTATATGATGCAATGTAAAACATATTCGATATGTATCTTCTTTTCATGCATGCAACATGTCTTTCTAAAAGCTTTTCACCAGACTGCAGAAGGGAAAAAGTTCCCACAATGGTAACTCGAAGACAGAAAAAACAGATTTTTGAACTTTGCCAGGCCTCCCCTACTTTTTGAATGAGTTTCGAATGCTTTGAGCATTCTGTGGTATTTTTAAAGACATCGTTCTTAACAATTATTCTCCACAATAATAATAATAATAATAATAATAATAATAATAATAATAATAATAATATCATCATCATCATCATGATAATGATAATGTGAATATCTCTTAGAATTTAGGTATAAGAAGTTAAGTGGTCCCTCCATGGAGCACCATTTTGATCGGGTGTAGGAGGTTAGTACCGACATTTTTGCAATTAACTCCCTTTTAAAATTTTATATATTTGCAATTAAGTCCCCCTTCACATGAAAGACAAAATGTTCAGTGGTCCTGTCCAGACAGTCGGTCATGTTCAGAGCTCCAGTTCTGTCGATTCCGTCCGACAAATTCCGACGACTTTGGGTGATTGTTACACAAAATAGTGTTAACGGTGACCTTGTGTTTGAGCGTGTTAACGATTCCCCACAAGTGTTACCATGTCCAATAGTCTTATCCAAGTTTTTGGGCTTGATTGTGTACACATCACAAGTGATAATCGATTAAAATAATGTTTATGAATTATTATTTGATGCGTTTCAATGCTCAATCTTACCTTTGACATGCACAGTATTGTAATGCAAATTTCAAGAATTACAATATTATCGGTAATTTATTTTATCTCAATTGTCAATTATTATATTCATATATCTAACAGTGCAAAATGGTGGTTCATGAGTGAATCACCTATTTGCTTATCCACCCTAGACATCACCTAGAAGGTGGTTTAATATATTCTTCCAAAATAATATTATTTTGTGTCAAAACAACAAGAATAATATTAACTCTTACACGCGGAATAATTTCCTTTGAAGGGAAAACTCTCACACCCCCACCTTTTCTGAAATTGCTTCTCAATTACTTTATGAAAAACAAACCATAAAAAGAGAAACGGGTTTTAGTTTTCGAAAACATAGGAAGACTGAAAGCAAAACAGATCTTTAGTGGAAACCTTTTTATTAAAAGGCTTATTTATATGCGTTATTGGTTGAACAAGAACGTTGTTTGAACAATGAAGTGATATCCTTTTAACTCTTTATTTCACTTTATTACTAACCACTGTATTACTATCCACTTCACTTCATCTCCTTCAAAACTATCAAATATAGCTTAAAATACCAATGTTATGTTAAGGAGAGGGGGAATGAAAATTTGTATATAATGACTAAAGTGAAAAATTAAATAAGTGAATTTGATATACATTTTATATTTTATCTAAACTTTTATTGTTTAATATTAACTTCTATGTTATTTAAAGCATCAATAATTAAAAGTTTTGAAATACATTTAACTACTCGTCAATTGACTGGCACTTGAATTTATAGCATATATTATAATTATAATCTATAG
The DNA here is from genome assembly GCA_039655645.1 of Ammopiptanthus mongolicus. Taxonomy (NCBI): domain Eukaryota; kingdom Viridiplantae; phylum Streptophyta; class Magnoliopsida; order Fabales; family Fabaceae; genus Ammopiptanthus; species Ammopiptanthus mongolicus. Next base: position 100,389,915 of record CM077343.1, on the reverse strand, counting down.
AGCTATCAAAATCATTCTTCAATATATGTAAGAAATTTGGTGAGGAATATCTCTAGTCCTTCTTTAACATTTATTTTTTAGTAATCAATTCATATTTTTAATTTTTTATATTATTAAATTTATTTCTTAACTTATTATCTATGTATATTTTAATATATTTGAGCACATAAGTACACACATCCTTACAAAACATTTCTCTAATGATATCATTATTGTAACTTTTGACTAGATTAAGGATATGTTTGTTTAAACTTAAAAAGGAATTTTAAAATACTCTAAAAATGTAATTTTTATTGTATAGCTTTTAAGTAAATCAAAAGTTATTTTGTGTTTCACTGCAATTATAAAAGGTATTTTTAGTAAGAAAAAAATTGTGTAAATCATAAGTCTTATTAGAAAAGTTAAAATATATAGCTTCTAATAAAAGCATTTTTCCATTTTTTTTTGTTGTTTATGCTTTTTAGTAAAAGCCTAACCAAATAAACATAGGAGAAAACTTGGATGCAATTCCATAGGTACTTTAGATGTTGTACTTTCCAATAAGAATATGATTTGTGTAACTTTTGTACATGTTATATTTTTTATTGATGAATAACACATGTCATGCTCTCGGTGAAAAATAACACCTAAAATACAATGAAATTTCACATAAGTTTTCTCCATAAAAATATAAGTGTTAGAAATAATTTTTTATTTATTAAAAAACATTTTTTTTAGTGAAAAAAGTTAAACAGGCGAACCCTAAAAATATATTTGAATTAAATGCAGAACAGAATTTATGTTATAATTTATGTTTAAATATGTTTGTTTAAAGTCAATTTTAATATAATATGTTTTGTTTGGATGTTATAAAAAAAATTATTTTTATATATCAAATTACAAAAAAATGAAATTTGTTATATAAATTAATAATATTTGTTTTGGTAGTTAATTTATAGAAGTGGAATGAAAAAAATGTCATTATTTCAAGATAAAAAAAAAGAAAGAAATTAAACCATTTTTTCTTATAAAAACTATTTTCAATAATTGAATTAGGTGCATCAAATATGTCAAACCCAAAACAACTTTTTCTTATAAAAAAACTATTTTCACACGTTTTTTTTCGTGCTTATTTCCACATGATATTAGGGTGCGTTTGGAAGAACTTATAAAGAGGTTATGAGAATAACTTATGGAATTAAACTTATACAAATAGTTTATGAAAATAGTTTATGATTTTTCCATAAGATATTTTTAGTTTATTTCCATAAGTTTCTCTTACGAAAATAAACTGTTTTTAGCTTATTTAAAAAAAACTTATTGAATAAATACTTAATTAAGTTATTTACCCAAACGTCTCCTTAATCTTTGCGAAACACACTCTAAGTTTCAATTTCCTTTTTGTCAATTAGAGTTCCCAAACACTGCGTTAGTTCAATATATCTATTTCTTCTTTGATTTCTTCACTTCGTTTGAAATTCTGTCACAATCTCGGTGAAAGACATGTGCAAGTCGAGACAGAATTTCAAAGCTTTGTTTTGCACTGTGCCGACCATGGATCAACACAAGCATGACTGAGATTAAGTTTTCATTAATTGATCATTCTGAATAGTTAATTTAGTCATTTTCATTAATTGTATATTATTAGTCGTCATTCAAATTAATTCTCTATAATACATTACTTAATCGAATTTTATACAAAATTCTAACTCTAGAAATAAATGATAGTGATAATCGTGTCCAGGGGTTTGGTATCAGAATAATCATGTGACCAAAGTTAGCAAAAATACAAGCAAGCAAATTTTCTTTTTCTTTTTCTTTCCCTTTTTTCTTATTTTCCACGCAATGTTGATAAGAAGCAATTATGAGAATAGTGTTGCATGAAAAGCTATAGCCAAAGTGGCCCAATGCTGTTGAGAAGGAAAAATACAGATAACACATTTCTCACCTCTGCTTTTCTTGCATAAAACAATGTGTGCGTAGTTATGAAATGATAATATGAATAGAATTACGAGTAATATTACTTGTTGAAAAGCGGCCACGTGTTTATGGATGAAAAGAAACAAGTGGCAAAACAAGTAGAGTGTCAGTTGATTATTGCAGTTCATTTTATACTGAACCAATTTAATACGCTAAAAGTGATTTGGATTCGATTAAATGATTTAATTTTAATTGATATAATAATTAAAAAAAAAGTCTAAATAATATCATGTCATCAATAGATATAATATATAATACACTAAAAAAATATTACCAATTAATAAGTATTAGTTTTATGTTTGAAATATTAAAAATAATAAAAAAATTACATCACATTAAACTAATAAGTGTTATTAGGAAAACAAAATCCAAGAAATAAAAAGACAATAACTCAGCATAGTCTGAAGCAATCCAACAACAATAAAGCAACAACTTCAAAACTAATCAGACTCAAAATCAGAATACTCTTCATTATCAACGTTTGTTGGTTCAAGTAGTCGAAGCTTGGTTCCCCTTAAACAAAGTCTCGAATTTAAATTTTGCGAATGAAAAAATTGACGATGGGAGAACTTTACCCCCCTTATATGGGTTCACTCTGCTCGACTCAGATTAATCGGTGTCCAATGTGATTTTTAGATACCGAAGGTCTAGCCAAAACTGAATACTCTTAATTTAGTTGTGGGATTGGGGAAGTTCTAAAAATGCATAACATATAATAATTAATATTAATGAGAACATTAGACAATAAAGTTGTAAGAGTTTACTAAAAAAAAATTATATATATGCGGTTAGGTTCATTTTTTATTTTAAAAAAAAGCAAAAACAGTATAAAACAGATCGATTTTCACAAAAAAATCCAAAAATAATTTAATAAAAACGATTTTGTTTGACTTTTGATATAAATTTTTGTAGTTTTTAGAATCAGTTTGAATCTGAACATCCCTACATATTTAAAAGTATGAAGATTCTATTTTTGTTTGTATTTATTGTTATTTATTGTTCGTCTTATAATAGTTACCAATCCTATACAACAGAACAAACATTTAGGCCTTACCTAGAAAAGTCGAAGGAACCAAATGCGATTTTTTTTGTTACCATGTTATAGGTACGAAATATCCATTGGTTTAGCCGATGGCTAATCTCGTCGGAAAACCTGATTGACCACCTTTAGTAGGATCTCCTCTCCCAACCACGTTTTTTCCATCAATAATACTCGAACCCGAGACCTTACATAAGGAATCCAAATCATCATTCAAAACCTCTTTCACACATGGACTATTTGTTTCTTATATATGAAATTAAATTATACTTTTGGTACTATCGTTAGGCTCGTTTTCTGCTTGGCCTCTCTTTATGTAAATAATTTTCACTTTTCAGTGTAATAATCTTTATAGATTTACAATTATTTTGAGTTTGTTCTTCACCATTTTTTTAATCCTTTTAACATTATTTTAGAGTTAAAATGTATGAATTAAATTAAAATGATTGTCACTAATAATGATATAAAAACCAAAAACTTATATATTTAATTTCTATGTAACAATTATATTTTTTTTATTTTTTTTGATATTCTTTCTGTATAATTGTAAAGACTAATATCTCGAAGTATCGAAGGATATTAATGACTCTCCTAACCAAATTATCTTCAATAAACATTATCATAACAGCAATAAACTAACGAAATTGAAAATAATCGAACAGAATCGAATCTTTTGTATGTACAACAAGTAACAAGTTAAAAAGGGAGGTGACTGATGTACAGGGACTCAACCCAAACACTATAGTTGAATTACCCGTCTGTATATAATTGAATTTGATTTGAAGAACAACACAACACAACACAACACAACACAAGAGAAAGAGCTAAGAAGGAAGAATGGAGGCGAATGAGTCGAAGAAGAAGAAACAATCGGGTCGGGGCATAGCTGGACCCACGAACCCGATGGTGACTCCTCTGCTCACGGATCTCTACCAATTCACCATGGCTTACGCATACTGGAAAGCTGGCAAGCATCAACAACGTGCTGTGTGAGTTTGATGTTTTATATATTCTACACTTCATCATCTGTGGCTACACAACAATTATTTTATTCGTTACCGTTTTTTGTTGCATGATTCATTTCATTCATTGGCGAATTATTATCATTGAAAAATTCATTCATGACGTGTTTTTCTTTAAATGCTCACATGCAATTTGGTACGTGTGTTTATGACAAGATGCGGTTGTAATTTGTAATTTTCTTTCAGGTTCGATTTATATTTTAGGAAGAATCCCTTTGGCGGAGAGTATACTGTCTTCGCCGGTTTGGAAGAATGCGTAAGGTTCATTGCTAATTACAAGCTCTCTGAAGAAGAGATTGATTTTATCAAGAAAAGTTTATCTATTGCATGTGAGGTAATCCATATTATAACTTTCAACACGCCAATTACATTCTTGTTTCAATATAGTGGTGGTTAGGCTAGCTTGGTTTAAAACTCTGGCAAACAATTAATGTTCTCTATGTCATGAATTCAAGTCTTACACACTGATTTTTTTTTTTTTTCAATAATTGCAAATTATGAATCTGTAAAGAGAGCATAACTAAGATTGTAGCACTTGAATAGGAGATTTAAAAAATAAAATATAGCAACACATAGATTATTAATATTGTCTGGAATGTGCAACCTTGCTAAGATATATGTCTGCTTATTAAGATTGCATTTTTTTTTTTTTCCTTTTCAGCCCTTGACAAAAAGATATGCTTGTTAACATTCACAAATATAGAAGCTGCTTTATACTTCCTTAAGTACACAACATGTTGCTTTTTTCTTTTCTTTTGTGTGTTCTGATCTATCAGTAACATCTTCTATGTCAAGTTCTTATCTCTGAAACTAACTTAAAGAAATCTAAACGATGGATACAAAGAATCAAAGAACTCAGTTGTTGGACAACTTTATTACATTTTTCTTCATAAATAATAGTGTGGGACCAAGTGTAAGGCCTAAATAATATGGCTGATGTTCTTGTTTACAGTGATTTTGGGCAAAGTTTTATGCTGCTTCCATTTTTCTATTCTCCCTTCAAAATAAATTTTTGACTTTAGTAACTTTTGATTAAATCATAGGATGACTTCTTTGATTATCTTAGAGGAATTGACTGCTCTGATGTTGAGGTGTATGCTATTCCCGAGGGATCAGTTGTTTTTCCTAAGATACCCTTGTTGAGAATTGAAGGTCCGATTGCAGTGAGTACTTGCTACCATTAAATACCTCTTTTAGTTTATAGACTTTTAATTATGATTTATTTCAAAGACTAGGTATTTCTTACATTAAATTGACTTTTATACTGTTCAGGTTGTTCAATTGCTGGAAACACCATTTGTGAATCTAATTAATTTTGCATCATTAGTTTCTACTAATGCTGCAAGGCATCGTTTTGTTGCTGGAAAATCGAAAACTCTACTTGAGTTTGGATTGCGAAGGGCTCAGGTTAAGTCTTGTTGAAAAAAAAAATTTGTGAGTAAATTTAGGATGACTTTCCTTGATCATTATTCATCGAAAGAATGTTATTTTGAATGTAGGGGCCTGATGGTGGAGTAGGAGCATCAAAGTACTGCTATATTGGAGGATTTGATGCAACAAGGTATCTTCCGTAACTTCAATTCTAGTGTGTTTGGCACTAGAATCAGGAGGAAATGTTCATCATATTCGGCATATATCTATCAGTTATCACGTTTGAGATTTTTTGTGGAGAGCTTTTTACAATGCTAATATAGTCTAAAGTGTTAGTATCAGTTCTAACTAAATATGTTTCTAGCTTAGAAGTTTTAATACCTTACATAACATCAAAAATACTTACGTAAGGTTGATTTAAGATGGCAGAGCATGATTTTGGCAGCATGGCATGTAAACTCTTACTTTGCATTATGTCTGTGTAATTCCTATGATTAGTTTGTATATTATAATCGAGCAAAGTGCCCCCGAAAAGCTAGATTTTTTTGGGTGTGGTTAAAAAAATTCTGGTTAATCCATGATCACAGATATATAATGTGAATATGACAGGATAAAACTAAATTTTTAGAAGTGGTTAATATCTCTTGCACATCCCATTTTCAGTCATATGTGTTAACCCATCAGATTGCAAGAAATAACTGAAAATTGGTTTTAAAAGAGCAATGTGAGAAAAGTAAGGGACGAAACGAATGATGAAGGGTAAGGTTCAAATATCGACTTTCAACTTATCTTGATTATTATATCAGCATTTCTATTGTGACATGATTATCAAATTATCATGACACCCTTCTTTACCATTTTGTTTTGGTTTTGTGAATTTTTTATTTCTGACCTTTGCTTTTGTATAATTTGGCTTTTCATTTGGATTGCCAATAGCAATATTGCAGCTGGAAGGTTATTTGGGATTCCCCTTCGCGGCACTCATTCCCATGCCTTCGTTAGCTCATATATGGTGCGTAACCATTTCATTGGAATTTGTTACATATTTAGATAATGTTTATGAAGATAATTCCAATTAATTATACTTGTCATTTCATTTGTAATACATACCCTATATAGGTTAAAGGCCAAGATTTATGTTTAATCTATCCATGCAAAAGGCCTAAAGTGACAGAACTTTATTTGATTATTTCCAATTCCTATATCTGTGAAAAGTTACACATTTGTACTGGAAGAAGTTCAGTAACAAGTGATGAGGCACTGCTGTAGTGGGAATATGGGTCTAACTGTTTATAAATAGGGATATTATTTTGATTTTTATGTCATTTTGTTATTCATAAAAACTAAATGCAGTGCAATTAGTTCAGACAGTTATAAACCTCTTTGGAGATTGTAACGCTGAAGTTTCCAACTGGCAAAGAGCAGATTTTTACCTAAGATCAAGATTGGAAAGTGAAAAATGCACAGTAGAATGGAGAGGTAACGAGTGAGCTTAGAGAGAGAGATCCTCCAAATTCAGAGTTAGAATAAAGGAAACTTTGAAATTATGAGCTAGATCCCCTCTGATTATGATAATAGAGTTTCAGTCCAGAATTTGTTCATTTATATTTGTTCATACCTGGATTCAGGGTCATGCTCCTAGTATGGTCCGAGCAGAGGTTGTCAGTATTGATATGCTTTATTATGACCTGAGTCACTTTTTGTTATATATCTTTTGCTTACTTTTATGTGTACTTTGTCTGTCTTGTGATATGCAGAACCTTGATGAGATTACAGACAAATCACTTCGCACAAAAGATGGTTCAAGTACATGTGAAGATTTTGTTAGTTTGGTTCAAACATGGCTAAGCAAAATACAGGTGTCGTGATATATAGGGCTTTACATTCTTAATGATGGTTTTTTTCATTGTGGATCTTAATATTAACTAAATTCTTTTTGGGTGAGGGGCATTTGCTTTGAGGTTATCCTGATAGCAGTTGCTTATACAATAACCCATTCCGAAGAGCTTTTTCTTAGCAAAGGCTCAGAAGGGCTTGGGCATTAGCTTTTCTCTACCTAGATATTTCTTGAGGCTAAATTGCTAAAAAAAGTTAAAATCCAAAAAGACTGAAAAAAGATGTTGAAATTAGTGCCTGTGATGCGAACTTCAATTTGCACATGATATGGAAACTCATGAATACCACCACCAACCAGTGATGACAATTATGTTCTAGTGAGTTGGTCTATCTATTGGATTTGTGTATTTAATGATTGTTGTGTACTGAGTTTTCAAGATTAGTAGACTTGAATTTTTTTTATTGACTAAGCATCACTTTTCTGTTTCTCCCACTTACTTCGATTCTTCCCCTTGTTCTACTCTGATCCCCCCTCTCTGATTTCTCCCTCATTTTTTTCCCCTTCCTCTCTACCTGCTCCCCATTACCATTGTTATAATATATTGATGTTTTGCACGCCCACAAGATCAGATATGGATTTGTCAATGTATATCTGTGTTGTTTTCCCACCGTGCAGTGGTCAAAATCACTACGTGGCATTTTCTCTGAGACCAATCAAAGTGAGCTGGCAGCATTCACATCATATGCATTGGCATTTCCTAATAACTTTCTTGCCCTTGTAGACACTTATGATGTAAGTGTTTAATATTTTCTTAGTAACTTTCTATCTTGCAAACAGACATGTATAATTTTAGCATCACTTTAACCAGCAATGTCCAATGGTTGTGGCTTGTCCCTCCTTTATGTCTTTCTGAGCTAGTTCTGGTTTACTTTAGCTATTTCTTAATATAATTGCACACATTTGCATTTGTTGACAGGTCATGAGAAGTGGAATCCCCAACTTTTGTGCAGTTGCTTTAGCTCTCAGTGATTTAGGGTATGTCAAGAAGTTTTACTTGTTTATCATTATCAATTGATTAGAGGTTTTACATACCTGTGTTAATTTTCCCAGTTGATTTTAGTTGATAGGAACATAAATTTTTGTGATTTTCTTATTTTGCTTCTTTGAATATATTTGCACTTCTTTTGTTATCTTTCTGTAGTCTGCCTGTATTTTGTTGCAAAAGTTTCTTACGTTGAGAAGCTTAATCCATGTTATATAATGTGTTACCCCTTGGTGTTTCTTATTTTCATTTTAAAGATTGCGGTAGCTTGTCCTTAATTTACTGTAGTTTATGTTTTTTCATGCATTGCGTCCTAATGAATTTTGGCTTCAACTAGTCTCTTAGCATCCCCCACCCGCTCAAAAGAAAAAGACAAGACCATTTCATCTTTTTCAAAGAATAATGCAATTGCTATCCATTTCTGAGTTTAGATGATGTCCTGTGCAGATACGTAGCAGTTGGCATTAGACTGGACTCTGGTGACCTCGCATATTTGTCGTGTGAGGTCAGGAAGATCTTTTTCTCCATTGAGAATGAATTTGGATTGCCCGGTTTCGGGAAGATGAGTATCACAGCTAGTAATGACCTTAATGAGGAAACGTTAGATGCTTTAAACAAACAGGTAATTTTTCATTGCAATCTGCAACTAGTCATCCTTGATTTTGAGTCAATAATAACACATGCACACACAATATCTATAGGGTGAAAGATCATGTATGAATTATCATGATTAAAACATAAAGTCATATGACTTTTTTAAGTGATGACAAGATCATTAATTAACTTTCAATCTTGACCATCATGATTTCACGACCCATATTTGCTGCTCTCACCTCTCATACTAGCACAAGCCTCGTGCATTTATCTTATAATATTGATCATTAAAATAAAATCCAATGGTCAAAATTCATTGTTTTCGCATTCTTAGAACATATAATGTTCTCATCCTACATTTTGTAATTGGATTTCATTTTGCCCTACAGGGTCACGAGATTGATGCATATGGAATTGGGACATACCTGGTTACATGTTATGCTCAAGCTGCTTTAGGTGTTGTTTTCAAGCTGGTTGAGATAAATAATCAGCCTCGCATCAAACTTTCTGAAGATGTCTCAAAGGTTTGAGTACTCTAAACAGCACATGTAAATGGGATCATCTATTCGCATTTAAATATTATCTTTTTGTCCTTTTGCTCTTTTCTCTGTTTTTAGGTCTCTATTCCATGTAAGAAGCGAATTTATAGACTGTATGGGAAAGAAGGCTATCCCCTGGTGGACATAATGACTGGGGAAAATGAACCCTCTCCAAAGGTATTATTTTGACTTGGTGTGCCTGACACTAAATCTATCTCCACAAAAGAGCCAATTCCATATAATTTACCAATATAGGCATTAATGTTTCGTTAGGATTTTTTTTATCATAGGTGGGAGAAAGAATCCTGTGCCGGCATCCCTTTCAAGAATCCAAGAGAGCTTATGTGGTGCCACAGCGCGTTGAGGAGCTTCTAAGGTGTTACTGTGCTGGGAGTTCAGGTAAGAACAAAGATATTATTGACAATAATGGAGATAAGTAGCAGTTTATTGATAAATCTTTACACTTCACCTACATTTGTTTGCTTAGAAAAAAGTAAACTGCTTTATCTTTTTTATGGGCATCCCATGACATATTATTAACCAACTGCGTTCTATTATAATTTGGTTGATACTTTTAATGTTGCTACAGTAGTCCCTACCCCTCAAAATTAAAAAAGCAAATATATTATATATCATTTGTAACTGCTATGCTTGCCTAATGTATCACCCCTAACGAGTCATACTGCATTAAGGAGATGCTAGTTTTTATTAGGCAATTTATATTGAATTTAATTGCTATGCACTGACAGTGTAAAACACTTACACAAACAATCAATCACCAATCATGGTATGGATGACTTTTAAGGTAGTTAGGATGAGAGTGAATTTTTTTTACTAATGTGGCAACTTATGATTGGATGTCTGTGTAAAAATGTTTTACACTGTCAGTGTATAACAATTAAACTCTTTTATATTTATATATTCATTAAATACAGCTTATGACAATCATTTTTTATTTATTTTTCTTTTGTGACATGCTTATTATTTCTTGAAGATAAAAAGGAAGAAACTTTACCAACTTTAAGGGACATTAGAGAGCGATGCATCAAGCAACTTGAGCAAATGCGATCTGACCACATGAGGAGACTTAATCCGACTCCATACAAGGTCTCAAAGTATGCCTTGCTTTAAATTATTATATAATTTCATTTTTAATTATTTTTAATATTTTTATTTAAAAACTTTGAGCAGGTTAGTGTTAGTGCACAATTATATGACTTCATTCATTTCTTGTGGCTCAATGAGGCACCTGTCTGGGAGCTGCAGTAATAAGGTGACTAAAATGGCATTCTTCTTATTGATCCGAGCAGAAAAGATTCCGATTTAAGTTTCTTTCATACGGTTAGCAAATACATGTATTCAAAATGTTTTTAAATTATACGATTCTGTATATGTTGGAGGAACAATTATTCATTAAAGAATTATGCGCAATAAATCAGATCTCTACCCTGAAACAAATTGCTTTTCTATGTAACATAGATTATTGATTATATAACTAATGTGAAAGCAACAGATGTAGAAACGTTAATGCTTTCCTGAAATAGATTGGAGAAGATATTTCGCTTGTGGATAATAACTTACTAAACTTAAACCATAACTTATGGATGATTATTGATAGTTACAAGGTGTTGTATCAAACACTACACATGAATTTGAAACAGCACAATCTAAATTCTATTTTGCCATATGGATACAAAATTTGCTTAAATCGTACGGTTAACACCCTCGGCCTTTTTTTCTTTCCCAACAATCAATTGCTGGGCTTTAGTAAATATTAAAGTTATGGATAAACATATTTAAGAACATCGGATATTACTTCATGGGCAATTACACAATCCAGGACAATAAACTACTGCAGCTTAAATCAACTGTAGAGGGAAATCATTGCATAAATATGTTAATCATCAGCCTTATACTGCTTACATGATTTACTCAATCAGTTTGCTTATAACACAAGGACGGTGACGATAACATTTGATATAATCAAGCTATAATAAACCATGACTTTGTTGATAACCCCCTTGCTGGTGTAGATTAAAAAATGGGCATCACTTTTGCTGGACTATATACTTGCTGAATTTGGCATTAAATTTGTAAATTAAATTGTAATGACTAGGTCCTGCAGCTTCACCCATCCATAGGCACATCGGTCCCTGATCTTCTGTACTGTTAATGCTGCCAGATCAACCATCGGCCTAACTTTGATCAACTCTTTTTCCATCGGTATCCTAGATTTAGCCTCCATCTGGAAGAGTAAAAACATGTACCAGAAAAAATGATTAATAACTAGTGATTGATCAAGTTATATAATTAGCTTATCATTATTCATTTATTTAACTTAAAATCACTTATAATTATCTAATTTTGTTTCAAATTCGTTTGCTTTGCTTCACCCTTTAAAAATTTATCCCAACAAAACTTGCCCTCGCCGTGAGTACCTTGTCTATACAGCAAACAGTATCCAGCACATGGCAAAAATATGATAGCTGCTTGTACAAGTCTGCTTCAGTGTACTGGAAAAGTAACCCAGTATTTAGTTAATTAACAAAACCAAAATATTAAAACTTATTTATTATAAATCAGATATATGAAAGAATTTTTTAACATTCAACAAGTTCATGGAGTGAAACCTTTCTATTGAGACGCCCATTGCAGCGAGGATAATTTGGACAAACAGTTCCTCTCTCAGAATCACCAACCAGCCGAAGGTTGATATTTCGAGTTGTATGGTTACACGTTTCGTCATCACACTGGATTCAAAATCAGTTGAGGATGGTGATATCTGATTTTCACAGGCTAATAATATTCATAAATATATTTGAGAGGGGGGTTACCATTAGTAAACCTCTATAGTACAGTAAAACAAACTTCTCTGCTTGTCTTTTGACCTGACATAATTATAATGAACTATCAGTAGATGCTCAGGAACAATATTCTATGCTAAATCAAATCAACAGACATGTTATGAATATTACTACATATAATCTATTTTGAAGATGATCCATGATCTGAAAGCAGTGTAAAAAACTTCCTAGTTGAAATGCAGTTGAACAATACATTCTTAGAGAGGCCTAAAATCTAAAATTAATTAAACCTGATTGGCTATCATTGCAGGAGAAATTCTACCAACACCGTCTTCTTCTGGGCATTTAGGACAGCAAAGCTTACGCCAGAAATTGTAGTTGGAGTCCTCCGTGCCCAAGGTGGTTGGCTTTTCACTTCCTAACAAACAAATAGATTTGAAGACAGGTGGGCAGTCAAAATTACCAGAGCAGCTGGGGCATGACAAGACCATAGGCTCACATCCTCGATACCTGTAGTTAATTTTCACATTCAATCCGTTAGTTATGGATTTATCTAACAGAAATCCATCAGCAACATTCATGAATAGCACAGAACTTAAAAAAGAAACCAACAAAACATAAATAGATAATATTAAAGCTCAAAAAATATAAAACAAAATCTCTGCAAATAATTGCTGAAGTATCGAATACACGGTCTAATGCTCATACATAACATTTTCAATGTTCTTTGTATTGTGGTTCAGGAAAAAAAAAAAAAAGTTGTACCCATCTCGAAATTACCATTGTAAGCATATATGCAAATTTAAGAGACCTATGACTATTAATGGGACAAATTTTAGAATCAAGATGTTGTACCTCTCCTCATCATCAGCAGCAAACAAGAGTGAGCTTGTAGGATCATCACTTAAAGCTTCACTTGATTTATGTTGAAACTGCAAACCAAAATTGTTTGCCAATTCAGAAGTACAACTGATATAAAAATAAATAAAGTAATTTATATATGCCTCTCCATGCTGAGAAAAACTGGGAAATATGTTCTACCTTTGACGAGTCAATCCCTAAACAATCAGCCAGTCTTTCTGGGCTTGTGCCCTGAATTGTTGCACAAAGACGTGATACAACAGGATGAATCTGCAACACGAAAAAGGTAATACTCTCAAGCAGGGTACAGTACTTGCTAATATTTGTTATTTTTAACTAGCCACTAAAGTCTAAGGCACCTGTTGTGACAAATAGTACTCAATGTCAATCATCCATTTCCCTTGTTCTCGTTTTAGCTCATCAGGATGTCTGGCACGCTGAGCAATGCCTGTTGCACTGCCGGAAGTGCATCCCTGCTCAAAGCAGAACATAATATTAAAATTAGGAAGAGGCAAGACTGTGCATATGACCAATATCAAATACCCAATGCAAACACATTTTCAAAGTTACAGCATTTGGCCTTTGACTGAGAGCAACTAAATGACAAACCTGCTCATAGCAAATGATATAAGGGATTGTATCACCAACAGAGCAACCAGAGGAGTAACCTTGTTGCTTCAATCTTTGTGCCACCTATATTTTGATCAAGGCACCCGAATAATTGATTAGATCATAGCAAAAGAAAATATAGATCAGACTTTCAAGTAACAGAAATGAAAATATCATGGACTCACAAGAACATGTGGTTGGTTTTTAGCATCAGGATAAGCATCAGGAGGTTTAGTCAATGTCTTTGTGATGACGTATTTCTCTAGTGGTACTTCGCCGCTCCTCATTTCTTCTTGCACCTGTATTAAGATTGAAATTCATTAGTTTGCAGGAAAATAAGCCTCAAACTTCAATGCCTTTTCCAATGATTAATATTTACGCCAAAAAAGGAAAAAAGAAAGCGACTCATCATCATCCTGTAATCCAATCAAGTTTGGAAATACACCTAGAATTCCACTCTTCAGCAAGGTGTGGTGAGCTCAAAGCTCCAAGAGGCATCTTCCTTTCAAATTCTCAAATTACATGGTAGGTTAATATAAACAAAGATCTAAGAATCCAACACATCACAATTTACCTTCATGAGAGAGCTGTGTATTGATTCAACAACATCTTCGCATGACCTGTAAGAATGTGAGCCATAATATTAATAGATACTAGATAAATAAGTAAATCTTGCATCTAAAATAGCTACACTGGGCAAAAGCAACAATATTAGCAGGAGCAGAGGGGCAGAACATAACATACCCTCCTGACAAAATTTGACTCAAGCAAAAATCTCCTACTTCTTTAGCTAATAAGCTCCAGTCGCGGCGAACAATATCAAGACCTTTACGTTCAATAACCTGCACAATATATTAATCCCCCTCACCTTTTTCTTCCCAAGATGTTTGCTAAATGCAAAAGAATAAGATGAGTATACCTCATATGGAGTGCCATCTTTGAACTGCACCTTTACAGCTGCATATTTCTTTTTCTTAAGAAGTAACATTCTCTTGTACAAACCGTCAAGATCAATTTCCAAGCATTTATATTTCTTATTGACCTGATGACAAATTAAATGGAAACCACGTATCATAAGAACATTAGTTGAAAAAGAAAACCAGAAATGAAAACCACCATCCATCCTTCAAACATGTACACATGTCAAAATTATCTAAGTTACAAAAAGTGCAAAACATGATATGCGAAGAGCTAATTGCAGCAGTGTCCAACTTTACATTACCCAAGCGAACTCACTGGCAGGAACCAGGAAGTACAAACATTTGAAACTTCAAATGCTCTTCTAAGTTTTTAAATAAAAAAAACATCAAATATATTTAAAAGGGGGAATAACACAGGAAAATTATGGATCTGGCTCTAAAATACAATGTTGCACAACATTATAGCGGAGATTGTGAACCTCAAACCCCCCAAGAGTTCATTATATATAGGTCCAAAGGAATTTCATACAGCTAATAGTCAAAACTTACCTCGTGAATAACTTTTCCGGCCATTGTTTTTGCTTTCGCAATATCATCTAGCCCACTGTAAATCATTATTGAATCAGTGTCGCCATAGATAACCTATAAAATAGAAGTACAGTAACTAAGAGCTCATATTCTGAATCTGTTCAAATAATTCATAAACGAAAAAATAGCAAACCCTACTATACTTTAAGAAGCAGTACACTAGAAATAACCTCTAAGTTCAAGTTGTTCTGAACAAGATCGACAGTGCTCTGCAGTATTTCCCTTCCCTGTACAACCATTAGACAAGTTAATTAAAATGCATTTGTTTTGACATATATTTGGGAGTATGGTAGCCACTCGTTATGCTGAATAAGCGGTCACATTTTTCATAATTTTCTTGCCTGTAGGGTTATAAGCTCGGCTAGTGGCTTTGCATAAAATCTTGAATTGGAAAATCCCAGGCATCCATACATACTGCATCACACATAACATGTTACATACGGAAGGATGGATAGAATGCCAAATTTGGGCTCCAAGAATTCTCAGAACTAGAGGCACAAAAAGTAACAAACCTATTTGCAGTAAGCTTCAGTGCTTGTTGCCGAACGTCCAGTTGCTGATATTGGATACCTGATGCAGTCTTCATCATTGTCTTTACCACTCTCCTCCTTTGAACCAGATTTTTCAGCAACTAGCACAACAAAACAATTTCAATATATATATATATGGATCAAATCTCTCCAAAAGGAGAATTTCTTAAGTACTCGGGTAAATTGAGATTTTTATTTAAATTTTCATAATATTTTAAATTTAATCCAACTACATAACATTGGCAAAGTCTAAGGTGCGTTTGGATAAAAAAAATCTAAGATGAGAATATATTTTTTGAAAGAATTTGAGATGACCAATCACGTTCGGATATATAATGCGAGGATTTAAAAATTCTGGGTTATTTTTCCCGAATCCCCCCCCCCACCGAAATCTTAAAAAGTTAACATTCGGTGAGATTTCTAAAATCCTGTATCTCATCTCTCCAACAAGGACAGCCATGGCTGTAGTACTTTTCTGGCCAATGTTAAGACCAAAGGAGTAATTTTTCATTTTTCAGTCTGTTTGGATCATATTCTCTGTTGGAGAGTTTTGTTTATCAGTCAGGGAATATTATATATCATATAGTCAAGTCCCGCTATCATCATTCTTTGTGCTCAAAAGTAGCGAAAAACAATACATCGTTCCCTCTTGCTTCCCATCCCTCAAAGACCTTTCTCGCTCAAGTTTTCAGCCTCCCTGATCCTTCACCACCCTCCACAGCCACCACATACCACAATTACACCCAAAAAAACCAAATAACTTGTCAAAGTATAGTGTGTTTAAATTATAATGAACGAAAAATGAATGGAACACCATATTGCAAAACTTCATAGCAAAATCATACAAAATTTGGAAAGAAAACTAGTAGTAGATGTAAAACTAGAAGTTCAAAACAATCTGACAAGTCCAGAAGAATGATTTAAAAGACAGGAACTGTTTCAAAAAGATAAACTTGTGTATGTGGCATTTTTACCTCTGGCAAGACTCCAGTTGTTTTACTTGATGGTAGCCGAGGAAAAGATCCATCTGAAGATCTTTCAACAGTTGTGAAGCAGATGTTATATTCCTGTAATTCAAAGCTCAGTAAGTTGCACAGATAGTAGAAACTGCCATAAATTACCATTATAGGCAAATTGGACAAGTAAATAAAATAGACAAAATCCAAAGGTAGAATGAAAGTGACAGTAAGCAAGTAAGCATACTTTGAAAGAGAAAAGTATCAACCTGAATGATAGAAGGATAAAGACTATTGAAGTCCAGAAGTAATATATATTTGTCATATAGACCCCTCTTTGGCTCTAAAACCAGTCCCCCAGCATAGGAAGGAGTCTTTTTGCTTTTCTTATTATCACTGTCAGGAGCATCATTATCATAGCTCACATCATCAATATCTGCTTCATCGAAGTTACTATCCTCAACACCATTAGGTACTCTGCGTTTTGTCGATTTTGTTTCTTTTGCATGGATTGAAACCTTATCTGGCACAAGATATTTTTTTGCATGGAAAGCATGCAACAAAAGATACTCCACTCTCTGTGCCCGTGCACCCTGAAATAGAAAACATTAGATGTGGGAATCTGCCTGCTATGTTATGAGTTATTCCAACATCAAATTAAGCAAGCAAATAAATGCTAAGAGGGCTCACCTGGAGAGTTTTCCCCCACATATTACCACTTTCATTAGTCAGCTGGCGTGTGAGAGGAAGAACGCTTAAATGAAACATGAGTTCCATAGACAACCATGCATCCGTCTCACCATATTCAATCTGAACAAGTCAAGAATATTATGACAACCAGCATACAAGCAAATGCACTAATTGTCATGTTTGATCAATCAAAAAATCTAAATGGCAAAGATAAATTGTCCGACCAAAACTTGAATTTGCAAACAACATTCAGAAATTCCTTAAGTTATCAACTTAGATTATAAATTCAAAATGTTCTGCACTGTTCATCATAGTCATCAAACATTCCAAAGTACAAACTTCTGCCCATGTCTAACACGTTCAACAACTCATAGTTTACTTTGCCCACGAAGTCACAAGCTTTATCAAGTACAAATCAATGCTAATGTCAACAGTACAAAGTATGGGAAAATAAAGTGATAACACAACCACAACAAATGTCATATTCCAATATTGAAGTGAGTGCAATCTAATGCAGAATGTATCTAGATTTTTCATTAGCCGAACAAATTCTCATTTATCAAAAAGAAAGCATTAGTACAAAACGGTGATGCAGAAACTCAAAATTGAAACAACCATTTCCATAACAATGAAGTGTTTATCATTTGGAAAAATAATCCACTTTTAACATGCACAATGAGCTTTCTACAAAACTCAACTATAAAAAAGTCCAGGACTTTGGAATCTTCGGATGCATACATGAAGATAAAAAGTACGAAATCCTGATATTCTTATAAAATATCAAAAAGAAAAGCTGTTTGAGTAAACATTGGCACCTACAAGCTCCATTAGGGATTCTGCCGATTGGAATTTCCTTGGAATGTCATGTGGCGCAACTTCCTTCCGAACCTTGTTCAGCTGTGTTTTTGCTAGTTGACTTAAAGAATAACTAACCTGGAAGAACCAATGTAGAAAAATTACTAAGTAAGAAACAAAAACCAAAATTCCTGCTTGGTACAATTTCTCAACATATATTCTACCTCCTTTAATAGCTCACGGGAAGACAAGTATGTGTCACAAAGAAGCCGGCCAGCAATGCAGGACATGATACCATAACTAGCTCCTAAACCTTTGTGTCCTCTGTCCAGCTTCGGCATCACAGAGCGATTGAGGCGGCCCAGTTTAGACCATAATTTGGGTGGTACCCTGAAAGCCTGCATAAGTTTTTTTTAGTATTTTAGGTGCAGCAGCTCCTCCAAAGTGTAAAATGCATGTCGGATGGAATGCAGCAGGTTTAGTTTGGAAAAGCATGAAGAACTTGACAGGAAAAATTTATGGAGATCGGTCATTCAGGGATAATGACAGCCACTTCAGACAATTCCAATGATAACAGCAAGAAAGTGTATTTGGAAATTCAAGGTAAAGTTTAAAACTATTAAAGAAGTGAGCATCAAATTGAAGAATAACAGTGAGAAGATATGGCTTGCTTGATGCTTATTCAGGAAGTATGTAATGAAGCACCAGACAATGAGTTTCACAGAATGACGAGGAACTGAGTCCATCTAACAGTTAGACACCAACCGTAAACTCTAGATACGTGACCTAAAACAATGACTGCAGATTGAAAAGGCTTTGGAATAACTACATGGTTTCTTTTTTATAAAAAAAAAAAAAAAAAAAAAACAAAAACAAATTCAGACCGCCTATGGATTCTAAAACTCTGTTTAATCTTGTCTGAAGGGGCAATCTCAACTTGCCATCTTGCCAACATATCCTTCATCATCAACTCTAACAAAGTAATTTTGGTCTTCAGGTAATCTTCATTCAGTTTCTCTGCTTTAAGAGTATTTCTACCTCATTTATGTAATTCTTCTAACCATCTTAACCAGTTATTCTTATCCCGATGTCATCCATTTGATAAAAGGAATTATAAAAAAAGGCTATGAACTGAAAGACAAAATTCAATTAATTTTTTTTCAAATATGTTATATACTTAACAAGACAAAATTCAATTAATTTTTTTTTCAAATATGTTATATACTTAACAAGAAATTGTTCCTGAGAAGAAGCCAAAACTCCAACCTGGGATCTGTGGAGAAGAACATCCAGGTCAAATCCAGAAATATTATGTCCAACAAGAACATCACTATCCAACTTGTGTAGTTCTGTCATCAGACGACATAACAAAGCTCTTTCACTGAAAACAAAGTTAATATATAGGTCAACCTTAGAAGCAAGCATATAATTTTCAAGAAAAGTTTTACAATTTTTGGAGAAAATAATGTCGAATGTCAAAGGATAACATGTGGTCATGCATATAAGTACAATGCTCAAACTAGTGACCCTTCTTTTAAAGTTTCCACCTGCTTTCAACAAACAGAACATTTGACCCAGCTTTTAAGTTTCTGTCTGTAACCTCCTTACTGAATCCCAGTGGAAATATATTCCCATCAAGTTTACGGACGACAGTAAAATGAGTCAGCATTCCAGGTCTCTTCCACTCTGAAGCCAACATCGGAGTGTCAATCTAAAAAATCAAGCAGGAAAGGTTACTGGTGATCATCTTTCCACCTCAACTACATCTAACATAGTGAAAAAAACTAGAAAACATCTTAAACTTTGATAATAATATTCAAACTGTGAGTGAAGACATACTTGCATTTACATTCGCATAAAGAATCTAAACAAGTGTTAAGTTCAAGCATCATTTCATTTTAAATTTTATGAAATCCAAAAAAAAAATCAGTCTGATGCTCATTGTATCACCTCAGATGATTTATCCAACAAACAAGTCCAATTGTTTAATTGTATAGGCTCGAGTATACAAAAGCATTAAAAATATAGCATACCAGCAATCATTATAAGTACCAAAAAATTGTTACTGATTTAATAAGCAAAACAATTTTGCATTCTTATGGTTTATTGAATATCACTTTACAGAAAATTCACTATTACATCATCTTGAATATTATAAACACATGAAGTTGAGTAATACTTTCTTGAAACTACAAGCTTCGTACTGGCATAGGTTCAACACGTTAATGACAATAGAAGGTGAGGTTAAATTGAATCTAAGTTATTGAACACCCATATGCATCAATAACTACAGAAATTGAAAAAAGATTTTAGTCTTTAGGAAAGCAAATCATTTGTGAAAGCTGCTACAGAAGCACTAGTTTTGTAATTCATCCAGCAGGCATGCATCATTACCATCCAAAATATACCAAAGCTCGGCTAATCTTTGAATTGTATAAAGCTACCAAAAGTTCAGCAACTTCATCCCATATATGTAGCTCTCACTATTTATATCATGTGTCTATCTAAGACATAAAAGTGGAAAACATTTATAACTGTGCAGACATATTCAGACTTGACAAGCATATTGACAGTAAACCAAGCCTTGCTGAAAAATAGATTTGCATGCACAGAAGTGTATACATTCAGACATACACACACACACGTATGGTAATGTTTATGTCATGTATTGAGAATGCACTAGAGCTCGTGACAAAAGATAAGCTAGCACACTATATGTAACAATATCAAAGTGATCGTAAGTCCAAACACTAAATAAAGTGCTCTAAACAACCTTAACCATATTGCAGCTAACAATGGATGCAGATACAATCTCATTTATGTCTTGCTTTTCATTTATGGTGGTTTTCAAATTTATTGCCGTGACAATCACAGGAGGAGGATCTTTTGAGGAAGTTGAAATCTTTATGTCTTTAGGAAAGTCAACAATCACTTCAGATTTGCACCAGCTAACCTGTTAGTACAAAAAAGCTGCTGAGATTAAAAAAAGCATGTAGAACAAAAGACATTATCAAATGCATTACTTCTAGTAGATGCCCAACTTATAAATCTCACCGTTTGAGAAGCCGAGGGGGTAGAAAAGTTTGAAACCTGTAGCCATGAAGGCCCCTTTGTCTTCCTTTTAATCAGAAAAAGCTCCAGTGCACTGCAGATGATGATACAGTCAGTTCACTTGCTTTTCTAACAGAAATTAATTGTTTAATTTACAGATACTCTCACCACAAGTAGTGGATTTTAGTGCAAAAAAAGCGCGTTTTGAAAGCCCTAAGCATGCTACTTGCGGAATTTATAGGGACTAGTGTTCTCCAGGAAACTAGACTAAGTAAAATACAGACATCAGTAGAATTAAGTCAGCTGAACATTCTGTTTCAATAATGTGGGCAAGTATTTAAAATGCATCTTTACTGAGAAAAATCAATCTATCTTCACAAAGATATTTACAAGGTTATGCCATATTAACCCCAAGTATTCTCTGATGCAAATGAAAGGTTTAAATGGTTAGAGCATACTGAACAAAAATGCATATACTTAAGCTCACTGCTGCAATGGAAAAGGGATTTTAACTTTTAATTACCGTGATATAAGACCATGATAATTATATTTGAAAGTAATTTGGGTTCCTGAGTCTCCGAGAGACTGATTCAATAATCTTCCTTCAAGTTTCATGTACTCATTATATCCAAAACATAACACAGGATAGTCTCTGAATACTAATAATACCTGCTTTGAGTTCCTAAAAGGGCACAGAAACTTTCTCCTCTGAGGTTTGCTGGAAGTTCTGGATCCTGCACCAATATTAACAGCAGCAGAAATTCAAAATGGTTAAAATATTGCAAAAATTGAAACAAATTACACATGCATAACGAGCTTATGCTCTATCTTCATAAAATAACTTATAACTGGAGCATGGACAGATTTGGAGTCCACAGCAGTTTTTAAAGTCAACATGAGGAAATATCAAAGATATATTTTGACTCATTGTTTTGCTTGAGTATTCAAAGATTTAATAGTGTACCTTGAATGCATAACTGATTTTCAACACATAATTTTCACCAGCAGGAATTTCAGATCGTTCAAATGCATATTTCCTCTGCAAAAAATGAGCAAGAATTCATAATAGAAAGACCAGCAATAAAATGTACACAGCAGAAAATCATCACACAACTCATTTATGCACTCCAAGACGTCAGAATGATTTGATCAGCAAACCTTAACAGGTGCCATGGTAAAGGTTGAAACGTTCAGATCCAAGAGATGTTTTGCTATCTCGTTCTTTAAACCAGTTACTGCATCCTAAAATTTTAAAAGAAAAATTGGGGCAAGACAGAATGCATCAGCCCCGGGCTGACAGAAAAATATGGAAGAAAAATCAAACTAAACAAAAATAAGAACATACGTTACATAAATTTATGCCAGAGAAACTTACTTGCAGCTTTTTATGGAAATCTGCAGGAGAAATTCGAGATTCTTGTATATCTTTCTCAAGCTTCATTATCTCATCAGTGTGATGTAAAGGACGACTTGGAATTGCATAGATACACCTCTGCATGTTCTTCACAACAACACAGCAACTCTGATAAAAGTCCCCAGCTTTGACCTATTTCTCAACAAGAATACTAATAGTCAAGGTCATTTTCCCCATCCAGGTTACACAACCATTAGCAGTAATGAGTAACTGGCTATTACATACGGATGAAGATCTGATGTCTCATTTTGGTATACCATACTCTGTCGCCACAAATAATATCTTGACACATAAGTTGAAATTTCTTATAATTTATAAAAGATAGAATATATGGCAAGATATTGTTGGTGTGGACAGGGTATGATACACCAAAATGGGACAGCAAATCCTCATCCATTACATACAACCCAGCATCCCATTGCCCGAGTCCCAAATTGTTAAAGAAAACATAGGCAGCATCATGCATTGCGAAAGAAAATTGAAAATAAAAAAAATTGAAATGAGATCATTTGTCCTTTGTTTCAATTAGATTCACGCTCAGTCAAGAGTGAATACTAAGAATACCGTATGAACCACAAACACCATGTAAATGACGAAAATAACATCCGGTACACTTAGAACAAACAAATAATAAGTATTGACAGATGTAAGAACATATTTGCAACGTGGAAGGAACTACAAAAGAGCAAAAAAAAAAAAAGTTGGGGAAGCAAGTCATAAAATGACGCAATTTTCTTACGTGAATCAACAAGAATGAAAAATGACATAGGAACCTAAAAATTAAAATTGTCAGTTGACAATATTAACAGAGCATTTAAATAGACAATATAAACAGTAGATTCGTAATTAAAAATGTTATGATAACAAACATAGTTGCAAGGAAACTCAAAGATCAAAATTTGAAAGCATATAATTACCTTCCCAAACAAATAAAGGGTGCCCTTGTTGGCTCCTTTAAATTCCTCATAGGCATCTAGTATATAAAAAGGTAGTGATCCATCTGCCTCAAGATTAAGTTCTGAGTGTTGTTCGGTATGCGAAGAAGGAACCTTCGAATCAGCAACAACGTTCTCCCCTCCACCACTCTTCACTGCCATCCAACCCGCAGTGGCACTCAATGTTGGATCTTCTTCTTCTTTAACCTTCGCATTCAAAGTAAACACCTCGTTTTTCTTAGCTGGTTTTGCTTCTACTTCAATGTCCTTCACCACCTTCTCCTCAACCAAATCTCCATTACTTGGGAAATCATTAGGTTGCACTAGCTCAATTGATGATGCTTTTCCATCTTCAATAGAAGGCACATTTTCTTTAACTGCTTCGTCGTTTTTCTCTAAACCCAAATCACAACCATTATTCTTAAAATCCCTAATTGATTCAGCGTCGCCATTTGCTGCAACACTACAACCTCTAATCGAACCAGAAGCCTCAACAATCGGCGATTTATCGCTGAAACCATTGTTAATCCGTGGAGCTTCATTGGCACCAGATTCAGATGAAATCGAATTCGATTGCACCTTTCTCCGCCTCTGTCTATCGGACTCGTCAGGAGCAAACTCAGCGATCACGTCATCGACGATGCTGTCAGAGGCTTTGTCGTCTCTGCTCTTCTTGAAAACCGATGAAGTGAACATCGACGACAACCTATGCGCGCCCATCATGGCGGCAGCGGCGGAAAGCGATGAAGAAGAAGAGCGTTTCGGCTGAGGATCCTTCTTTTCAACTTTCTTCCTTTTCGGTCTCTCCGATTCACCGTCGGATTCATCGGATGAGAGTGTGAAGCCGGCTTTTGACCAGTCTTCTTCCTCGCCTTCGTCGCCGTAACCGAGGCCGTCGTCGTCTACGATGAACGATTGGGCTTCTTCGCGGCGCTTCGCGACTAGGGCGTTGTACTCGTCCTCGGCGACGGTGTCGTAGATAGGGTTTTCTAACCTGATTTGAGGTCCGCCGTCATCGGATCGACGACCGCCACGGAGACGGGCTTTGAGGCGTTCTAAGGCTGCGCTGCGGGCGGAGGACTCCGGTCCTCTAGTCCTTCGCCTCCCGGTGCCGGTGGTTGCAGTCTCTTCATCCGCCATTTCTCTGTCTGTGATGCTCTGAGAGTGAGAGAGAGAGCAGAGTGCGTATGCTAGGGATTTTTATACAAAAGCGCGCGAAACCATTCTAGGTTTCGCGCTTTTTTCCCCCTTTTATTTAATTTAATTAACTATTTATCCATTTATTATACAAAAACATTTTAACATAATTTGGTGGCAAAAAAACGCAAATAGCCAAATAGGCTGTAACTTGTTTGCAAATAGGCATTTTTAATTATTGATTCTTCTTAACTAATCATCAAATTTCAATTAGTGAAATTGATCATTTTATTAATCCAAGATTAAATGACTAACAATGGTAGAATCTAACCATTGATTATTTTATTTTATATTTATATTCTTAATCATTTGATTTTTTTTTTTTAAAAAAGGGGGGAAATAGAGAAAGAGGTGTGCTTTCTTTCTCTTGTGCGTTTTCTCCTTCTCTTATGCGTCTTCTTCGCTATGACATCCTATTGGGATTCTGGGAATGAAGAGTGAACCCTACTAATATCAAAATCATTCTCGCATATAGGTAATTTTACGTACGTAGAGTAATTTAGCTGGAAAATTATAAAACTAGTGTAATTTTCAAATTAATTACATAACCAAGGCAAGTCGTATGTAGGATTTACGACTACCCTATAAAAGTTGTACATCTCAATGAAAAATCAGTTTTATATTCATTAAGT
This sequence comes from Ammopiptanthus mongolicus, assembly GCA_039655645.1. NCBI lineage: Eukaryota > Viridiplantae > Streptophyta > Magnoliopsida > Fabales > Fabaceae > Ammopiptanthus > Ammopiptanthus mongolicus. The sequence continues at coordinate 100,364,530 of CM077343.1, read as the reverse complement.
TAAAACAAAAAAAACTAATTTTTACTGAAATCATAAACAATATATACGACTTCATTGTTAAAATTTTTTTTTTTATGAATCAAGGTAAGTCATAGGTGGTGACCACGACTTATCTCTTTAATTTTTTAGTTTAGATCCAAGTCGTGGATTCAATCCATGACTTTATTTTTTTAATTTTTTTATATTAAAATATAAAAGTCATTTTTGTCATGTACCACTTATATCCATTATGAAAATCATAAGTGAGGTATACTACTTCTCCTAAACCCTAACATCATCCACGATACTACTAGTATAAAAACTCTATCGATTTTGATCAAGTTTGAAACTTTAAAAACACCCGTAGGAGCTCTCTATTATCAACATTATGAATTTATACTCCATATATAATTTTTTTTTAAAACAAGTGAAGTCGTGGATTGTACCTAAACTAAAAATATAAAGAGATAAGTCGTGATCACCATCTATAACTTACCATGATTCATAAAATTTTATTTTTTAAACAATGAAGTCGTATATGATGTTTACGACTTCAATGGAAATTGTTTTTTTTTTAATTTAATGAATATAAAAGTGATTCATCATTGAGATGTACGACTTCTATGGAAAAGTCTTAAATCATAGTTGCGACTTACCCTAATTATATAATTAATTTAAAAATTACATTAATCGTGTAATTTCCCAATCAAATTACACTATGTACGTAAAAAAAAAACCTCACATATACTCATACTTGTATTTTAGTGATTGTAAGGTGTCAGATTCTTCCCTATGACATTGTTATCTCGGAATTGGGTAACTGATAATTTGCTGGATCTACTACCTTAAGTATAGCAAATTTAAAACAACATAGGACATTACCTTATAGCAAAAAATTTACTATGTATTGTATTTCGGATAGAAATTTGGAGAAAAGATGAGAAAGAGCTTATTTTTGGAACGTGGACACACATCTTGGAGTAATAGGGGCTGTTTTCCATCGTAGCCCCATCTATTTTTTGGTTGTAAGGCAAGTTTTCACGGATCGGTTTCGAGATAAAAAGTCATCTGATTCAAAGATTAAAATAATATATAATTTTGTTTGATTTGGATTGCTTCCATAAAAATATCCGCTCCGATTAAATGTGGTTTTGAATAAACCGGTTGATTCGGATTTTATTGATACATCATTACATATTTATATTATATCAAAGAATCAAGATTACAAGTTAAATTGAGCAAAATCTTAAACATGTATATATTTGTTGATAAATTCATGCAATAACATTTCATATAATATGTCTAAAATAAATAAATATCATTATCTAGTTCTATAACATCTTTATTTTATTGGAGCATTAAAAATGGTAGAAAATTACGTTAAAATGTTAAATCAAACTAGTAAGTATTATTATGAACAAACCAACAAATAAAATATCAGTAATGCAAAAAGTAGAATAAACATAAATTAAATTTTAGAATGAAGACCCAAATTGGTCCCTGAAAAATTTCGGTTACTCACTTTTATCCCATGAAAAAAATAAATCAACTATTTAGTCCCCAAATTTAGAAATGCAGGTCATTTTAGTCTCTCATTCCAGTTCCAATATCTGTTTACTTGTCTACGTGTCCCATTAATTATTCTACCTAATTCGTTAGTGGTCTTGTGTGACCTATGACGAATTTTCTTCGTGGAAAACGAATAAAAAGTGAAAAAAAACATCCACAATTTAAAACCAAAATACTTGAAATTATGCACTTTTTTCACTTTGCATTCATTTTTCACGATGGAAACTTGTCATAGGCCATGCAGGACCACTAGCGGGCCAATTAGGATGGTTAATGGGACACGTAGGCAAGTAAATGGATGTCAAAACTAAACATAAGGACTAATGTGTCCCGCGTTAATAAATTTGAGGGACTAAATGCTTAATTTATTTTTTTTAAGGACAAAAATGTTTAATTGACTCTAAATTTTATATATATGGTTTGGTTTAATTTGGTTTAAAAAAAGGAATTCAAAACCCGATCCGATCGGTTTTCATAAAACAAGATCCAAAAAATCTAACAAACATTGATTTTGTTCAGTTTTCGCTTTATTTGGATCGATTTGCGGTTTTCTTTTGAATCCGTTTGGATATGAACACCCCTATGTCTCATGCTTTTTGCTCAAAAAATTATGCTTATGCTTACCAATAGTCCAGCTAGTTTAAAGTATATTGTATTTCAAGCTTGCATAAAAAAAAAAAAAAGAATGCTTTACATGTGTTGTGGACTTGTTATCTGCATGCTTATTCCTAATCCAAAAGCATAATATGATAAATAATGATATCTCCTGCATTTTCTTTGGTATCTAGAAGTTATAATCTATTTGTTAATGGCAACCGTTCTCAATCGGACATGTTTTCCTTTGTTTGTACCTATCCTTTTCAATTTTGCAGAAATATGCTCAAATGTTTGACTGAGACAATCGCTTTAAAAATGTTTTACAGGCGCGAGAATGAATAATCTATTCCTACAGAGTTGGTAATCCGAGAGAAGAGGAATGAACTCAGAAGAGAAGTATCGACCTAAGAGAGCTAAGAAACGAAGAAAAAGAAACTTGCCCGTTCTGTCTCTGTTTTTTCCTTTTTTTTTAAATAAAAGATAAAAAACAATTGAAATTTCATAAAAATTAAGGATTAGATTCGATTATCGTTAATGATTTAACTGTAGATTAACAGAAAGACCAATTTCACAGATTTAGGGAGTTTGAAGATTAATTAAGAAGAATCAGTAGTTAAAGATATCTATTTGCAAACAGATCAAAATTTAAGGAGTGTATGTTCTTTTTCCTCTAAAATATTTCCCAATCTACTCATGTTGTGTTCCCATTTTGGGAAGTCCGCTTCAGCATTGTGGACTTCCCATCTTGCATTTTTTAACATAAGAAATTTCAGTGTTTGGGATATATATATTTTTGGTTTCCTAGACTAGGGGTGGAAAGGTCGAGTTGTTTTTTTTTTTTTTTTAAAACCAACCCGATCAAATTTGAACAGGTCAGTTCGGGTCGAGTTGGTGTAAAAAAATATAGAACCTGAACTGCTTGGGTCGGGTTTCGGATTTACTGCTTGAGTACCTATACAATTGAAAAAAACGAAAATCCTAGAGTATCCCGCGCACAATTTCAAATACTAATCTTATAGTATCTTCCGCACAATTGCAGAGACTAATCCCTCGAATCGGGTTGGACCGTAAGGACCACATATAAAATTCAGTGTGTTTTAGGATGTATTTGGATGGAGGGTTTTGAAGGAAAAGGAAAGGGACAACTTTTTCTTTCTTGTCTATATTTTGATGTATATTTGAGATTTTTTAAAAAATTGAATAAAATGATATATGACCATATAGATTTCCAATCACCCTTCATTTATTTTTATAAACATTAATAGTTTTCTTAATTTAGAAATGAAATATTTCCTTTCCCTCCAAAACCTTTCATCCAAACATAATCTTAATGTTTAAATTGTGTTTTTGTAATTAAATTGTGTTATGTTAATATAAAAATAAATTTATAAATGTATAATAAAATTTTAAATTTATTTTTTTATACTAACATAACATAGTTTAATTCATTTTCACTCATAAAACACAATTTAAACATTAAATCACACATAATTTTCCTTAACCACTTTTAAAAAATTAAACAAGAAGGTAAGTAGACCTTCACATTGCCGACTTCCCAAAAGCACCAAAAATGATGAACATTCCTGAAATTAATTCTTCAGCATGCTTATTTTAGTATATTTTTTATTATTATTCAAATACTTTCACCTAATTTGGTCATGCCATAAATCTGACTCTATTGCTCCCTAAATTAAAAATAAGTAGTATGAGCTTTTTTTTTTTGTTTTTGGAGAGGATCCAAACTCCTAACTAACTTAACCCGCTATATTTGTTTAAAGAATTAAAGCAATCAGAATATGATATTTGAATCACTTAAGGTTGGGTAAATTAAACTGGATCAAAAGTAGGAATGGGTTTACTTTGGTTAATAGGTCCGTGAGCTTTATGTTTTTAGACATATTAGTTAATGGGTCAGTGAGTTATGCAATGCCAATTCGAATGTACAGTTAGGACAAATAAAAAATTAGATTGGCAGAAGTCTTAAAATGTCCCACTTTTAAGGTGTGTTTAGATGGGCTATGAAAATTTAATTATTTTAATAATTAATTATATGAATAATCGATTATTGTTATAATCCATTATAATAGAATTAGTTTTATGTTTGGATGTGTTTGCTGAAAAGCGATTATAAGATAATTTATTTCGTTTGGGTTGTGTAAAAAAATCACTTATATATAATTAATTACTAAAAATGGTATGAAGTTATTTGTATAATTTAATAATATTTGTTTGGTAGTTAGTTTTGTAAGGGTGAAATAGGAAGAATGTTATTAGTTTGAAAATAATCTAACAGATTTTTAAATAAGTTTCAAACTTTTAACTTATCTAAAAACAATTTTTTTCTCATAAAAACAGTTGTTTTGAAATTTAATCAGTTTATCCAAACATACCAACTTCTACTGAAAAACAGCTTTTACCATGAAAAACAGTTGTTTAGGTAAGATAAACACCCTCTTATACTTCTAAAATAAGAAATGCGCTTCAAATAGTGAAATAAATATAGTAATTGTTATGGAAAAATTAATAAAGTAAAGGTTAAACTAATAATTTAATCACTATAAGTGATACTGATTTTGAATTTGATCCTTATATGTGAAAAAAATTTAAAATCGATCCAAATTAAAAATGAATATCACATTTAAGGACCTAAAATATATTATCAATACTTACATTTTTATAAAATTATGCATAACTTTATTAGCAATCATTATTTCTACACTTCAATTTTAGAAAAACCTATCAATGTTAAAGAGTATATTTATTTAAAACATAAGAGCCACTTTGTACTAATATATTTTTTGTGATACTGGATAGGCAATTGTACTTGACTGTAAAGGAATGATTGTACCATGAGGTTTCGTGTAAATTTTAGCCATATTGTTTAATTCATCCAATAAAAGAGTGCTATGCATCTCATGTTTTGATCTGCTTGAATATTATTTGATTTAAACATATTGCATCTCCTGTAAGAAGAAATGAGTTCTCTCATGTGACAATAACTTGTTAAGTTCTTGTAGATGTCAATCATTAAACAAAGCATGTCATAAAACTGCCATAAAGTGCCATGTGATGAAAATGACTAAGATTCTATACAATCCCCGTAATCAAATTGGCGGAACCATCTGAAATCAATGTGTACAACATACAATCATACTATACATAACTAATGGCATTCTATAACCATGCCAAGAAAGTTGTCTTGGCCAAAATCAACAAAACCAATTGCAGCAGCTTGACCGGTCTACCAATGTAAGCATTGTTTGCGGGATTAACTTGGGGGTGCTGGTTTCCGCCTGAGGGGGTTGCGACAGCAGGTGGAGGCGGAGAAATAGGAGGGACATCACAAGTGCCAGACGTAGCGTTTGCCTGCACATATTAATAATAATACACAGGTAAATACAGGGTTGATGGTTATTCATATTATTCTCTATTTATGTCATAAAGATTCAATATAGTTTTACTTTGAGGTTATTTACATAATTCTTTTTGTAAAAAAAAAAAAAAAAAAAGTCCGGTTGAGGGTTTCCAATGTACATTACTACAGGTTAATCACCGATATATATTTTCACATTCCCTAACAACAGAGGATCAATATGTTACCTCGTAATAGTAAAAATGCAGTAGTAACTAAGCAAAAGGTAATAGAAATGAAACCTTGCAATAGGCAATGCTGTCACAACCACAAGTGAGATGACCGTTAGCTTCATCAACAGCTTCTGGTGCTCCTCCCCCATCACTCCTCTTCAACATCATTATTAAAATCAATAAATTATGAACTATTTTGCTAAGTTGAGAAATTAACAATCAGCATGATTAACGATCTAATCAAATTTTGGACAAGTAACTACCTGATAATAATCGACAGCAATGAAATTTGCCCACCGGTTGCCCGCTGCTACATGGCAAGTCTTCATCATGCTAACTAATGGAGCCGAATTGTCAGCACAGGACTGAGTTCGATTTGGAGTAGAACGAAAATAGTTTACCAGAACCAGTGACCTAGATTTTGTGTCCATTGCTGGTGATTCTGCGCGGTTTGGACAAGAACCAGCTTTCATGCCCTCATCTCCATCTGAAATTCCCACACAACACATAATCATGATTAGAATCCATCCACCATTCTAAAAAAAAAAGGAGTGCAAGTAAAACATGTTTCCAATGAAAATACTAAGACATGCAACTCACACTGGTTTTCTACCATATATGTCCACTGGTAAGCAATGCCCTCAGAAGCTTCCTTGGATGACTTGGAGGTGAAGATGACCAAGCGCTGATTCTTCTGAACCATGTCATCCACAGTTGGCCAATCTCCACCATCCTTAGGCATCCGAGACACGGGGAACATGTACTGGCTGAGGCCAGAAGCTTGGAAAACCTTAGTTAGTCCCTGAGGAGATGAGACGTAGTCCTCAATGATGATGGTGACAATTTCAGATGGATTTGCATCAAGAAATGACCGTATCTCTCTAAGCACGTTTACGGCAGGTTGCTGCGGATTGACATAAACATTTGATGCACTATAATTAGTTTTTGAATTAGTCACTGAAAAATGTTACACCACAGCTAGGAATGGACCAAAGTTTTGTCATTAATGAAGGAATTAGAGAGTAGAGGGACGCACTTACGAATGCAGTGAAGTTGTAACATTTGCCTTCTGCAGAGTGACACAACCAGATGTCATTTAGAAAATCATACATATCTAACATGAATCCTCGAACGCCATTCTGTCAATATATGCAATAGAAATTGAAGAAATTAATAAAGTGTAAGAGGTCATCCATAAGATTATAGATTGGAATTTTTATTTTACAAGAGTGATTTAGCTAGGGGGGCAAAATTTGGAAGTCATAAATTACTTCCTTTTAATTCATAAAGATGCTTAACCTTCAATTTGATGGGAGAACCATTCAAATGGATTGGATTATGATGCAAATGTGATTAATTCATTCAGCACGTCTGCAACTGAACTTATACTACAGTTGTTTGATACTTTGATTAAAAAAATGGAAAGTGCACAAAAAAATTAATCAGTATTTTGCTTTGGTATTTATATACTCCGTAATAAATGTTCCCTTACTTTCTTTTTGTTTAAGAAATAAATACAAAGACAACTAATGCATGCATAAATTATTATGTAGGTTGCACATGATCCCCTCTGACCATTTATGTTTTCCAAAAGAATAAAGTAAGTTGTGTTAGCATGGTCTTTCCAATGATAACTGTGTTTTTTTTGACCAAATGATAACTGTGTTTTTAATCCTAAATCTCAATAAAATTATTCGATGTCTAAATTTTACAAAGTATCCGAGAACTACTGGCGTTTAAATCCTCTCCAGAATTTTACTTCAAGCACAACACATATACCTATTATATGTATTCTCATTCATTCAATATTTGTTGACCCTTTAAAAAAATGTTAATTCACATGGGAAAACAAGTGCATACAAATAAACTCGTGTAATGCATGGCTATATAATTGGAGGTCGAATATCAGTTTCTTAGTTGTCATATGTAATATTCCTAATTTATTATTAGACTAGTTTAATGATAAACTAATACTAGTGGAGGTCGAATATCAGTTTCCATCCTGGTGTTTGTAGCATATAGCCCAACTCTATTCTCTCCTAGTTTTTTAAAATCCTTTTGCTACACATTCGAATAACTTTTTTTTATGTGCACAAGGTATACCCATCGAAGAATCTCTGACAATATACTTAAAAACTTTGTTATCTACTAACTGTGCTAACCTTTGTTGGTACACATTCCAATAGGTGGACTATTAAATTTTTTTAGATTACAGATTATTAAAACATAATAAAGAAATATAAAGAAGAGAGGAGGATCAGAATAATACTTTAAGTTGATCAGGAACAGTGTCTTCCTGGTTCATGGGGGCTACAAGGAAAGATCCGGTGGCCGATCTCGCTCCAGCCAGAGCATAAGAGTTATGAGTGGTGAGCCATGAATACCGGTTGAATGGTAATCCTTTCACCTGAACATCAAAAACACAAATCAATTAACATAAATTTGAACAGTGAACACAATATGGTAACATAAATTGGGGAAAAGATACCAACTTTGGAAGTGGGGCTTAAAGGTTGTATCCGAGAACATCTGGGTCGGGTATTCCCATTTGCAGGGCACGTCTGGCAGCTAAGACCACCATCACATTTGTTGTCAGACCCGCAAGTTTCTCCGATCTGCTAACTCAGATTCAGAAATCAGAATATAACCAATTTAAAAAAATAAAAAAAATAAAAAACAAATTTGCTATTATCTAAATCCAAAAAACTGATTGATATTCAGCATTTATAAGGCAAGCATGATAAAATGAACAAGGTAATTAGAATTATAATATTATAATAAATAATAAAACAAAATAAAAACCTTGAGGCTGGAGGAACAGGTAACCAGACAAATAGCGATTAGAACAAATTGGGTTTGGAAATTATGGAGGCGAACGGTACTATGTAACCTCTGCAGAAAATGAAACATCAGATGTGGGATTAATGTATGAAAGGATTCAAAAGGACATGAATATTAAATGCAAATAGAAAATATAAATGGAATACAGCTATAACTAGCATAGCATTTCCTTGCCTTCATTCTGGACTTATGCTTTGGGAGGAAAGAGAGAGAGAGAGAGACTCGTTTTATGTGTTTATGTGAACTTTCAGTCACAGACTCTCTTTTTTTTTTTTTTTGTGCAGATTAAAAGTCTGTGACTGTAAGGAAGAAAGAAAGTACTGAAAGCAATGAAAGGGCAATTGGATTTGGTGAAGGAGGGAAAGGTGATGAGTGGGGAACCAAAGGCGTTACATTTATATCACAGAACAGAACAACGCATTAGGTGCACAACTACACATCATCTTATGACCTTTTGTCTTCTATCTTCTCTTCCTTTTTTTCTTTTTCTTTTTTCTTCAAGAGAAGTATATATTCACGACTGTAAAATCCCCCCCTCACTTTGTTTATTGTTTATTGTTTATATATACAAATTCCAAATGGTATGTTTGTTTTAAATCATATTCAACTCCAAATCACGTTTAAACTCTCCTTCGTAGAAAGTTTCAACATTGAGCTTTGAAAAAAAAGTTAGAAATGCAGCCTCCAAACGTGAAAAAATCACGTTGGAGTTTAAAAAAAAATTAAACAAAACATAGTGAAAGTACTTTGGGGAAGGTTAAAAGCAGAAAGTCATTTCTGAAATTAGATTAGAAACGCGTTTAATAAACAACTTCTTTTCCAAAATAAGAAATACGGAAAAATAATAGTTAAAGCGGTAGTCCTAACTGAAATTACTGTTAACAATATATTAGTTATAGTTAACGAGGGAGTCAATAATTGAATTAGCAAATTGCTTTTTCTTTTATTGAAGATTCAACAATTGTTAGTCGTGACGTGTGTACTAATATTAGATAATTTACATAATATGATCATCAAGTTTGTGCTTGATTTATTATATTCTTAATATAAAAAAATCAATCAAAGATGAATTTGGTTAAGGCTTCCCTACTTAAGTCTAGTCCCCCAACATATGATAGGTCTGAATGATCATGAGCTTGAATTCTTTAAATAAGTGATTAGAGATTCAATCTCTAACTCTTGCATATGAAGAAAATCTAATTGGAAGAGATCAACCTTTAAATATCGTTAAATATCTCATGGGATTAGTTTTCATAATTACGTATAAAAGATACACTAGGAAACCAAAAAAAGTCGTAATGCCACTATTTTCATCGACTTCGTGATTGTATATCTGTATTGCTCCTTTGATTTTTTAATAAAATACTATAAGTACTATTTACTAAAAAAAACCTATCTATTAATAGTGTGCTTGGGAAAGATAATTAGGGTGATAATCGATTATATGTATAATCGATTATAATCAGAATCTGATTTTGTTTGGGTATATTTGCTGAAAAAAGATTTAAAGATAATTTATTTCGTTCGGATGATACAAAAAAATCACTTTTATATAGTATATTACGAAAAAGGATATGAATTTATTTATATAATTTAATAATATTTATTTGAAAATTGTTAAATAGGAAAAAGATTGCATAAAACAGCTCTTTTCCCTAAAAAAAACTTTTTTTTTATAAATTTAAGCAAAGTGACAAATAAAAAAAATTATTTAGAAGATAATTTTTTTTATCCAAAATAACTAAAATTCAAATAATCCAACTTTTCCAGACATGCTATAACTAATAAAGGGAATAAACATAGAGGAGACAAGTGTTAATTATGGAGAGATGTATCGACTTTGACATGATCGTCGAGGGTAATAATGGCTCACGTTTCAAAAATAAAGAATATAATTTAATATATATGGTTGATTTAAAAATTATATCCTATGGATTTATATATAGATAAAAAATATTTAAATTTTTTGGATTCAAATATAAATAAAAGTTAATTAAATCAACCTTATTTAATGTTCGTGTTTCAAAAATATTTTTTTATTAATTATTTTTTTATTTTTTCAAGAGTATTATACACTGGTAAGACACAACTTTCAAGAGCACTATACACTCCCAAGAAATGATAGTTTAGTAACTATAATTTATTTTTTACACAAATCCAGACAATTAAACTAATATAACTAATTTTCTTAATATATGTAAAATTAATTTTTTCCTTATATATAGATCCGGAATAGTATGATACAATAGGGAAATATTCAGAATAAACAAAACTAATAAATATTGGAGAAATAATAGTGACACTATATGGTGTCCCTTTATTTTTGTAATGTATTTTTTATATGTGTATATATAAAAAAGTTAAAAAAATAAATGTGAGATAAAGATAAATATATATTATGTTTAGATTCTGATGTTCAAATATCATAGCTCTAAATATTAAATGCAAATCTTAAATCAAACTAAAAACATCAATACTGTATAAGTCAGTTTTAACTAATAAAATATGAAATCTAGTTTAATAATATGCATCATTGATCACATGGAACACCCTCTTGGTCATAGTGAAAGAACAAGGTATCTGGTACTAAAAAGATAGATATATATAAATCAATAAGACTCGATATAATTGATAGATATTTTAATCATTTAAGCATGCGGAGAATTCATGATCATGCATATAAAAAAACTTTGCTGATGAGGCTGGATTAATCTACGATTGTTAGATGGGAAACACATTTGATACACAGAAAAAATGGTAGACATAAAGTCTTTTATTCTTACAGAGAAAATTTTTTATCCCCACACATAAATTTTTACCATTCCCCTATTGAAGATTTCACTAATTACACAAATTTCATCATAATTTAATGAGATAAATTTCACTTTGAGGACGAAATGGAGTTTATAAGAATCATCCGGCAGATATATTATTAATTTGGAATGAAGGTTTTTATTTCGGCCACTTCATACGTTTAATGTGGAAGCAACGTTTATAGTTGTATTCTCAAACTCTGATGTCACTAATTCTCAAATTTTAAGTTCGGAATAGCCATCAAATGTTATCAACTATTAAGAGAAATATTTTCATACTTTTTAATTAAGCAAAGCGAGAATATTTCAAAACATGGTTATCTCTATAAGCTCTCTCTTTCACATTGATAGAAATTAGCTTTAGTTTCAATTTCTTATGTAGTTTGGACTTTGAACCCTGATTGAAGATGAAAGCAATAGGTTCTAGATATACTCACCTATTCTTACCTTGAGCAATAGCAAAACAGACAAAGGATTTAATAAATAAAATTGGATGACCTCAATTAATATCAAACCACGCACGTGTCTAGTTATATAAAGAAGGGGATGCAAAATTTGTATTTGTATAAATAAATATTCAGTAGCTATTCGTTTCGTTTCACAACCCAAGTCATATCTGGTAGACTTCAAATTAATACAGCATATCACTTACGAAACATATCAACATCACATTTTAAGTGTCTCTTTTTTTTCTTTTTGGTACACAAGAGGGCCAAAGGTGGTGAATATTGTGCTGTATCCTTTTTGAATTTTATGTAGCATCCACTACGCATGTATATCACTTCAATTTTTTCAATTATCTAAAGGTTATGAATATGGTGTCGAATTTGCAAATTCTGTATCTGTAAATTATTTAAAGTGTTGTTTAAAAACTATAAATTTTATATTTTAATATGTTTTATATATACATTTTTGTTAAAAAATGCATACCTTTAATTGTTATTTGTAAAAGTTTAATTGTTATGCATTATCAGTATAAAGTTTTTTACATTGTCAATCAATAAAAAATCACGATATGAGAGACTTTTAAGACAATTAGGATAAGAGTCAAAATGTTAAGTGATGTGATAAGTTATGATTAGTTAACAGTATAAAAAACTTTACACTGTCAGTCGATGTATCAACCAATTAAATCCTATTCATAAATGTGAACAGTTTGTAATTTTTATAACAAAAATATTTTTTGCATCATTATTTTGGTTAAAAATAAAATCAAACAACGCAGCCGTTGGGATTTGAACTTGAGTGCCACCGTTGAAATGTCACAATTTGAATTTTTTATTAAAAAAATAAGAGTTACATTTTTTCAAATAAAAACTACATAAAAAACTAAAATATAAATATTTTATAACCTAAACTCCAAGATTTGTTTTTTATTTAGAATTATATTCTCGAGAATCACATTTTCAAGAATATTATTATCAATTTATAAAAAAAAGAATATTATTATCAGAAAGAGTCATGCCAGTAACACACTCTTAAAAATTTTGAGAATCTTTTTCCAAATTTCATAGAATGATTTAGAAGTTTGTTTAATTTGGTATATATTTCTATTAATATATGTCATTATTCTTAAAACATCATTGTTATATGAAATAATATTTAAATATCATTTCTTCAATGTAATTGTTATATTTTCAATGATTTTTATAATTAATATGTTTTGATTATGGCTATGCACTATATTATACCAGAGAGTGAATGAATGATTCAATTGAATTGATTATTATGGAATGATACAAGACAATATATAATATACGTGTTGCAGTTGTAGTAATTGCTGATAATCGAGAGTTTGTTATGCTAACTAACTAACTAAATTAGTTACAACCAAAGGCCTAATTGTCAAATACAGTGGGTAAAACTGCACCTCAAGTTGGAAAGTAAAGATTCAAAATTCTCCGCTTGGATGATAAGACTTGAAATAGAGGTTAAGGGATAGCTTTGGTGAGTATGTCAGCCAGTTGATGTGCTGATTTTACATGAATAAGCTGAAGCGTTCCATTGTAGACCTTTTCCCTTGTGAAGTGACAATCGATTTTTGGGTGCTTCGATCTTTCATGAAATGAAGGATTAGAAGCAATGTGAATTATTACTTGATAGTCACAAAACATGCGGGCGGTAGTGATGAGGACTTCAAAGTCTTTGAGCAATGCCATTAACCAAGTGAGCTCGTTGGCAGTACTGGCCATGGCCCGATATTATCCCTCAGCTAAGGATCGGGATATCGTGTTCTGCTTTTTGGACTTTCAAGATATGAGGGAGACCCCCAAGAAAACACAGAAGCCCGTAGTAGACTTTCTGGAATCTACACAACATACTCCCCTAATCAGCATCAACATAAGCTATGAGTTGGAACTTGGAGGTGGATAAGGAAAGAATGACTTGGCCTAGAGTCGATTTCAAGTACCTTAGTAAGTGATGCACAACATCTAGGTGAGTTGTTCTAGGGGCTGTCATGTATTGACTAAGTTTGTTAACCACAAAACTTATGTCAAGTCTTAAAATGGTTAGGTATGGAAGGCGACCAATCAGTCTTCAATACTGGGAGTCATTTGGCAGGGAAAAGAAGAGAGAGTAGAAAAGGGAGAAGACAAAGATCAGATAAAATGCAAAAGAATAATTACTCAACTAATACCATATTACACCAGAGAGTGAATGATTCAATTGAATTGATTATTATGGAATGATACAAGATTATATATGTTGTAATAACAGTTGATAACCGAGAGTTAGTTATGCTAACTAATTAAAATTGTTACAACCAAAGGCCTAGCTGTGTTAAACATAGTGGGTAAAAACACTCTTGCACTTTATGGTATCGATAAAATATAAATTTTTATAATTTTTTTAATAAAAATAAGGATTAAAAATTATTCAACATATGATAGAAAAGTCAACGGTAAAATTAAAAAAAAACGATTAAAACACTATATGGTTAAAAAACTGTAATTATTTATTCCCAAGTACATATTTCAAAAATAATTTTATAAAACTTGAAATCAAAACACACTAAATCTTAAGCCTTGCTGACAAATGGATTCTCAATACATAGGAGGAAATTAAGCAAGTATTACAGGATGCATTTACAACTATAAGTTCTGGAAAACCAACAAAAGTGAACGACTGACCCAGTTCCTTTTTTTCTTTGCCAACTATTATTAAATTCAAATGACAGATCTCATCTTTTTGGTGTTAAGGGCCGATTAATTTTAGTTTTTAAATATCTTTTTATACATTATTTTGAAATGATTTTTTTTTTTATTTTTTTGGTGTAAAACATGAGAAATATTGTTTTCATATTAAAAATTATTATGTTATTAAAAAAGGTCTCTCTTTTTATTTTTGCCAATAAGAAAAATCTTCTTTTTTTTTTTTTTGGTTTACAAAATCTTTCTTTGGGAACACCCAATTCTAACTTTAAAAAGTAAAAGGATGAATCTGCGAACAAACCCACAACATCCAGGTTAATAGTATAAAACAGAAAAATGTCTATAAATATGATAAAATCAAAGTGATCGGAATACCCATGTTTCCGGATCTGTAACGTTAACACCCAAGTCTTGATTGAACAGTGCATTTACCAAATACCCCCTTAAAATTATTATTTTTTTTGTCATTTGGCTCACTTGCAAATATGCTATTTGCGAGGGGGAAAAATGTTTGCACTATTGCAAATATAGTATTTGCAAATATAATATTTGCGAGACTCGCAAATACTATATTTGCGAGTAAAGCAAGTATTCTCAAATTATACGTGACGCTCGCAAATTAAATATTCACGAAAGAATGTAAATTTTCGCAAATTAGTTATTTGCGAGAGTGCAAATTTTTGCACACTCGCAAATATCTAATTTGAGAGTGATTTTTTTTTACACTCTCAAATTAGGTATTTACGAGTGTACAAATTTGTGTACTCTCGCAAATAGCTAAATTGCTAGTGATTTAAAAAATTTTAATCCCTCACAAATTAGCTATTTGCGAGAGTATAAAAATTTGTACAATCGCAAATACCTAATTTGCGAGTGAAGAAAATATTTATGAAAATGTTATACTTATTTGTGAGAGAGTACTAAATGGAGATATTTTGATGAATACACTATTCATAGGGGTATCCTTAACAAAGCCGTAAGCTAATTTGAGCGTAGAGATATTGGTGGGGCAGAGTGGTTCAGGCCTGAGTGGTTCAGGCCTGATCCTGTGAAACTATATCGTGGGCCCTAAGACCATCCTATAAGAGAACACTTCGGTTTAAGCCGC
This sequence comes from Ammopiptanthus mongolicus, assembly GCA_039655645.1. Classification (NCBI taxonomy): domain Eukaryota; kingdom Viridiplantae; phylum Streptophyta; class Magnoliopsida; order Fabales; family Fabaceae; genus Ammopiptanthus; species Ammopiptanthus mongolicus. The sequence continues at coordinate 100,348,886 of CM077343.1, read as the reverse complement.
GTGCCCATAAAGATCAGTTTCCCTAGAAATGGTCCACATTGATTGAGTAGTGAATGTGCTCATCTTTGCATGTTGACTGCTTTAACAGGGGCCCAAATTGGATCAAAGCCGGACTGTGAGACACTGAGTTAAAGTCTCTTTCGTACATTGGAGGACTGTAGGCCCAACGAGAGATACAGAAGAAATTAGAGAGTTGCTTTTTGAAGCCCTGTTTTTTTTTAATACAACACTTTCCTTTCTTTTTTATCTATTTTTCTATCCAAAATACTTTTTTTATTTAAATAATATTTTCTACACAACCCCAAAAGAAGAACCCAGAAGCTATCCGTCCCATCAATGACCTCATTTTCTCCGTCCAAACTCAAAATACCGTCAATGGCCAACAACTCAAAATACACATGCCAAACTCAAAGGTATGAGTTGTATTAGAAAAATCAGAGACTGAAAAAAACAACTCCTAAGAAACTAACATGAAACACATGCATCGACCGAATTGAAGTAGTTCGCGCTTTGTAGTGGGAGTAGACAGTTGCCTCTTAAGAAAACCCAAATACACCGTTTTCATTTGACTAAAGATGAGATTCAAGAAAAATAAAAATAAAAAAATCACAGAAAAAATAAGTAAAACAAATCTTAAATGATTTTCCACCTGAAGAATGGTAGAGCTTGAAAAACAATGTTGGGGAGCCAAAAAATATTTAACTTGTATTTTTTTCCCTCTCATACTCACTAGTTTTTTTTTTATTAAAAATGGATTAGTTCTTTCGTTTTATTATTACATTTTTCAAGCGAAAAATTTAACTCCAAATTAAGTTGAATCTTTTTTTCTTTCTTGGTAACCATAACATAAGTACGAAGTATCTACCATCGTTATCAGTGACTAATCTTCGTCGAGAAATCTGTTGGGCACACAAGGTGAATTTTTCCCTCTCAATCAGGTTTTTTCGATACACAAGAATCTGGATTCGAATCCCTGATTACTTGCTTAAGGTGTCCGAGTCCTTTATCACTCAGACCAATATGTCAAATAAATATTTCAGGTTAAGTGATAAATAAATATTACATAAAAAATTTTGATGGGCATTGAAAAAATTATGTACTACAAGGAAAAATCTCAATACAATTAGAAAAGAGATATTATAGTACCCGGTAACTAATATAAAAAAAAAATAAAGCTAAAAAAGGAAGAGTAAGATAATGAATAGAAAAATAAATTGAAGAAAGAAAATACTAGCACACAGCATTATTCAGTTGGAGTATATGTTTATTATTAATAATTTTAGTGAAATGAGATAACGTCAATTATGAACTTTTTAATGAAGTTGAATCAATTCCTATTTTAATATTTAATATTTAATGATACACGTGTTGATTTAACCAAGTGTGATAGGGAATTGTTATTGGCCTTCTACTTTACCCATTTGACCTTATTTGAAAAGTTTTTCTTTGAATGCCAAAACGGAGAGAAGAGTTCTTTGGAGCGTAATTAACATCGTGTGGATTTTAATATATATATATATATATATATATATATATATATATATATATATATTTTGACCTCTTCTTAAATTTAGTTTAATTATATTTAATATTTTATTTTTAAAAAAATTATGCTGACTTCCAGTCAAAAAAAAAATTATGCCGACTTTTATTAAAGTTTACAAACATTATAAGCGATATATGTGTAATAACAATATAAATACAAAAATTGATATAATATTTAAAATAAAAAAATATTGAATAGAATTCAATCGAATCTAAAAATATTAGTGTACTTTTTTCATGGTTGTTTAGTCTTATGAATTCACATGTGGTGGTTATTTGACATTTTACTTTTTTCGGTTTTATTGTTCCGAATGAATGAATTCCTATTGATTGTGTCTACGACTTCTACAAATAAGAAAATCTAGAAGAGAAATCTGGCAACACTTTCTCAAAGAATCCCCTTTTCAACAGTGCCACAATTCTAGTATGTTTTGTGTGCCATCGGCTATGGTCTTTGGTCCAATCCTTTCTTTGACTTTCCGATTCGTAACTGCCGCATATAATCAAAAGCTAGAAATTAGTTGTTTTACCTTTTTCATCGTATGATTGTATGATTTTATTGACTTCACTTTATTTTTTACTGAATTGACTTAGCCTTACAAAAATTGAAAGTGTTCTGGTTATATATTATACTGTGCACGCTATCTTGCACTAGCAAAAATAAGGTGTAAGATGCTTCTTAATTTGTTTATAATCTAAGTCAATGAAAGTGTCATTTGTACCCAACTTTTTTGCGATCAAACTATTATAATTTGAGTAAACATTTAATTTGGTTCCTGAAATTATAGGATCGTATCAACTTAATCCCTCACATTATCAAAATTCCAAAATGATCCCTGAAATTACAGAAAGTTAATCAGATTCATCCTTTCGTTAATATTTGCATGGACTATAATGATATTAAGTTGGTAATGTCAGGGATGCATTTGAAATTAAGTGAATAATTTTGGGGATGCATTTGATACATTTTGAAATTCCAAGGATCATTTTGAAATATTGATAATGTGAAAAACTAAGTTAATACGATCCTATAATTTCAGGGACCAAATTGAATGTTTACTCGTTATAATTGACATACACATTACACATCTTTTAATATTTACATTCTGATTGTTGTATTTGCATCATATTTTTTTATTAATTTAATTAAAATAATATTACATCAGAAATGTAAAAGTCAGTCATCCCTACCCGTTTGAACCCGTATTCTGTCTTCCACACCCGATGATTTCTTACCCGAAAACCCAGCCATGAGCCATGGCAGCGAACAGCTGAAGAGAACTGGGAGATGGCAAGCGAGGATGGTTGTGTCGATGTAATCCCAAAGGACAGAAAGCCATTCTTGAAAGCAACACTCTCCCAATCGGAGGAGGTGCTGCTAAACGACTAAAAGAAGCTCAAGCTCTAGAATCTTCGACAAAACGTGAAGAGATGATTGCACTTGGCTCAACCTTTCAATATGGAACTTCAAGCAGCTCTAGCAGTCAGCGTTACCCTCTAATGCAGCAGCATCATCAGTTTGAACAACCTCAACCTTTGCTCACCCCATCTAAAGTGCAAATAAAAATTGTCAGAGTTAATTATCAAAAAAAAATGTATGAGGAAACAAAAATATTTTTGGTGCAAATACGAAAATAATAGGGACTTGTTCCTACATGGACCGAGAAGTCTTCGGCCCGTAGAGGTCGATCAACTTCCTCATCGGACCAAGAACTATCTTTGGGCCTAATCTATTTAAACTAGAAAACAACTCAGCCAGAAACATAACGGACAAGGCATTTAAGGCCTTGTCTGGTCATTATGAAAAAGGAGAGAATCACGTCCTCGACACTAATGACCTTAAAGGAACGGTTACAAAAAAGATCTATATAAAGAAGACTCATGACAAATGAGACGTCCTCGACACTAATGACCTTAAAGGAACGGTTACAAAAAAGATCTATATAAAGAAGACTCATGACAAATGAGAAGCTAAGCTATTTTACATACATTTTGTATAAGTCTCGAGAACTCTCATAAGACTACTCGAGACTTGTCTCTGAGAACTAAGTTAGCTTTGATTCCCACTTGGGATACGTAGGAACGGAATACTAATTCTGTCAAGCTATATCCACAAAGTCATCTCCTCATTCTAGACCAGAAATATTAGTCCGAGTAAGAGACTTTAACCTTACTCGGATACTTGATGTTTTTAAGACAGTTGGCGCCCACCGTGGGGCCCTGGTAAAACTCTTCCTCGGCCACCACAATTACAAGTTTACAACATCAACATCCTCATTCTCCAGCACAACAAAGACAATGCTGGTCCCACGCCCAACTGGAGATCCCAAACTCGGCCTAACTCCTATGCCTTCAATTGAATCTAAAAGGTCTTATGGTGTTGCAGAGGAAGGTCTTCATGACACTGGTTTTCATGCCTAACTCGCCATCAACAATGATTGGATGAAATTCAAGTTTCCATGACGGCCTCAGTTTGCACAACAAAAAGGAGTATCTCCATTTAATATTGTTTATATGTTATTCTTATAACGATTGATTCTTGTTTGTGCAATAGATCCATACTGCTCTTGAATGATAGGGACAATAGCAAGGTGAAGACCCTACTTACAATGAAGCCTTGTAGCTTCAGAACTCGGTGCTCCTAGTTTGGACCCGTGACCTGTGTACGATAAACAAGTCGGCAGTATAAAACGCTTGATGCTTTTTCCCGTCACCGCAAGCTTGGTTTCGAACGCCCAGGATCCGCAGCTTGGATTCTCAGCCGAAGAAGGGGCCATAATCGGCGCAAATCTTCGCCCCCTTTTCCTATAGGCTAAGCACCCTGCGAAATGTGATGTCCCTTTCTTTGATAGTCACTTTTCACTAGGGAAGTTTCTCACTCACTTGCTTTCTCTCTCTTTAATTATTAATTATTTGAATAAAAGGATAAATGGTAATTATACCGGATGAAATAGTCCCTGCTTTTTTGGCGAAGCCTGATAATCGTTTGTGTTTCAGTTATGCTTTTTTATAGGTAGCTTTGACATCAAAAGGAAAGAGTGAAATCGGGATAATTACTCCCAATTATTATAATTATATATTCAAATTTAAAATTTCATTATTTATCATCTTGTCAATCATTAACCATGGCATACAGGTTTAATAGCTTTTTGTTGGGGATTTTGTTGACGTGGTTTTCAACCTGGTCAGCTGTAACCGCTGGCTTCTCAGAAAAAGGTAGCAAAGCAAAGCAAAAAGGTAGTAGAATGAGCATGGAAATAGCACAGTGCGAAGAGGCATGAAAAGAGCAATAAAGTACCTAGAAGGAAAAAACAAAAGGGCTCCGCATTAAGGTTGCATGAAACGGGTATTCATTCAAATTTCAATATTTTGCTCGAAACCATAATCAGGATAGTAATATTTCTATCCTCTTTTAAAATTTTATTTTGGTGATATTCCTACATGTTATGCACATTACATGCATAAATTGGGGATGCAATAATATATTTGACACTTCTTCATGCTCTAATTGTTGCTAACATGAATTACCTTAAATAGGTAAAAAAATATTGCAATTACTACTCATATGAATGGTCATAAATATTATGATAAATTTTCATTAATAAATATTGTGATTGCCTGTTGCTATCATAAATTACCATAAATAGGCAATATGTATTTGCTATAAATGCTCTTCATGATCCTTTAAAAGGACATTATATCAATCAATGACATTATTTTTTGCGAAAAGAGCGAAAGGATAAATTATTTACTATTATATTATTTTTACGCTAATATGTCATCGCTTATTGATTTAGAGGTGAACGTTATCCGCTCGGACAATGAGGCTCTTGAAGTCTCTAAAAACTAGTAAACTTCAAAATTGCAACATATTATATAACTAAAGCCTGAAGGTTTATACTTTATTGAGAAGCTCTCAGAAAATAGACCCGCTGCACAGGCGAAAGGCTTGAGGCCAAGCCCCTTTCGAGAAGCACTCAGAAAAGAAACTTGTCCCATAAACGAAAAGTTTGAGGATGATCGAAACCTGTTGAAGCGAAAAGCTTAAAGCCAGGCCCTAATGTCTTCCGAGAAGCACTCGGAAAAGAAATCCGCTGTAGAGGAGAAAGGCTTGAGGCCAAGCCCCTTTCGAGATGCACTCGGAAAAGAAACTTGTCCCATAAACGAAAAGTTTGAGGACGATCGAAACCTGCTGAAGCGAAAAGCTTGAAGCGAGGCCCTAATGTCTTCCGAGAAGCACTCGGAAAAGAAATCTGTTGTACAGGCGAAAAGCTCGAAGCCAGACCCCTTTCCGAGAAGCACGTACTCGGAAAAGAAACCAGTCCTATAAGCGAATAGTTTGAGGATGGTCGAAACCTGCTAAAGCGAAAGGCTTGAAGCCAGACACCTAATATCTTCCGAGAAGCACTCGGAAAAGAAATCTGTTAAACAAGCGAAAAGCTTGAAGCCAGACCAGAAGCTCGATCTCTACATAGGCACAAAGCCCGATCTTTAAAACGGCAATAAAGCACGAACTTTAAATCGGCAACAAAGCCCGATATTTCCATCGGCGTAGCACCCTATCTTCAAATCGACACCAAAGCCCGATCTTCAAATCAACGACAAAACCCGATCTTCAAATCGGCACCAAAGCCCGATCTCTGCATCGGCACAAAGTTTGATCTCTGCATTGACACAAAACATCGGCACCAAAGCCCGATCTCTGTACGGACAACGAAGCCCGATCTTCGCATCGACGCTTCATCTCAACCACTCAAGGGCAAGGCTGAGCAAAGCTCGGTAACGATTTGAAAGACTAAATTTGAGTAAATTAATAGCTTGACAAAGGATGCCAAAAAATCTCCTTAAGTTATCATTTTAAGGTAAGAAAATTATTGCATTCTAAGCGAAGAACTTGAAGCTATCAAACACAACCTCAATGTACTCGGGCCATTCAATTGTTAGAAACCGAAGTCACAAGCTCACATGTTGAAAGCTCACCTCGACTTATATAACTCAGGGCTTGGAAGGATTCTGTTCTTACATGGTCCGAGAAGTCCTCGGTCCACTAGTAAGCCTTAAATACTCGCTTCTTGGGTTATGAAGTTCATATACCTAGGCCGACTACACAGCAATTTTGGCCAAGGAGTCTATCGACCACAACTTAATGAGCATGGCACAACTCCCGAAATCTCTCATTGTCCATCACTATTAAACAAGGCCTTGAATGTCCCAGCCATTTTTTCTCATTAAGATTATATGATGGGGGGCTGATGGATTGACGCGTCTGCACTTCTCAAAAATCAGAGTTTTATACACGGGTCTTAAAAGCTTTCTCGTCGCTAGCAACTCAAAGCTTGGGGGACTTCTGTTCTTATATGGGCCGAGAAGTCTTCGGCCCGTAGAAGTCGGTCAACTTCCCCATTGGACCAAGAACTATCTTTGGGCCTAATCTATTTAAACTAGAAGACAACTCAAGGCCTTGTCTGGTCATTATGAGAAAGGAGAGAATCACGTCCTCGGCACTAATGATCTTAAAGGACGGTTACAAAGAAGGTCTATATAAAAAAGACTCATGGCAAAGGAGAGGCTAAGCTATTTTACATACATTTTGTATAAGTCTCGAGAACTCTCATAAGACTACTCAAGACTTGTCCCTGAGAACTACGTTAACTTTGATTCCCACTTGGGATACATAGGAACAGAATACTAATTCTGTCAAGCTATATCCACAAAGTCATCTCCTCATTCTAGACCAGAAATATTAGTCCGAGAAAGAGACTTTAGCCTTACTCGGATACTTGATATTTTTAAGAACAGGACTAAAGTGCAAATACAAATTGTCACATACATTTGACTCAAGTTGACTGGTCAAATTTTCAAAGGGAAAAAATGCTTCCTATGTGATACTTTCATTGGCCCAAGTTAAAGTAACTTTAAGGAACATATTGCTCCTGATTTTTGAGGATGCAACTTAGCCCAAACCTATATTATACATATATGAGATGGTATAAGGTGATAATAATTTATATTTTAAGAATGTAATAATGATGGATCTTGACCATCCGATCCTATTTGAAGATCCAAAATTAAAAGATTAATGCATTCAAGATTTTTTTAAGTGGTTATTAAATACAAATTCATTTTATAATTCATGTATAATTATATCACCAAGATTTATTGTTTTCAATCACTATATAAGTATAATATAAATATATATATATATATATATATATATATATATATATATATATATATATATATATATATAACCATATCGAGTAAGAATAATTTATTTAGAGAAATGGTAGCAACATACTCGTTAACACATTCTGTATTAATGGATGAATTTCATATGGGACCCACCAAATCACACGGGTATATTATTATTCAATTGGTCTCATATGAAATTCATCCAATAATAGATATCATGTTGAAGGAAGTGTGGTAAAAAGTGAGTTGATAACATTGCTCATTTATTTTTTTAGGAATGCGAGAAAATGATTATTGATCTTTGAATCTTATTTTTTAAGTGGCAATATAATCATTAAATAACTTTTAATCTTGACTATTCCTATATAATTGTAGGGAGTTGATTCTCTCATGTTGAAAAAAAACATAAGGGTTTTATGTTTTTAATCTCCATCGTTCCATTCTTATATCCCCCATTTTTAATATTTTAGACATACTCTCTCTTTCCTTCAATATATTAAATGAGAAGTTGAAATTTACCGTAAGAAAAAAATAAAATGAGGGGATCCTCATTCCCAAAATGGTATGGTCAAAATTTATTGCTCTTTTTTTTTTTGTAAGTAAATTTATTGTTCTAACATTATTGAAATATAAAATATTCTCACTAGAGATGTTAGTCCACATATATACACACAAGTCAGAATTGAATTATAAACTAGTTCGGAGCAGTAACTTTTTAACATATCAGTCAATTTTGATCATCATCAGCTTCTTAATCCCCTCCTCTTTATGTGAAGCAAGCAAACGCATTGCCCAAGTTCATTGGACTCCCCTTCCTCATCAAACTTTCAAACTAAACACTGATGGTTCCCATAGTCATAGTTCTGGCCTCTCTGCATGTGGCGGTCTCGTTAGAAATCATGAAGGTCGTTTTATGGCTGGATTTCATTGTAATTTAGGGGCTTCTTCCTCCGTGTTTGCTGAGATGTGGGAGCTCGAACTTTAGTCAAATTTTATAGACGAAAATATATAGGATTATATTCTTAAATTTATTTAAGATTTATGCTTTGAATTACAAGGATTTAAGTATGGAAAAAGGAAGGAGATAATAAAAATATTCAGAATAATATGAGATTGATATTTATACTAATATATAATATTAATAATAATGTGATATAAAAGATAAATCCAACTATTGTAATTATATTAACATGGTGTTTGGTTGAGATGAAATGAAGGGGAATGGAGGGGATCAAAATCCCTCTTCACTCAATTTTTATTGCCCTTCAATATTGGAGGGATTTTGAAGGGAGGGGACGGGATGAGATTTAAAACATTTTTAATTCATTGACTAAAATATCATTACTTATATCTTTGAAATCTAAAATGATAAGGGTATTAAAGTAAATTAGTTTTAAAATCGCTCCCCTTCATTAAATTCTCTTCCCTCCCTCCTTTTAACTAAACATAATAGCTAATTAAAATTTTTCTCTCCCTTCCTATCATCTCCCCTTCTTTGAACCAAACATAGCCTAATAGTATACTCATCTTCTACTTTCTAATTAAATAAGGAAATAATTTGGAGAATATAAATAAAATTTAATTCATATGCACAGGTAGTGTAAAGTTTTTTTTACACTGAAAAGTCACACATAGGATGATTTGTCATTGGTTGATGAGACGACCCGTCGTCCCATCAGTAGAACCTAAAATATTAACTAATCTTAATTGCATAATAAACGTTAGCGCGCCTTATTAATACAAAGCGAAGCGAAAAATTTAGCGCGGAAGCAAACAAATATATGGCACGCTACGCCTCAGAGTACACAGTTTTAAATGTAAGGAAATATATTACATACATTAGGGGTGTTCGGGATTGGATTGGATCGGTTTTGAGCCAAAAAATCATCCGATCCAAAGATGGAAACAACTTACGGTTTGGATTGGATCAGTTTGCTTCCTTAAAACAATCTGATCCAATACAATCCAATCAAATGCGGTTTGGATTGGATTGGATAATTCAATTTTTACCGATACATCGTTACAGTTATATTAAGTCGAAAACTAACATTAAACCTATATATACTAAAATTAATGTAGTTCTAGTTCCTAATTACATGCATGAAATCTTCTAGTACATGAATAACTATTGATTCCTAGGTACATGAATAACTATACAAATTCCAATGCATCTAGTATTTGACAATTCCAATAAAAATATTAAAAAGAATGAGAGTGTTCGTTCATAAAAGTATGAAAAATAATGGATAAGTATGAGTAGTAGCATAATTTAAAAAATAATAGTATATGTATATAGTAGGTCGGTTTGGATTGGACTGGATCGGTTTTCATTAGGGGATCCGAAATCCGATCCGATCCAATAAAATAAAGCGATTTTTACGGTTTTCGATTTTGCGGTTTGGTTTTTGCGGTTTGAATTGGTTTGGATCGGTTGATGAACACCCCTAACATACATCATTGCCCCATCAGTAGGGCTACAGTATTAAAGTAGTACATACAGAGTATATTATTACAAACCATACGAAAGATAGGCCGAGAGATAGCTCTCCGACTAATCACGATCACTGCCCAACCTCTCGAGGCTAGGGTCCGTGGCCCGTCCTCCGACGTCAAGCAAGTACGGAATGCCGTCCAGTTCCTCAACAGCTGATTCCTCTTTAGGATCTTCCCATTAAATAAAGTAACACATATAGAAAAATAAAGGGAGATAAGAAACATAATTCATCAATATAGGAAAGGGGCATCAGTGCAGGATATATATATACATCACACAACACATTTAAATCATACGACACAGATAACATATACAATACAACATCACCCATCTCTTAAGTCACCCATCACAATCATCTCAAGCATCATTCTCTCAAATAAACCTATAAGAGGGACCAAATGCTGTGGTATGAAATGATATAAAAATGCAACAAATATCCATCGTAGGTTGATATCGGGACCTCACGCTTAAACACTCTTCCACGACCACGACACATCGTATCACATCAACATCAACATCAATCAACAACATCAACATCACATCATCATCAACATCAGGATCAACATCACGACGTCTTGCGTCTACGAGCCACAGGTCCACGGTCGGGACCACAACGATACCAACCAGAACAACATCATCTCTCACCATACTCTCATCTACGCTCAACCACCAGTCAAATCACAATAACATTACAACAGTAATTCATCCAGTATAAACATCATCATAAAGCCAGATAACAATAAATTACTCCAATAGTTTAACACAGCAGGTAAACAGATAATCAATTAAACAAATCAACACAACAACCTCGATCAATCACATCATTTATAATATCAACTTAGTGGTGATAGCCTAAAAGTACCCACACCTAGGGTCCAGTCACTTTATCCAGGGCTCAACCTCTAGTAGGGTTTAAGGGTTCCCCTACACAGATATATATACTCTATACTAAGCTTGTCTTCCCGACAATATTAGTTCTTTCTCCCCACCTTAGTGATTTCCTCGTGCAGCTCCGGCTACGACTTCGCAGCTGTCAGTCGGGTGCGCTGTCGGATGTTCGAGTCCTGTCCGATTCTATACAACAAAACACAACCAGAAATTAATACAATTATATCAAAAACTCCCTAATTCCTTACGATTAGCTACTGCCCCTATTTAATTAGTAGGGATGTCTAAAAATTCCTAACTTTTGGATCAATGATCCTTAGGTATCCCTAAACATAATCAATGAAGGTATTAGCTCAAGAAAATAAAGATTTCTCCTGCTGCACTACCCCTAGGGTTCGGCCCTATTGAATGAAAAATAGCTAGGGAGCTCCAAAAATTCTCATTTCTTGGATAACACCCTAACTAACTGTGATAACCCTAGATATCAACTCAACATAAAAAACCAACCAAAAACCCTACCCTAAACTAAAGGGGGTTTCGGCCTCTCCATAAAAAAAATAGCTAGAGAGATTTCTTGGCTCTAATCTCTTGGATCATGCAAGTATGTCATGAACCTAGGCCATAGAAATTGGTTTGATATTGAAATAATTTTTCTACAATTTTCTAGAAATTTTTGAAGTTTAGATCTAAAAATTGAAACTCATGAAAATCAAATTGAGAAAAATATAGATTGAGAGCTCAGGATGAAATCTATACCTCCTAGGTGATAGAGGAGGATGAGAGGAACAACTTTGCTTCACAAATTTGATTGAAAAAGCTTAAGGAAGTTGAGTGAAAATGGAGTTGAAGAAGAAAAGAGAAAATGGACAAAGGAAGAAACGGAAGAAGAAGAAGAAGAAGAAGAAGAAGAGCGGGAGGGGCTGACCAGCGAAATTTGAGGAGGAAAAAGGTGAGAATGGGATATTTATTTAGGCAAATTTAAGAGTTAAGAAAATAGGTAAAAGTAATGAAAGGTAACTAGTAAAAACTAGCCAAAGACAATTTGGTCAATTCATATCCCGACATCTTGAAAAAAACCTCAAGACACTGGTAGGAGTTCCCAAATGATTTAACATGGCCCTGGTATGAAAATCATTGGCTCAAGGTTCTCGAAAAACCCTAAGATAGCTCGAATCGTCTATCCGATTGATTTTCGGTCCGAATATAAAATATTATTTATATTTTTGGACGTCAGGACATATTTTGGCAAAAAGGTAAATGATTGAATTTTAAGACTAATGGTTTTGACCGTTAGTCAAAATGGGGTCTTGATAGTAGAAAAACACTATCATCCGAAAAAAACATAGATCGGGCTTCGTTTGAGTTTTCGGTCCAAAACTTAACCATAGCCTCATACGATGGCGTAGAGTGTGACTATGGTCTCAGAATAATTTATTTAATTTTCTAGACCCTTCAATAAAATATAATTACTTAATTACTGATTAATTAGAAAAAAACGGGGTGTTACATTACTACCCCCTTAAAAAGAATTTCGTACTCGAAATCTGACATACCTTATAACAGATGTGGATATCGCTGCTGCATATCCTCTTCACGTTCCCAGGTGGCATCTCTTGTTGTAGCATCCCATATGACATTGACTAAGAGAATCTGCTTTCCGCCGAGTTCTTTCACCCTCGTGTAAAAATTTAAATAATATATCAGAATTAAACTCAAATAATATTTAATTGATATGCATGTTAGTATAAAGATTTTTTACACTCTCAAATGATCACAATTTGCCACATTATTAAAAATGTTTAACTCTAGTCATAATTACTTTAAAAGTCATACATAAGATAATTTGTGATTTATTAAAAGTGTATAAAGCTTCATAATTTATCAAAATTAATCTCGTATAAATATAGAATTAGGAGCATTTGAACAACAAGTTGAGTTTTCAGATATTCTACCATTGTATATCTCCATGAATTAGGAGTATTTGAACAACAAGTTTTGAGTTTCAAATTTAATATAATATATATTTATCTCTATCTGTTATTTACTTTTATCTTCTTTGTCTACACTATTTCAAGAATACATTAAAAAAACTCTATAACATCCTCATTTTAATGTTTAATAATATTTTTCCTATATTAAAAAGATCCTATAATTCATGCAATGCGTTTCGTCTTTTTTCTTTTTTCTTTCCCATCTCTCATGTAAGACGTCTTATTATGCTCTCTTTACATAAATAAATAAAAAGATTTCGGATAACTGAAAGCTCTCTAAATGGAAAAATTAAGAAATAAAAATTAAAAAGAAAATTGAAAACATCAAGAAACAGAGAAGAAATAGCAACAGAGAAGAATAAAATAAAAACTGGTATTATTATAAATGTTAAATGGATATTTCTGTACACTCCGGCAACAATAGGCGCCAAACCATGAATGTAGGTAATCCTATTCCCACCCAATCCATAACCTAAAACAATAATCAAAGAACCTGAACAATCAATAATATTGGAATTAGACCCGTTGGATGCATGTGACGAACAAAATCTTCGAGTCCAACGTACGTACTCTTCTTGGAAATTTCTAACTTCACCTAACATCAGTCCAACCATCCGATTCTGACCAATCTCGTGGTGTCTGCTCTGACGTCACCAGCCGCCGGAGCCGATCACCCGGTGAACAGAAACTTGGTGAATAGGGAACTGAAGTTGCTACAGTAGTGGAAGCCCAATCAGGAAAATCGAACTGGCTCATTGGCGATGAAGTCAAATGCTCATTGACTTGTTTGAATGAAACAGTGTGATCGGAAACAAAAGGGTGCTTCAAAAGCATCTCAGCGGTGCATCTCTTTCTAGGATCCTTAACGAAACACTTTCTCAGAAAATCCTTCCCTTCTTCTGATAACTCATCTGGAATATTCGGCAATTCTTCTCCCACCCCGATTCGAATCAACAAGGACCACATGTTCGACCCGGCACCCACATTCCATGCAGGTTTTCCGGTCACCATCTCCACGACGGCGCAGCCTAGAGCCCATATATCAGCCGGAGACTCGTACTCGTTATCGGTAACAGATTCCGGTGACATGAACATAGGAGTTCCCCTACACTCACACGTTTTGCTCCGTTTCTCCCCTGCTTCCTTCGCTAGACCGAAGTCGGAGATTTTGACGTCACCGTCGTCGAATACGAGAATGTTTTGTAGCTTTATATCGCAGTGGACAAAACCCTTAGCGTGTATATGTTTAAGACCTTCCAGGATTGATCTTGTGTAACGGCGAACATGGGATTCCGTGAACCTCCCGTTATCGTTGGTTTTCAGCTGATCAAAAAGAGTGCCACCGGAAGCGTATTCGAGAAAAAGATTACAATACTCCTCGCCGTTTTCAAAGGTTTGATCATAGCCAAAACATTTAACGACGTTGGGACAAGATTGTAAGCGGTCGAATACTTGTTTCTCGTTGATGAGCAAAGAAGAGGTGGAAACATTGGAGGATTTGACGGCAAAGAGAGAAGGAAGAAAGTGATGATGATGATGATGATGATGAGCGAAAGGGTTTGTGGGTGTGGCTAGATTCACGGTGGCAAAGCTTCCACTACCAAGGGAGCGTCCACGAACCCAGTCCATGAGAAAAACAATGATGTGAATATCAAATCCTAGTTCTAGCTAGCGTTGAATGTTGATGTTACTAACTATATATGCATGGGGTTGGTGTGTTTCTACTTTATACTCGAGAAACAAAATAAGTAGTAGACAACAACTGAAGAATCGCGTCTTTTCTAATTGTACAAAGTAATAAGGATAAGTAAATTAAGGACATGCAGTTATAATTGATAATTCTTGACGAGTATTTAGCAATAGTTGATAATACAAGTATTAATCAACAGCCTCTGCGCAGGCTGTCAAATTAAATGCATATCTCAACTACATGATATTTTCTGTTAAGGCGTGTTTTCCTGATTGCGCTAATTTTGCGTACACATTGTATATCAGGCTTATTAAGATTTAGTTTATTTTTAATTTCAATAATCATATTTATTTAATAATAAGTCAGACAAAAAAATTAGATTTTTTTTTTAAAATCTATTTAATTATCCTTGTCAAAAAAAAATCTATTTAATTATATAAGATAAGATTTGGACAATTAAAACAGATTATTCAACTTATCAAGCTAGTTCATTTATTGATTTTTATATAAATAAACTATTTAATATTATATAGTTTATTAATTAATTATAGGATTTAATTGGTATACACTATTAGTGTAAAGATTTTTTACACTGTCAATCAATCATAAATTGACACATCAGCTATAATGTTTGACTCTTATCCTAATTACCTGAAAAGTCACCTATATCATGATTTCTGATTAGATGATAGTGTAAAAAACTTTACATTGACAATATATAACAATTAAACTCTTAATTATATATTTAAAAGTTTTTTTGCGACATAAATAAAAAACTAATTGAAGTTTTTTTTTTTTTTTGCCTAAATCTTCATACAATATAGGTTTTTAAGTAATATTTTGAGTTAAGTTATATTTTTATAATTTCATAAATAAAATAGTGTTAAACTTGAAAAAATATTATAATAATTGACAAACCAATCTCAAGACGATGCATTACAAAATAATCCTAAGTTCCTAACCTTATTTGATAAAATATTAACCTAACTTAGTTGATTTCCATTTTTAGTTGAACGTGGCTTTTGAAACAAACATATTTTATTCTTTATCTCACGCGGGTTGAATGGTAAAATACCAAATACTATGTTTCTTGACCGCGCTTTGAAATCTTATCTTTTATACAGTTTTGCTGGTTGACCTAACACAGATATATCCTATGAGTATGAGATATTCCTCCCTATTTGAATATTCCTCCAATACATATTTTTTTGGTAACCATCAAATATTCATCATCGTTAGCAATAACTAATCTCCGTCAGAGAACCTATTGGGCATACAAGATGGATTCTTTCATCCCAATCTGATTTTTCCTATACACAAGAGTCAGGATTCGAACACATCGCTTGCTTAAGGTATCCGAGTCTCTTACCACTCGAACCAATGTTAGGCAAATGTTAAGGGTGTGTTCGGGAATACAGCTTATTTAAGCGTTTATACAATAAGCTCTTTTTTAAATAAGTTAAAAACAGCTTATTTTCATAAGCTTCTCGGACAAGCTTATAGAAATAAACCAAAAACAGCTTATGAAAAGATCATAAATTATTTTCATTAACTATTGTATAAGTTTAATTCCATAAGTTATTCTCATAAGTTCTCCATAAACTCTTCCAAACGCACCCTAATAAGTTAAATATTATGTTAGTTTTTTTCTCTTGGCAGAGTTTGAACCCTAGACCTCCAACTTATTATACCCTTAGCTTATTGGGAAAAACCTAAGTCTCACATTGACTAGAGATAGAGCCTCATAAGAGCTTATAAAGCTTGGGCAATCCTCACCTCTTAAGCTAGTTTTTGGGTTGAGTTAGGCCCAAATCTAATATGGTATCAAAACCTATCCTAGATCCATTAAAGGGCCGCCCACCATATTATCCACGTACCAAGCCCAATAGTGTGGGTGTGAGGGGTGTATTGGGAAAAATCTAAGTCTCACATTGACTAGAGATAGAGCCGCATAAAAGCTTATAAAGCTTGGACAATCCTCACCTTTTGAACTAATTTTTGAAGTTGAGTTAAACCCAAATCTAATATAACTCAAACCCACCTGATTACCTCACCCCAGGATATCCCAACAAGGTTGTGTAACCTTGTAAAAACAGAGGGCCGCATCGGACGGGTGAATGATGGGTTTGATTTTTGACGGGTCTATGTTAATTATTAACCGTATAAATAATTTTTTGAGGGTCAATAATCTTCGGCTAGTCTATAAAATCATTATTGAGATTAACTATGAATCTAAGATATGCCAGCAGGTTATGTTGTTCATTTATTGATGTTTATGTTCTGGGTTGTTGATGTTCATTTTCTGATTTTGTTCGTGTTCCAATCTCAATTGTACGTGCTCATTTGATTCAAAAATTTATCTCTTTTGGATCAGTGTTTTATTCTATACAAAAAACACATATTTATTTTGAAAATATTTTTTTATTCACTGATTTATGAGTTTAATTATTATATACTGACAGTGTAAAACATTTTTACACAGACATTCAATCATAAATTGTCACATCAGTAAAAAAAATGATTTTTATCCTAATTACCTTAAAAGTCATCCATAAAATAATTGATGATTGGTTATCTGTATAAAAATATTTTACACTGTCAGTGCATAATAATTAAACTTCTCGTTTATCGTCTCAAATCTTTCTATATTCTTTTCTTTCCAAATTTTAATATAATTCCTCAGCACCTTATAATAAGCAAATTGTCTAAATATTTTTACGTAAATCTACTAAACCGGTGCTGGGTTACAATCTTAATCCCATATGAACATATCTACCAAAGATCTAAAAGAAAGAAGCATCTATACACCACATTTTGTCTAATGCATATTAGACAACATCCTTCTTATATATGGATAAACTTAGGTGTAATTCTATAAGTGCCTGTGGTGCTGTATTTTAATAAGAAAAAAAATGTAACAACTCATTAATAAAATTATAACATATGTAATATGTAATATGTTTTATTTACTACTAATGTAATAAAGTTCTTTTTTGAGAACTTTTTAATGCGTAATTGCAATAGCCATAGATTAAGCGTGTGTATGGAGGAGCTTATAAAGAGCTTATGAAAATATCTTATATAAATAAATTTATACAAATAGTTTATGGTCTTCCCATAAGCTATTTTTAACTTATTTCCATGAAAATAAGTAGTTTTCAACTTATGTAAAAAAAATTTATTGAATAAGCGTTTAATTAAGCTATGTATTCAAACACATACTAAATCAATCTTTTTTTTCCTTATATATATTTGGTCATGATCAATAGTTGATGCCATGAGTGGGGGTGAAAAAATGGGTTTAGCGGGTTGGGTTGGGGTTCTTAATCCACCAACCCATTTTGACCCGTCCCGCTTAACACATCAAAAAGACGGGTCAGAGACGGGGCGGGGACGGGTCAGAGGCGGGGCGGGGCCGGTTGGCCGCCAACCCGCCTATTCTAAAAATATATATATTTTAATTAATTTTTTTATTTTTTTAACAATTTGAGGCAGGGCGGGATGGATTAATCTGTCAATCCATTTTCGTTTTTTATGCTTAACTTTTTATCTTTTATAATTATTTTTAAATTTTTTATTAGTTTTTGACGGATCAACCCACCAATCCATCAACCCATCAATCCGTTTTTTTAGTTTTTTTTTTTGACGGGTCAATCCGTCAACCTATCACTAAATAGGATGGGTTAGGATGTCTATCCCATTTTATTAAAATGGGATAACCCATTTCACCCTGACTTAAATGAATCAAAAAAGAATCGGGACGGATTGATCCATTTTATTATCTCTAATCACGACTGAACTTATCGAGAAGACGGGAGGTATAGTCAGGTGTAGGAAGCCTAGCATTCATCTTCCACGTGAGGTGATGTCGTGATTATTATAATGCACGATGGCTTGACGTCAAATCCAAATTTGACCGCACGAGGGAGAGAGGAAAAATCTTGGTTAGTGCAGAACGCAGAAGGGTCGCCGTTCAATGTTCACACATCATTGGGAAGATTTGCATTTTGTGGGTTCGAGGAAGAAAAAGAAGAGAAGACTGAATGGCATTGTAGTTGTAGCCCAGAGTGAGACGAGGACCTCACCTAGGACTTGTTTGATAATTAGAATAGGATATGAGAACTTAATAGGATATAAAAATTGGATAAAAATAGAATAGGATATGAGTTGGATAAATTCTTATTTTATTTGATGTTTTATGTTCATTCGATAATGATAGGATATGATATAAAATATTCAAAAATAATAAAATTATCCTTATATCAAAATTATATTTTGATTTTATTTGATTTTTTTATACATTTAAATTAAAAAATATAAAAATATTTGATAATATATATTTTTGACTTTTTAATTTTACATTAATCCATTTTTTAAATTATAAAAAACTAAATAAAAAATTAATTTGTGATATTTTTTTCACTTTTTATAAAAATTGCAACTTAAACTACATATTTTAATTAGTAATAAGGTTGACTAACTAGGTTTAAAATCATAATTAAATAATAACAATATTAAGGATAAGGGATAAAGAGAAAACACTTTCGTATACTATCCTGTTGGTTCTAACCCAGCCCCTTCCTCAGGATAGAATTATTATTAAATAACAGGATATGATAAGCAAATAGGATAAACTTACCATATTCTACTGATTCATCAAACTACAGATTAAAATAGAATATAATAATTTATCTTATCCTATTTTTCTTATCCTGATCATTAAAAGAGTCTTTAATAGTCAAGTTTCTATATTACGTGGGTTGACATACTGCCCCAAATGCATCCTCATTGCTCACATTCCACTCACACCGCCAATCGATATTATAAAGAACAGTTTTGTCATTTGTTATTTTTATTATTTACTTTTTGCCTTTTAATATCATATATCCTGACAGAGAAGCTATAAGAGTAATCTTTTAATCAAGACGTTGGTTAAGTATAATCCTACAATAACGATGATTTTAGGATTCGATTTTGATAATGTAGATGAAGATCGTCTTAGATTATAAAATATATTATATTTTAAATATCTCACAAGATATCTCGATTAATAACACAAAGCAGCAAAGGAATTACTGTATATGTTAATTCCCAAATTTGGCATCGACAGCTAGCCTTCCTCCGACAAAGTTATCGATCATAATAAGGATATGTTTAATTCAAATAAGGGAAGGATAGTGGAGAAGTTTTAATGGAGTCGAAGGGGACGAAAGAGATTTTAATTAGTTATTATATTTGGTTGGGAGGAAGGAAGGGAAGAGATTTTAATGGAAGGGAGGAGAGAAATTTTAATTAGCTATTATGTTTAATTGAGAGGAGGGGAGAAGAGGGAAAGTAAGATTATTCATGTTTTTTTTAACAAAGGGAAACTTCAATTCATACCATAAAACAAGTCTTGGGCATAACCCCAATTCCTAGAAATAAAAAAACTAATTTACTTTTATATCCTTATAATTTTAAATTTTAAAATATATAATTATGGTTATATAGTCATTTCATTCAAAATGTTTTAAAACCCTCATTTCCCCTCAAATCCCCTCACTTTTGGAGTGAACCTAAAATTGGGTGAAGAGAGATTTTACTCCTCTTCATTCCCCTTCCCTCCTAAAATATGAACTAAATAATAAATATTTAAAAAAATCTCTCTTCTTTTTTTCCCTTTCGTTCTGATTTGTGATTTGGGATCCTCGGGTTTTCAGATCTCCGGTTATTTTGCGGCAACATTCATTTGCTTTCGACTGCGGTGCGTCATCATCATTACAACTTGATGGACCAGATTTGTATTGGGTTGGGACCCTGACAACTTCATTGGGTTTAGTAATTTTTTTTTTTTTGGTAATATTGGGTTGAGTACTTTTAGCTCACATCCAATGCACATGCATTTGTGATCCACCAATTGATATCCTCATTCCCACGCAGTCACGCACTTCATGCGTAATAGTAGTAGAGGACGATATGGGGTGGGAGACGGGATGAGGAGGTGAGAATAGTAAATAATAAAATAAGAAAAGCAAATATCATTAACTAATTGGGATAGATGGATACTACATTATGAAAAAAACTAAATAGTACGAAACGATTTTCGTACTCATCAGAGGAATAGTTTTTTTTCACACTTCCTTTACAGTTTCATTTGAATCCTTTTGTGATTTCTGTCCAACACTCGATTTCATTGGTTTATTCCATTTTCGCATGGTTCCTCAAATTACTATTCACACTAAATAGCAAAGCTCTTAAATTATTACAAGTTTCCTGTTAGTAGGGGTCATCTGAATGCTGGTTGTATTAGTATTACTAATTACTAATTTTAAAATTGAAAAAAATAAATTGGTAGGGACCCGGGCTTGTTTGCTCTACACCTATGTTCGTCCCTGTCGGAAAGGATATCCAAATCCATCGATTCTTCAATCAATACATTATTTTTGTAAAACAATGAGTTTGGATAGATAATTTCATCAATTAAATGGTGGATATACAGAGGGTTTTGAAGGAGACACCACTAAAATAATTTTTTAAATTAAAAGAAATGATAAGATAACTAAAATATCCTTAACTTTTGGAGGAAAATTTGTTCATAATACAATATTAGTATCATAAGGTAATGAACTGAGCGTACGTTGGAAGAGCTTAGAAAAATAGCCTATGAAAATAAACTTATGCAAATAGTTTATGATTTTCCTATAAGCTCTTTTTAGCTTATTTCCATAAGTTTGTGAGAGAAGCTTATGAAATTAAGCACTTTTTAGCTTACTTGAAAAAGGCTTATTAAACAAGCGTTTAATTAAGCTGTTTACTCAAGTGCACCATGAATATGTAAAAGCCTAAAAATGAGTTTATTTTTTCAGCTCATTGAGCCATTATAGACAAGTTGAATATCCATCTTTCTGGGCCAATACTTGAAGTTGAATATCCACGTTTCAACAAAATTTATAACAGAGTTGCTTTTTGCGGCCCCTGATTTTTCTAATACAATTCCTCCCTTTTTTTTTAACTTTTTTCTACCCAAAATACTCCTTTTTTTTTTAATGAAAAATATGACTATACAGAAACTCCTATCCCCATGTTCAAAGACTTGAAGCATATCCTAGCATGGCTTGTAATCCTCTCTTTTTTGTGTTGCATGTTTAAGATCCATATATTTGAGTTGCGGAGTTCTCTACCTTATCCCTTCCAATAATCAAAACATAAAAACCAAAACTTGCTGATACACAAAAAGAAAGAAAGAAAGAAAGAATAATCACCGACATGAGATCTTGCCTGTATCAACATATTTTAGCTTGGCAAAAATTCAATTCATGCAAGGATAAATGTATCATACTGAAAATTAGTAATATGCCACTCTTCAACTCTCAGGATTATTAACAAAATGGCATATAGTTCGGTACATACAACGAAATCAACAAAACTGAAAATACAGATTGTGGATAAAAGGAGCAGGGGCAAGGCAGTAAGTACAAAAAGGTCCAGATCGTGCTCATATTCCTACATTGAACATCTCCATATACTAATCTTTATGATCTTCAAATTTCTGTTACCTTTTCTATTTAAATATGAACAATGTAGGTAATCTATCTTCAATGTCAGGCAACCTCGATAATGGTGGTTTGAAGGGAGAACAAGGAACAACCTCGATACACAAATGTCAACTTTTTGATAATGCTTATAAAAAAAAACCTCAATAACAATTTTGAAGGGAGAACAGGGAAATAATAATCATGAAAAAAAGGTTTAGGAAAGAAAAAAAATAAAGATGATGGTGGGGAATTGTGAAGAGGGTTTAGAGAAAAAATATTTAAAAAAGAGATGACATTTTGGGTAAAAAAAACATAAAATAAAAAAGAGGAATTGGATTAAAAAAATCAATGACCACAAAAAACAACTCCAAATTTATAAACAAACCTAACATTGAGTAGAAGAGCCCAATTAAGTATGATAGTTAAGCCGGAAGAATAAGACCCGATTAAATTTTCAGTTGTTAAATCCGTCACAGCACTCTACAACTTTCAAGTTGCGGCCCAAAACTGAGTCTTCTACAATAATAATTAATATGGATTTTTTTTGTTAACATAATTTATTTAAATTTTTGGATCAATACAAATCAATTTAAAGTTAATACCATATCATAAACTATAATGTTAGTGTTAACAGTTTTACAAAAAAAATACAATAACTCAAACGGTGCTAATAATAATAATAATAATAATAATAATAATAATAATAATAATAATAATAATAATAATAATAATAATAATAATAAGCGTTCAATTTTGATATATAGATAGTATAAATTCTAATAACAACAGGAAACTTCTTCTTTTTTTCTTTCTAAATAACAACGAGAAACTTCAGCACAAAAAAAAAAACAATGGGAAACTTTTTCGTAATATTTGATTTCAGGTTCATGTCAATAACTGTTTGATAATTTCATTTTATTTTGATAAACGTGTAAATCATTTTTTACTTACATTTAATCTCGATTATTGATTTTGTTTACATCCAATCGTGTAAAACTATTACTAACGTTAAAATGACAATCAACGTTGGATGGAAACAAAATCAACGATCGAAACTAGGTGTGAGTAAATAATGATTTACATTGATATAAACGTATCCCTCCTCTCTCTCCAAATATATATATATATATATATATATATATATATATATATATATATACACTGAATGTATTGATGTTTTGTATTTTAATTTTTATTTATTAAAGTATTAAAATTTAGTCATTTTTAACTTTTTATTTAATGCTTTTTTTTGTGCTTCTTTTTTATATTTTCTCCATTCATAATAATTATTATTATCCGTTGACATTGCAATCCAACACTAACACACATTTCTTTTGGTGAGATAGATAAAAGATAAATACGATTAAGGTAAAATAATTATTTTATTTATTTTTTACATTTTCATTTGTTTTTTCAACTTCCTCATCTTTCCTTTATTTGTTTCGATTTTTTAGTGTTTAAGTTTACCCTCGTTAATCACCTTCGTCTTGATCGTTAACTTTTTCACAACGTTGTTAGTTTTTGGTGAATTTTTTGATACTTTAAGTATAAATTATTCTATTTAGGTGGTCCAATCAAATGATGATAATTATTTAACTTGATCCATAACATGATCCATTTAATTGAGATGATATATTCTAATTAAACAAAATAATTTTTATCACAAAATTATGTTTTTTTTGCATACATGGCACTTAAAAGACACGTGACAAATGAGTTGTATGAAATTGATATGTTAGTATTATGAGTTGTCAATTTATGATGAAATCGAAACAAAAAATAAAGTTAGATGATGAAAAAGACTATTTTGCCAAAAAAACACATGGGACATCATCTTCACGGTCAACCCATCTTGCATGCCCATCCAATCCACTTGATTTTTCCTTAGCGGCTTCAAGATGAGTATTTTCAACTTCGTAGATATTAATTCATGATAGAGGAGCCAAGCTTCTCTCCATTTATTGGCCCAACTTTAGAGATGAATATAGGGATGGCAATGGACACTTTATCCAATGAGTATTCGAAAAAATTATTGATGATGGATAGGATAATTATTCGTACAATGAATACGGATATCGGGACGAGTAATTATCAGTAAGATTTGATGGATATGGATACAGGTACGAGTGCCTTAGTATCCACCCCGTCTCATATCCTCATATATATATATATATATATATATATATATATATATATATATATATATTAAATTAAAAAAAGTTGAAATGGAAGTTAGACTATTACTACTTTCCTATTCTTTCCGACTTCCTACTTCTAACGTCGTTTTGTTCTTTCATCACTTCACCATAACTTTCTTCTTCCTAATCTTTCTATTTAATTGTAATATTTGTTGTTTGTTTGAGAGCATACTAGAATAGTATGCCTTGTTATATACTATAATGATATTTTAGATTTTAATAATGCTATTTTTTTATTTATTGATTTTTCATAGTTAATTAAAATGCGGGTAATGAGTGTAAGTATGGGTACTTAAGTACCCGGCGAGTAAAGGTAGGGGTACTTCAGTTGTTACTCACGCGGGTAAGAGTCCGGGTACGGGTATTTTTTTAAAACGAGGTTATGGGGACGGGTACTATAGTACCTTACCCATACCCTACCCATTGTCATCCCTAGATGAAGATCTTCTGTCCCAATTTTCTATCACCTTCTCTGTCCCCCACCAATAACAATTTGACACTTAAGAAAACAAAATCACAACTCATTAATATTTATACTAATTCCCAACATTTGATTGGTGAGGAACACTGAGACACCATTTTTTGGGACAACAGATTTTTATCCCAACTTTGAGATAGTATATTACCAATGACGTAAGCAAGAGGAAGAAGCTCTATAGTATTAAAAATGATTTTTTTTAACAAAATAAAAGTATTGAACCACAGTTGCAATTGAAAATATTACAATTTTATCATAACCCCCACATGAGGTTCAAGATTTTATTAATTAAACTTAATGTGAGTACGATTGAGCCCCAAAAATAATTTAAAAAAAGAACTTCATCATCAAAAAAATGACAATCCAAACAAGGGGCTGAGATAAAGTAATATACGATGATATGAGCGCGGTGGTTGGGTGCATATAAAATAGTAAAAAAGTTGCTTTCATTACATAGAAAATGTTGTTAGCCTTGAATCGTTAAACATGACAAATACAGAAGAGAAGTAAATCATGAAACATGAATGATTAAACGAAGGAGAGAGATTATACTCACTTGGAGAATGAAAGGACCCTAGTGTATTGCTTAGTGTGAATATGGTAACTTCACCTAAGAGTTACGCTGGTTCAGGCATCATCAAACCAGATTCATTAAAATATCCCTTTAGAGGAAATTAGTTTCGAAGATTTGTAACTTGACTATGTACACACATTTATATTTGAAACATGTTGTATTATTGAGGAAAGCAAAATCTTCAATTTTTGTTTGGTGAGAAAATAGAAACAAAGTTAGAAACAAGGTTTGTAGCAGCAGTGCCAATAAACCCATTTATTTGGTTCGAATCCTTCCCCATGATTTTTTTTAAGGAAAAAAGGACAAGTAGTTAAGGAAAACTTGTCCCAGAAAAGAGCTTGTGTAATGTTTGTGTTTGTGATAACGAAAACTTAGTATGCAGTCATTGAAGCCAACTTATGATTCTCAGATATTTCAGCCTCCCACCGACACTAAGATTTGATGTTCTTCGCTGAAGTTTCTGAAGCCTCTAAGGAAAACCAAGGTGGATCCGGTAGGAATGCAAGATTGGTTTGATGGGAAAAAAGATTATGTCAAAAAAATGGCAAAATAGTCTTTATGGTCCTTCAACTTCATTTTCTGTGGGGCTTATAGTGTCAAGGTAACATATAATGGCAGCGCTAATCAGCAACTGTAATGGCTGTGATGTTTAAAAAATTTATGAAATGCAATGTGCCTTTCAAGATTCTTGCTTTCTCTTGGCAGTTGGTGTTTGATTGATTACTTACAAGATTGAATGTTCTCAAGTTCCATGTTTTATTTGATAGGCAAGCTGTTGTTTGTGCTTTATGTGGTGAGGATGAATATTCGTTTCATCACCTTTTCTTCACTTGTCCTTTCTCTTATAAAGTATGATATTTTTTTTTATTGTTAGACTGGTTTTTTTGGTAGTCCTTTCCTCATGTGCTGCTAACCACTATATGCATCATCGTAGTTTCTTTAGAGGTAGAAGATACAAAAATAATTGTCAAATGTTATGGCACTTGGTTGTGTGGAATATATGACTTATGCGTAATAACTTCATTTTTAAGGATGGTAGCCTTGATCTTATTGTTGTTATAGACTTGATTAAGATCCGGTCATGGTCATGGTTTTGTGCGAGAACAAATGATTGTGTGTTCTGATTTTTTGATTGGTGTTGTTGCCTGACCGAGTGTATTAGATGTACTGGTAAACCTCCTTAAGCTTCGAGGAGGCATGAAAAAAATTCAACTGCTACAACAAACTCTCTTCATGCCATGTGCACTTCTAAAATAAGAATTGGTCATGTTGTTATGGGATATGTAGTGCGACTGCATGGTTTGTGAGTGGTTTGTACGATGTTTTTTTGTATGTTTGAGTTGGTCACAGGTTATGTCTGTGGCAGGTGTCTAGGTGATGGTCATGCGCTGATTTCTTTGTTTTTTATGTACTGTAATTGGTTATATTTTGACTTTATTTTGGTTGAGTTATAACTATGTTGACTATGAATTGATTTGTAAAGTGATTGATGTATTAAGTTAGAGTAACCATGTACTTTTTTTTAATACAATTATTTGCTTATAAAACATATTCGACCTAGACAACTCATAATGCTAACACATCAATTTCATCCATCTCGTATGTCATAACTGCTTTTAACTGTCATGTATGTAAAAAATTAACAATGTTATAACAGAGTTGTAATTAGGACATACATGACAATGAATGTAAACTTAAAGGATTAAAACAAAACAAATAAAAATAGAGGACAAAGTTGACAAATCAAATAAAAATAGTGGACAAAAATACCTATTTTTGCATAAAATTAATGAATACGCACTAAATGGGTAATGAAGAATGCATGAATAAATATAATATTAACATAAAACTTTAAGAGTTTTTTTTTTTGACAAGAAAGTTTAAGAGCTTTTACACTATCAATAAATTATGCAGTATCATATGTTTTAAAAATTGCTAGATTAATTCACTGAAATAAAAAAAATCACCACAGCAATATAATAATTTTTTACTTACTAAAAATGTATAAAATCTTTCTTTTTGGACAAAAATAATGTAAATAGTTTTAAACAGAGTTTCGCTTTGCTTAAACTCAACTTTCCTTAAAATTCCAATTTTATTTTATTTTTTCTGTATTTTGGTAAGATAGAATCCCAATTAACTTACATGCATCTCAATTCTCGACTAATCTACTTATTAAGTCAAAAGCAAACCATTCATAAATCAAACACCCATGATTTTAGGACTTTGGCAACAGCTTTAAAAAAAAAATTACTAATAAACTAATATTTACCTACAAAAAAAAACTTTAATCAGCTTGTATATTGTAAATGATTGTTTGAAATCTTCAAGGCTAAAAAATATTATCAAGTATGATTTGCACTCCTGCATATTTCTTATACGTATAACTTCTGCCATATAAAGTTATGAAGTATATTTTATTTTGATAAATAAATATCGAAGCCTTTGGACTTTCGTTGAAATAAAAGGACTGAAGGATGGAGGGATGGATGTGGCATTTATGAGACTACAAGCATCACAAACAACTTTGGGTGAATTGATAAATGTTGTGAAAATCGTTGGTGAAGTTGGTTGAAACTATTTAAATCACATGATCCCGGACTACAATTGTCAAAAACTAGAGAAAAATGAAAAATCATCCTCTTCCCCGTACCCTATTGCTTTCACTAAGGTGCCTTTTGCTATGAATATGAATGAGTCCAGTCAAATAGAGTAGTTGGCTTCTGAAAAAAAAGATTGTTCAAGTTTAATTCATTTATTTAAATGAGACACATGTAAAACTTGAATATAACTTGAAAAAAGGCGCATAATAGAAAGTAAAAAGGTAAAATTCAATTAGATGATAGCGTTAGGGTTAAATTTCACTTGATTTCACTTGCAAGTATTTCAATTGAGGTTGATACAAGTTGTAACTCATATTTTGTTACCAAATTCACTTAATTATTCAAATCTAAATTTCTTAGATAACTGAACCTTATATTACAATTAGAAGCCTTAATTCCTTAGATGATTTAAAGAAGGGAAAACATTAAGACTAAGAATTCAAGATGTAATAAGTAAATCAATGACTATTACTAGATAAAGAATCGCAAGATTGATAATCTCAAAACATTTATATGTAAATCTTCCATTTACATGCATTATTCAAAAATCATTCAAATGATGATCAAGCCCTAAAATGCATTGAGAGAAGAGATTACAAGCTCAAAAGAAACAAAACTATATTAATGAACCCAGTATCAATCATCAATAAGTTACATTAAGTCCCACCCAACTCTCAGAAGAAGTGTTTAGCTGGACACGCTAAAAATAAGAATAAAGGTCCAAACTAGTTTTTGAGCCTGTTTGGTAAGGCATTCTTATGAGCTTATAACGGATGAAAAAATAATCACGTTTGATAAGCGTCTTTGTCACGAGCTTATAGCGTTTTTCACGAGCTTATAACGTTTTTTTTTTCAGACTCTACTTGAAGTAACGTTTGAGCTTATAACGTTTCATTTTTCTTTCCACTTTTATCCTTATTATCTTCATTTAATTCTACCTTTATTCTCTTCTCTCTCTTTTATGTAAAATCATTAATGAAGATGTCCTTTTATGTCATTTTATATTTTTCAGCTAGTTCAACCGCTAGTTTTACCAAACACTTCCACAGAAAATCAGTTACCTCATCCGCTATCAACTACCTCATCCGCTATAAGCTATCCGCTATCAGTTAGCTTATCCGCTAACAGCTAATTTTACCAAACAGGCTCTCTAACAAAAAAAAAATGTAACATTTTAGTCTCTTGAAATATGGAAAAATAACAATTTGATACTCAAGAATATAAAATGTGGATCATAAACTATTATCATAAGTTATTTGTATAAATTTATATTTATAAGTAATTCTAATAAGTTCTTCTAAACGCACCCTTAGTATTAACACTCTTGAGAACGTCATTTCCAGAGGGAAATGTTAACCAATGTCGTTGGGATATTGATTAAGGAGTCAAAAGAGATAAATTTTTATTGAAAAATTATGTATTTGACATATCGAAAAATGATGTACTTAGATTCTCGATATGAACTTTCTATTGCTTCATTCTTTAACCAATACTGTTAATGTACCGGTTAGCATCACGGTATTTTAGAAATCCATCAAATTCATGTTTGGTTAATTTGACCATTCATAAGAATGGCACAATCGATTCATGAATATATATATTATATTCTCATGTATGGTGAGTCACAATATTTGCAGAAATATTTTATAATATTCACAAAACTATTCTTGCACATCGACGGGAGGAAATTGATCCACAAACTCAAATCAATTCCAGAATCAAATCCATTTCAACAATTCCAGATCAACATGATGACAAGAATCCGAAAACCATCACAACAATCCAGAAACTAATCCCACAAACACAGAAAATTGATCCACCATAGTCAAGTCCATTACAAATAACTGCAGAAACCAAATCATAAACGACGAAGCCATTTTCATCTCCCTATTTCTAGGTGCACTTGGGTTTATCCCTTTTCCTGTTTGTCCTTGTGAGTTACCCGACTTTCTATTTGTAAGGCTTCTCTCTTTCATATTCATGACTCATGAAATTCCTATCTTTGTTTTATTTTATTTCTAAAAAAAGAACTCAAAACATTGACAAAAAATCATTCCTCAAAATGACTTAAATGAGAATACTTTTTTTTAACACTTGCACCAAATAAAATAAATTCCATAAATGCTAACATATACTCGTATAGGTGAGCATCATGAACCGAGTGCACGCACAATAATTTTCACGTAGAGTTGCAATATATGAATTAATTAACTTGGTTTATACAATCGAACAAATAATAAGCAAGAAAAATAATAATAATAATAATAATAATAATAATAAGCACATCCATTTCTGCAGCGCAACGAGTCGATGCCACCGAGGAACCCATCTCATGAAAATCCAAACTTTAAACATACAAACTTGGCAGAACTAATTAACAAAACTTGAATTTAATAAAACAACAGGTACTAAAGAAAAGAAACAGGAACCTACATTGGGGTTTTTATTTTTGAATCCGATAATAATAATCATCATCTCCTGCAGCGCGTGATAACAGAGCAGCCCCTAGAATAAGGGTGAACAGGGCTTCTGGTCTTGAAACAGTTGTGTGTATAGTAAGATCTCCCGGAGCGTGGTGGACACGGGATCCTGTTAGCGGAGAGAGCACCATAAGAAATGTAGTACTTCATTCTCCTCCAGAATAGAGATCTCCGACTATAACCATTCTCTATGTCTTCTTCACTGTCTTCGTCCATGTCATCATCATAAAGCGACGTCGTGGTTGGCCACTCTAGAGCGTCTGACATCAGCTTCAAGCTAGTTTCATCGATCTGGGCACTCACAACCGCATTGGGATTCAAAGTGATGGAAAGTAGAATTAATGATGATGAAACAAGGAGGGTGAGGTTGAGAATAAGAGCAAGGGAAGAAGCCATGGCAAAACTGAACTGTGAAGTCACAAGTGAGAGTGGTGTTTGAGTTTTTAATGTTTTATTTGATGTTTTTTGTTTGTGAGGTGAGGACAGACAGTGTAGTGGAAGTGGTGGTGACCTGACCTGACAGTGTTGACAGAGTGAGTCACATGATTGTTGGCGCCAAAGCTGGTGGTACCTCATTGCTATACAGCTGTGCATCATCAATGCCCTCAATCAACGCATGTCTCTCTCTCTCTCTCTATTATCGTGCGCCCCCACCTGTTCCCTCATTATGATCCTCTGTGGTACGCTCCATCGTTTGTTCTATTTTCTTCTGTTTCTTCGACGTCGTTTTGCTCAAATGATCGTGGGTTGGTATTGTGCGAAACGTGTTAGTTGCATCAGACGGCGCTGAAAAGAGTGGCAGAATGATGAGATTCGTAGTGGGGATGTATTGTAAAATGTATGGCGGGTTACCCTACTCAACGGTTCTGAATAAAGACGCCGCTGGCTGATGGGACGAACCATGTTTTTAAATGAGTCTAGTCTATCACACACCACACCTACCTGTTCCTCCCTCTCTCATTCACTCACAATCGACTGAGGTAGCTCAATAAACTTCACTATTACCAACCAAAAAACAAAAAATCTTCACTACCATAAATTGAGGTAAGAAAAAACAAACAAATATATTATATTATTATGCTATAAACTTTAAGAGTATAATTCATCGATATATATTATTAATGTAAAGATTTTTTATACGTATAATCAATCAGAAATTATCATATAAGCTAAAATATTTGACTCTTATCCCAATTACCTTAAAATTCACACATACCATGATTTCTGATTAGTTGTCAGTGTAAAAAACTTTACACTAACAGTGCATAGCAATTAAACTCTTAATTCATATGAAATGTTAGTGCATATTTGGTTTGTCGTTAGGAAATTACAAACGTACATTTTAGGCAAAGTATTTATAGAGTTCCTTTGGGATAAACATGCTTTTGGACCCAAACATACATTTATAACGATAAACCAAACATTTAGTATAAATTTATTTATACATTTAAACAATTAGAATTTATGGTATAACCAACTCTTAAGGTCGTTAAGATAAGAGTTAAACATTTTAGTTTATATGTTAATTTTTGATTAATTGATAATGTAATTTTTTTACTCTAATAGTACATACTAATTAAATTCTCTCTAACATTTTAGGACATGTTTGATTTATCGTTACAAACGTACGTTTGGATACAAAAGCATGTTTATTTCAAAGGAACTCTATAAATATTTTATCCCAAACGTACATTTGGAATTTCACAACGGTAAACTAAAGAAACACTTATATGTTTAAGATTTCAACGATCATATGAGTTCAAAACATAAGATCTAAAGCGTAAGCTTGTATCAATCGCTAGATTTCAACGGCAACGGCCTTGAAAAGACCAACATAAGCACCTATTTGTTTTACCGTTGGGATGCATGGGAACGGCCATTTGATAGAAGCAAGTCATAGATGTTTTGAAAAAAAAGCGCATTGAAATCCGTGTTTTTCCATTTGCGTTTGAATTGATCTAAAACAAACATACTGAGTTGATACTAAAAATAACATAGCGGGTGCTGGTGCAAGAATAGTGTACTACTAGTATCCGACCCGTGTCATACATGCGGTATATGATAATATTTATGCAAATAAAAATATTGGTGGAATAAATTAAGTATATAGATACAAAAATAAAAGAAAAAATAATCTTAGTAAATCAAAAAAAATCTATGAACAATTGATCTTATATGATATAAGTTTTGTTGAAAGAAAAGCACAGGTGCAGTTAAGTTAATTGATGGCAAAGCTATGAACAAATAAAAAAAAAAAATTCTTTGTGCTCCCCCCACTCAATTGTCTAAAGCATATCAATCATGTTTTTGGCTTCCTAAAAGCAAATATTAAACCATCAATTATTATCATTACTATGACAGTATAGATAAGCATCCTATATTCTGCAATACAGTATAGATAAGCAAAGAACAAAAATTAATTAAGTCTCATTGCCAAATCAACTCTCAATACAAATTCATCAAATGGATATGAAACTTGTAAAAGCAAATCACCTAAGCAGTAACCATTACTTAAACAATCACCAATTGTTGACAACAAACATGATATTCATAACCATAGCAAAGGCATTACAAAGTCTAGATACTTTGTTCATAAACATAGAAAAAGACCTTCCTCAAAAAACATACCTACTGAAGCATGAGTTTGACAAAATATTCTAAAAATATGAACCATAAATGAAATAGCAAAAAAAACACAAACAGTTCAAGTATTCCTTTTCTATCTTCAAATAGTAGTCCATCAAATCAAAATGCAAAAAAAGGTTGACTTCACAGTAGGGAATAAGGATGGCAATTTGTACCCGTATGTGGGGATCCCCGAGGGGACTGTCCCGAATGGGATCTCGCAGGCGGAAAAATTTTCCCCACGGGGGCGGGGATGGGAGAGAAAGATTGTCATTCGGCAAATTTTAAAAAAAAAAAACTATATCAAACATAATGCTTTCATTTTTTAAGAAATCAAACTGTGAATTTTTATAGTTGCATTTTAATGATAAAGTTTTAGTGTTCTTTGATCAAAGTTCTCACTAGTTTATAACGTTTTTTCACTAGTTTATAGTATTTTGTCTAGACTAACAAGTAGCGTTTGAGCTTATAACTTACAATTTTTTTTTTCCATTTTTATCTTTACTAATTTATTTAAACTCCTTCTTCATTCTCTCTTAAATAAAATAAAATTTTATAATCCTAAATGGATCTTAAAATTAAGTTTTAATTATTATATTATATTTTATTTTTTGGATTAATTTTTTATTATGCATTTTCTAGTTTTCTATGTCATTTATATAATTTCCACTTTTATAATTCTTAAATTTCTGTATGTCACCTATGAATGCGTAAACAACATATATAATAATTTGAAATATTTAAAATAACATATAAACAACTGATAAATAAATTTAAGTATTATAAGTGATAATTATTTGAAAATAATATATATATATATATATATATATATATATATATATATATATATATATATATATATATATATATATATATATATATATATATATATAGGAGGGATCAAGTTACTCCAAGAGTGACTTTAAGAGTGTTACTCTTAATCTCATCCATCCATTTATTCTAATCCAATGGATTTACATTACTTCGTTAAAGAAGCCACATGATCTTTGTTGGATTAGAATAAATGAATGGATGAGATTGAGAGTAACTCCCTTAAAGTCACTCTTGAAATAACTTGATCTCTCCTTTTATATATATAATTTATATAAAAATACATATAAACAAGTCATTTTTTATTTATCATTTAGTTCAATCGTTAATTTTTTGAAACACTTTCAATCCAATAAGCTAGTTTATTCACTATCCGCTATCAGCTACCTTATTTGCTATCAGTTATAAGTTCATCTTCTATCAACTATCAACTATTTTTTACCACGCAGAGCCCTATAATGAAAGCGATGGAGAAAAGTTTAATGCTTATCCATGCGAGTTAAAAACTAGTGTGTCATATTTGCAGAGTACAACCGGAGTACATCATTTTGTTAAGTAGGAATTATCCATAAAAAAAAAGGGATTGGATCAGTTGGTTTAATCTCACTATTCTCTTTTGGTCGAAACAAATTTAAGTATTTTGCATGCCATATATTTGAATATGAATTTTTCAAATCAAGAGAAACATGAGAATAAACATGTTTGGAATGTTAGTGAGAAAGTTGCACTTATTTAAAAGTAGAATGTATTGGGCCGTTGATGATATTAGACCTACAATCACCCAATAGAATACGAGGACAATGGTCAAGGAATGGATCATATATTGAATATTCAAAAAGAGGCAACTCCGAAGTTAGTCGAATAGAAGCCCAATATGGATTGTAAAGGTTTTCAATTTCAAACACTTCATTCTTGTGGACCAAAAGAAAAACATATCATTCTTAAAAGCCCTTAAGTAAGTCCTGACCCATCACATACCGCGCGTCCTTCCAACTTCCAAGTAACCCGTCCTTGCGTCTTCTCAAATACCACCACCTCTTATGATTGCAGCCTAATTCCAGCGGAAAGGGACTGCGTGTTTTTTTTGGGGGAGGCTTCTAACTTCCTCCATTTGAAAAGAACAAAAAATCAAAATTGGAAATACATAGTCAATAGGGAAATAGGTTAGGATTTTAGTAAACTAGTGTATAGACTCATACCATTTACGAGAAATATGCTAATTTTTTAGGATTTTATCGAAAAATATGTAATCGTTGATTTCATGTTTTTAGTTTTAAATTTTTTGTAAGGAATAATATATCAAAAATTATTGATTTATAAGGTTAATTCTGCAAAAATCTTTGAAAATGTTGTTATATAAAATATAAAAGATAGATTTTCATATAAGTTTAATTATAAGGTTTTTTGTAATCTATTTGATCTATAAACCTTATTTCTTAAAAATCTATTTGATTTATTTTTACTATTTTACCCTGTAAGTTAATCATTTTGAGAAAATATATTCATCTATCATATTATTTTTTTTCTCTCTTTCAAAACTGTTTGATTTATTTCTCCACTTTTTCCTGTGCAAATTAATTACTTTAGAAAATATATTTATTTATCATATTATTTTTCTTCTTTTCTCTTAAAAATCTATTTGATTTATTTGTTCTCGTTGTCTAAGGCAAGTTAACCATTTTAAGAAAATATATTTATCTATCATATTATTTTTCCTTCTCTCTTGAAAATCTATTAGATTTGTTTATTCACTTTTCCGTGCAAGTTATTTTGAGAAAATATATTTATTTATCATATTATTTTTTCTCATTGCTTGAAAATCTATTTTATTTAGTTCTACTTTTCCGATGCAACTAAAAAATTTTTAGAAAATATATTAATTTATCATATTATTTTTTTCTTCTCTCTAAAATCAATTAGATTTATTTATCCTCTTTTTCCGCGCAAGTTAACCATTTTTAGAAAATATATATATTTATTATATTATATTTTTTCTTCTCTCTTGATAATCTATTTGATTTATTGTTTATTTTTCGATGAAGATAATCATTTTTAGAAAATATATTTATTTACTATATTATTTGTTTCTTCTTTCTTGAAAATCTATTTGATTTATTTCTACTCTTTTCCGTGCAAGATAATAATTTTTAGAAAATATATTGATTTGATTTGAACATGCATATATTTTTCAATTGAACGTGCATAATTCAATTGCATTTAATTTAATCAGTATTAATGGAGAATTGTACATTAAATATTTTCATGCTAAATTGACAATCAGTTCATTGTTTCAAATTTATCTATCAATCAGTATCAACTGTGTTTCATTTATGAAAATTCTAAATTCAAATTATATTCATTATTTATTTATTTGACAAAATTATGATCCATTAACACCATTTGTCTTCAAATCAATATAAGCGTAACATATCAACAAATTTTGAAGCGAAGCAATGTGGTGAAGGCAACTGTAATTTTTTTTGGAGGAATTGCATGAGAGGTTGACACATGGAACAACATTCAATGAGATTATTCTTACATGTATATAGTATAGATATAGATATATATACTAGCATATCACCCAGCAATGCAAATCAGATAAAAAAAAATATCACTGAAAGCTTGGAAAATTTAAAAGTGATTTTTGAAAATAAAAGAAACTATTATCAAGAGGGAGACTAAAATGGATCATCAAAAAAAAAAAAGGAGAGAGACTAAAATTAAAAAAAATTAAATTACATATGGTGACGTACATTTATTTAATCTAATGATATTTATTACTGGATCTAAATATTAAAAAATACAATACTAATAACAAGTGAATTACATACAATAGATTAGAATAAATAATGTTTCTTTTATGTATAACATACATTGGATTAATATATTTACTGGATTAGCAGAATATAACGAAGTTATGAGAATAGTTTATGAAAATAAATTTATATAAATAGTTTATAAAAATAAATTATATTTAACTTATTTAAAAAAAA
The DNA here is from genome assembly GCA_039655645.1 of Ammopiptanthus mongolicus. NCBI lineage: Eukaryota > Viridiplantae > Streptophyta > Magnoliopsida > Fabales > Fabaceae > Ammopiptanthus > Ammopiptanthus mongolicus. The sequence goes on along the minus strand of CM077343.1, from coordinate 100,311,790 downwards.
ATTTATAAAATAAACGATTAATTAAGCTATTTATTCAAATATATCGCTGATCTTTCTCTTCTCTTGTTGGTTTTTTGTTTTTTTGACTTGGTTTCCAAAATTCCCTTTACGATGCCGTACGCTTGTACCACACCCACACACATCACGGGTCCCTCAATCAATACCATGGAATTGGCCTTAAATTCAATGGGTGTTAATTTCCATTTTTTTTTTGTTTCAATCAATTTATGGTTGGTCGAGTGATAAGCATTTCGATCCCATAAGAAGGAAAACTCAAATTCGAATCTTGATAACAGACATATTAATTGAGAGGTTGCAAAAATCAAATATTAATCATCTGCTCTAAGCAACCAAACGAGGATTAGTCCATAGCTGATCCAAAGAGCCGAAGCTTGTGAGATACCTCGGGATGTCAGTGAGGAGCCAAAATCCCTAATTAGTAATTACGATGGTTCATAAAATTTGTTTTTTATTTTCCGTAATATAATGTATCGAGAACTGTTAGACGATGAAGTGGAAATCCTTCCCAAGTTTCAATAGTATTTTTTTCATACATATAAAACGAAGGATTGAAATCAAGACCATATTAGAATTTGGGTTTTAAACTTAACTCAACCTCAAAAGGTAGCTCTCAATATTCGACACCATTTTCAAAAGTCGGGGTTGAGCTTTTCCACCTAGACTTCATTGATGAACATGCAAAAATTTGTGGTCTCAAGATTATTGCCACTCAAGTTCGGGTGCCAAGCTTTCATGCAGTGTAATGAAAAACGGACCGAATCGCCCGATCGGTCGGACAGATTAAACCGTGAATCGGGCCCTTGTTCGATCTTGGATAGGGGTCAAAACCGTTCTTACGATCATATCGCTTTGAACCGGTTAAAAGTCCAATTGGACCAAGTTGGACCGGATTAAACCAAATCTGGCCGGTTTTCTAGAGAGTAAAATTCAAAATTTTAAAATTGAAAAACAAAAAAATGAAAAAGTGAAACAATAAAGATAAAACCTAATCGGCTGGCTAGTCTTGTATTCCAGATTTAGCAATCCTTCCTTTATATATGCGGCAGTACACAACAACAAAAACTATAGGTCCGTCTAACCATTCGTCTCGTCCCACAATGTAGAATAGCAAAACACTTTGACCTTGTGTGTTTGACTATCACTACAAGAAAAATGTTGTTTAGCTACCGAATTTTTCGGTAGCTAATATCTAAAATTCGGTAGCTAAATTGTTTAGCTACCGAATGCAGTTGGTAACTAAAGTACTGGTAGCTAATCGATTTAGCTACCGAATTTCACTCCGGTCGTCAATAGCTACGGAATATTTCGGTAGCTAAATGTAAACATTGTGGTCGCTGAAATGGTCACGTAAATTGTGTCTGTTACCAATTTAGCGACCGAATTGGCGACGAATAATATTCGGTAGCTACCTATATATTTTGGTTTAGGATTCGGTAGCTAAATTTCAAATTTGTAGATTTTATTTAGCTATCGAATCCAATTCGGTAGCTAAATATAAATTTTTTTTTCCTGAAAAAATACCAAACTTTTACCCAAATTACAACCCAGCTTAATCATACAAAACAGAGATAAATTACATACAATTATACTCAACTCAAACAACAATATAAATCCACCATATATATAAACATCTAATACAATATCCAATATCCAATATTCAAATAGAAACAACACATGTAGTACAATGGTGGTAGTAACTACATGTAACAAATATAATATCAATGTGTTGGGGGTGGGGGAATCCATCCATCATCGTCCTCATCATCTGCACTTGGATCAGCATGCGAATCATCTTGTGGAACGACACTAGAGGAGCCGAGCCTATATCCCAAGTGCTGGAACAACGCGTACATCTCTCTCTGTGTCTGATCCATTGTGTCCTCTCCAAGTGGTTTATCCTGTTGTCCTTCGCTACCAGCTCAGCATTGAGATTGGCGATAACCTCTCATACGTCGGGAGTAGGGCCAGGATCGGATTGAGTATGTGATGTCGATGAGGTCACGTACTCATCCCCCATCCGACCCAACCCATACACAACACCCTTCTTATTTTTACCACCCACCACCTCTAAGAAAAGGGCGTTGTTAGATGCAGCAGAGTGCTCTTGTCCCTGACTAGTGGCATCCCCCCGTCTTTCATGAAACTTTTCCTGCATAATAAATCACATTAGAATTTTTAAATATTGAAAATAATAAAATATATAATCACACAATACCAGACACAAGCACACTTAGATAAATACATATGTAGTAAATGGTTTTGTCTTTGGTTTCGATCCTTCGTGATAGATATGAAATCTTATCATCCTTTTATTTAGCCTATGTAATGGATTCTCTTTACTTATTCCTCTTACCTTGAAAAATCAGTTGTACTAACCCGTAAGTAAATACTTACAAGACTATGATCCTACCACACACTTTGAAACCACAGTAAAAGATGTGATTGAGATTTACAGTAAGATCACAGGAAATGTAATTTTATTCGTACCTTTTAGCTAATATACTACTGAAATTACATTTTTCATCTCAATTACAAAAATAACTTCACAGTTTAACAGAGAAATCAGAAAGAACCATCATAGCAAGCAAAAGGAGTCAGTGCACAAATTAACAGACTTTCTCTACTCTTTCAAATTTTACATTCTTTTTTTTTTTTTTGTGTGAATGGTATCTTTTATTTAGAAAAAACATACTTGCAATTCAAGACTAGTTTCCTCGCAGGCCACAACAGAGGTACACACAAAATGGGCTAAGCCGCCATTGGGTGTTGTCAAAATAAATGTCACTATGAACTCAAGCACCCCGTCTACGAACTCAGGGGTCAAATGTCCACAATCCTTCCTTCTATCCATCCACATCCGATGCTCAGGTGCTTCCATTTCTGCTAACTAGAACAAGAATTCTTAGTCCAAGTTCTCCACCTTATTAAAATACACGTGCTCATAATATGGAATCTCAAACGGAAAACTAAAACTTTAATAAAATAATTTAAAACTTTAATCCTTAGTACTTGAAATTAAATTTCATATGTTCAACTTAACAAGGAGCAAGAAGACCATGACAATGAAACATTACATATCATGGTAGTTAGCAAATATAATAGTAACATTCACTTTAAACAATCGAGATTTCAAGATCTCAAAGCTAAATCACAGGAAGGTGTGAGAGTGTTGCTCCTTGTGTGGGATGATCCTACTTCTAGAAGCTTGCTTGGATATAAAACAGTAATGAACTTGGAATTATGTTTCTAAATTCTCTTATATACAGCAGCAGAAGCAGAAACAACAACAATAGCAGCAGAAGCATAAGTAGCAACATAAACAGAGAAGAAATTAAAGAGAAAATCTAAGTCCACCCCACCCTAACACTTACAAGATCTCTCTACTCTCCCCTCTTAAATTCTTCTCCCTTCCCTTCAAAATTAAAGCTTCACTTCCCTTTTCTCTCCCTAGAAATTCATTCTCTCTATGATATACTTGCAGAGAGATAGATACCCCCCATGAATGAATAACACCCACATTAGATACACATCCAGCTACCATACATATAGATTTACCTTTTATTCCAACCTGCTCATCACAAGATCTATCTAAACCTAACCTAACCTTTATTATTCTTCACAGTATAAACAAGTAATGTTAGATTGATTGGGTTTTTGAGATAGATAGATAGATATCAAACACTTTCAGTTGTGATGCCAATTAAACTAACAAAACATATGCTAACCAAAGTTATAAAAAAAAATTACCAGGGAAGACAGGTGTACCAAGACTCACTCCAGGACTTGAGAATTACAAACAAAATATCACGAAATAATTTCAGACAGAAGAACCCTTAACAAAATACCTTCCAAGTGAAAGCAAATTGCCAAGTGTGAATGTTATCGCAAACTTGATTGGTTTGAAGAAAACAAGCATTGACTGTAAGATGAGACAAAAAATAATGCCATTACATTAGTGCTTCTTCGTGTCTGTCAATATTAATTTGAGTTAAAAAGTTAATACGTTACATAAGGTAAAAAGAGTAACATTTGAGAGCCAAGTTTTCAGAGAGGCAGTTAAATAAATTATATTATCGTCGTTACATGACAAAAGTGAGAACTCGTTAAGAGATTTGTTCATTATCCTTGCATAGTATATATGTAGCTTGTATTCTATCTATTCTATTCCAACTGTCAATTGGAGTAAAAAATACAGAAGTATAGAAGTTTACTATTTATGCATTATAATTATAAGGAGAATTCTGCAGCACCTCTGCCTTGGAGCAATGGCAAAGTTGCTGCTTTGTGACTATGGTGGTCATGGATTCTAGTCGTAAAACTAGCCTCTCCACTCACAGGATGAGGCTACATACATTTGACCCTCCCCAAAACCCACACTAGTAGGAGCCTCGTGCACCCCGTCCTTTAGTATTGGTCAGATGCCGAAAATAAATTTTGAATATGAACTTAATCACATATTGGAAATTAAATTATATTTTGCATCTAGCTTTTACAGAGTGAAAAGCTTCGCAAGTTGTGTTTGTCACAGTCATGTTGACAAGGAGAAAGTAAAACTAACATGGTACCTACCTTAACTGCATGGACATAGAAGAATAAAGAAAACCTTAGCATATAAGTTTCTTTTTTTCTCAAATAAAAACATTGAGTCAGTCTTCCTAAAAATAAATAAAAAAATATATTTCTTTTCAAAAGGTCTAGAATGATCAGTAGCTGGCTGGTAACTCAGTATTGCTTATGTAGGCAAGAAATTGTATTAAATTTTGCATGACATGTAGTGTGAGACCAAGCACTCAAAAAACTTAAGAAAAAAAATTACAAACAATTCAATTAGTCAAAAGTTTGCAAGTACTTATGTATGGCGACATTTATGGAAAATTTCAAGCTTAAGATTAATCTTCCACATTCAACTGAAGAACTAGAATATAAAGCTTCATTTATCTAACCTAGTAAGAAAAATCATGCGGTTAAACTTACCAATAGTGTACAAGTTAATCCAGCAACAAAGCAAATGGCAAAACCGTATAATCTCTGGTCACAGACAGATAGATTATTAGTTAAACTCTGAAAGACAATTTACAGTATAGAAACTTGTTGGATGAATTAAACAAAAGTTTCAATATGACAGAAGAAGTTTGTGTAAGGAAGAAAACTTGAGGAGGTTGATGCACAACTTAGTAAAAACTCAAAAATATAGTAGCAAGTAGCAAAAAGAGAATACAAGAAAAATATCAGCTAAAAACAGCCTAACCAGTTAATCCACCACTTCAATAGGTCTCATGGGAAAACATAAATAAAAACTGATACATCTGTCCTTTCCCACAATTCCTTAAGTCCTAACAAACCAATACCCAACAATAACTGATGATTTGTATAGAAAAAAACACCATTTTGCTTCCCAAAGTCCTGTGTATACTTTGGTTCAACTCTTAATTCCTAAAATCAATGTAACACCAGCATGTAATCCCGGGTCCTCCAAACAACAAAGATCATCATCCTCCAAAACCAATTATTTGAAACCGCAGAAATTGTTACTATATATTTAAAATTATACATTTAGTAGGTTCGGGGTTTATTTAAAATGGTCCTTCAATAGACTGCTTATCTCCGCTAAGGAACAAAATCACATATGAGCCTAAAAGAAAAGATTATAAAACACCATTGTTAAGGGTTCACCATGGCTAATCAATCCTTAACAAAACTTATGTTTCTTTCTCTAATTTCTGAAACCCTAGGGCATCAAAACTCCCTCTTCAATCTCTGCTCACCTCTGATAAGATTGAGTTCTTGGATGTGGACGGTGGAGCTTAGAAGCAAGGCTGGAGTGTGACTTATAGAGGGAATGAGAAACTGTGCGTGGACGGTGGAGCTTAGAAGCAACGGTGTTTGTGGCAAATTTACATAATGAATGAAAAAGGGAGAGGGAGGGATGAGCGTACCTGTGCGTGGACGGAACCGAGGCGAGGGGCAGCGATGGAGAGAGAGAGAGAGAGAGTCGACCGGAGGTGAGGCGGTGATGGAGAAAGAGAGAGAGTGAGGCAGCGGCGCAGAGAGTGAGTGTGAGAGGCAGAGTGCGAGAGAGAGTGAGCGTGGGAGGCAGAGTGCGAGAGAGAGTGAGCGTGGGAGGCAGAGTGCGAGAGAAAGAAGAAAATGGGGGGAAGGTGAATATTTAGGGATTTAGTTTAGCGACCGAAATTTCGGTCACTAAATGCGTCTCTAAACTATTAAATATTTAGCTACCGATACATTTTCGGTCGCTAATGTATAAATATGAACGTTGAAATAGGATTCGGTCTCAGATTCGGTAGCTAAAAAGTCAACAAATTTGACCTTAAAAAAAGCAGCTTTGGCGACCGTATTAGCTATCGAATATTTGCGACCCCAAATTTCAGTAGCTAATCCCTTACCTAAATGTCAATATTTATTAGTTTTTAGAAAACTAAAATATGGTAGCTAATATGGTCACCATTTGCTACGGAAAGCTAATTTCGATCGCTAAAAACACATTTTCTAGTAGTGTATTTTTCTTACATTATTTTTATATTGTATGTTATAACAATATTGCATGTTATATATACCATCTGATCAAACCATCTGGTTGAACATAAATCAGAACCTTTTCAAGTTTGATATCTAATCCACCTTTAACAATATTGCTTTCAAGCAATTATAGTAGGCTTTCATGCAAATCCTATGTCCCCCTTCAAATCACCAAGCCACCTCATCACTCCACCACCATAGCAAGTCCTCTGATATTGAGAACATTGGCGTTTCATTTATGCTGGACAATTTTCTTACATTAAGTTCATTATCTGTGGCTGGACCAGGATACAGAACAACACTTACGGAAAATTTTAATTAATGTTTTGAGAGTACAGATTATAGAATTTAAAATAATAAGTTTTTATAAATGGTTTATCTAATAAAACAAGAATTTATTTTTTTATTGATTCCTTGGACAAGACTCTAATAATAATTAGTATAAGTTCGTTGGAAATTATTTCATTAAGAGAGAAAATTTTGATTGAATAAAGGTGAATTCTGGTACGTGAAGTGTAATTTTATCCTGTTTAGATGACTCAATTAAATGATGAGAACTATTTGACTTGATCCATTAACATGACTTATTTAATTAAGGTAGCGTATTCTAATTGGATATAATAACTTTTACTTCAAAATTATTGAAGGTACCTAAGAAGGTACCTTTAATAAATTTTTTAAGTGAGATTCCTCCACGGTTTCCATCCAGCACGTCAACATTAAGCAGTTAAGCACAAACGGCAAGAGGCGATTGGATTTGGTACTGCAAAGTGCAATCCCAATGCCAACCCAGTTACCTTTTTTTTAGAGTTGACTCTGCAGCTTAATAAATCCCTTTCAGGTTTTCGCCAAATCACTAGTACTGCACATTGTAATGCAAACTGCAAAGAATTAGACATGAATTTAGAAATCTCGTGTACAGAACAGTTCCTCACTTTTATTTGTCTACTCACTGTCAATTAGAAAAAGTTCTGGTCTCTTAGTATATGCATGATGCCTTCTTTTCCGTTTCTTTTCCTAACAAATTAAGCGTTTGAAAATGGCTGCTTTAGCAACAATAGTTATATGAAAACGAAAGCCAGACAACCTGAAAGGTTACTGCTTCACTTTAGCTGCGGTTTAAGCAATTCGGGTGAAAGTATGTTTAATATGATTTTATTATGTCATACATACACAATAACACACACACATAGAAATAGAAATAGAAATAGAAATAGAGTAAGGGACCACTTTTTGTGCTATATAATTAAACAGCTTATCTTATCTGCTCTGCTTGTTGTATGATATAATACTTCAATCTCAATTTTCTGCTCTTATCTCTCTCCGTTTATATAAATTTTCCAGTTCGGACCTCTCATGTTTTCAAACACAAAAGTGTACTCCCACTCTAACATGGGTCCCTGCAACAGAGAAGCTATAAGATTGTTTACAGAATATTATATTAGGGATTCGAATCTTATAAAAGCCAAAGGTGCTCTAGCTTTAGTAATATATTGTGGTTGGGTTTGCGTGATATACAACAATATATTTTCTCCGTTCTTTATTAGGTATAGGATTTGCACAAATAATAATAAAAACCACACGCACACACAATGGTATACAGGAGTGTGTCTCATTTTCCTCTCTCATATTTTTTCTCCCTTCATTCATATTTTTGATACGTCAACTAAATATGAATGATATATAAGATTTTAATTGACACGTAAAAAAATGAAATGAAATGGGATAAGATCAAGGACAGATTTAGAGGGGGGCAAATATGGGTGCTCCCCCTCCTTTTTGTATATATTTTATAAAATTAGTTTTATATGCGTAGTAGTTTTTATAAAAAAAAAATCTTATAAAGAATATTTGTATGTATATATATATAATATACTGTTATAAATTTGCCCTCTTTCGTAAATGTTTTCTGTATCGGTCGCTCGGTCGCCGTAGAAGAGATTTCTATTCAAGTATATAACCACATACCAAATTCTGGGAGAAATTTGATGCATTTCAGATTATATTTTAACTGATATACTGTGTTTAAAAATTGGCAGCACAATATTTATTGACTTGCACACGTTCATGAAAACTGAAAAGCTACTTAAAAAATGTAAAGTTGGTTACTATTATTGCAATTGGGAAAAAGACAGTTAAAATATAGTTACCAGAAAAAGATGAACACCATTGCGTGCAGCCAGGCTCTGCAGTAAGTACAGTGTAGGAAGGTACGCAACTACACACCTCACTGCCAAGCTAGCTCCCAATCCATCTCGAAACACGTTCCCAGAGAGCAGTGAGTTAGCCCAAAAAAACAGTGATTAGAGATGACGTGATAAAATGCGTTTAGTTATAAGAAATCAAATTTTTTATTTCATAATATTTGCATTTTTAGGGGAACTTTTTTATTCTATTTTATTTATTATTTTAACAATTGAAAAGGTATTATTTTTTTTTATAACTTTACAGTTTTTTTTTATATTTTTATTAAATGAAATGATAAAATATTAAAATGATAAGTGGATAATTTAATCAAATATAACATTATAATATTTAATAAAAATTTTAATTCTTATAAAATATATATATATATATATATATATATATATATTACGAGAGGGTTTTTTTTTTTTTTATTTACTCCTCAATGTAGAAAACTTTCACACTTAGTTCACCCCTTTCTTTTTTGGGATTATTTTTCTCTCTGCTAAGCATATGTAGTTGGGTCCACTCCACCCTCTTATCTCATCTCTGCCTTTGCGGCACCTTTGGCCGGTAACGGAGGCAATAAGCTTGCAATGGATTTATCTCGCAGCGTTGTTCTGGCAATTGTCATGTGACTGTGGGGCTACCTACTTGCAATTGCAGTGGGGGCTTTATCTAATTAGAAAAGTTGTAAAATATTCAAAGGCAAAGCAAAAGAGCTTTTTAGTAATTAATAAAAAGCATCGCATATATAAACTTTGAATCAAGCGGGTTCATGCACCAGCATTCAACCATTACATCTTTCTACCACAGCCCAACCCCTTAATTAAGCTTAAATGCTTCTAGCTTTGACCTTGAACAAGCATATAAATCTATATATAGTGAAAAGAATTAAACCTTACCGAGAGGCAACCCCACACATCATGGGCGGTTTTCATTAATAAAAATGTGAATTAATTCATCGTAAATATAGTGAAAATTCATGGTAAAGAAATTTCTTTAGGTTTCCATACATAAAATATTGCTAGCAAGTTGCTATAAAAGGCCTTCCACTTACGATGCGCCTGCTCAATTGGTCTGTCACAGAGCTAATAATCGATCCTCCACTTTCTGCACTCTCTCTACTATTTTATTCTTTCTCTATCTCCTTAATAATTATCTCTCTACCTGCAGCTTCTGATACAAACCCTACTTTCATATATCACAGCTAGCTCTTACCCATTTCCTTAGCACTCCCATACTTTGCTCTTCACTTTAATTTTCTCATCTTCCCCATTTCTCCAACCTCTTCCTATCCCTCCTTCCTTCCATTCCTCTTTGTCTCTCTTTTCTCTGACGGAAGCGTGGAATTCATGGACGTGGACATATTGAAAACTTCGGGGAGTGACACCAGCAGCATGGACATGATGGCAATGATGATGATGCAAATGGAAAAGTTCCCAGCTGAATTATTATTATGTGAACCTTTTTATAACACTGATCACACCTACCCAGAAAACGAGTTCTCGTGTGGAATAAGCTCCACCACCACTCTCCCCATATTCTCCTACCTTAACCCAAATGTAGCTCCACCAACTTTGATTAATCCACCACCGACATCTTCTAATTTCGTTAACAATCCTCTAATGACACCACCCGATGAGGTTTCACCAGGGAGGCTTAACCCTTCATTTTCATACACATCATCGGAGAAAAAGAATTCTATGGCGGCAATGAGAGAAATGATATTCCGAGTAGCAGTGATGCAACCTATTCATATAGACCCAGAATCTGTGAAGCCACCAAAGAGAAGGAACGTGAAGATTTCCAAGGATCCGCAGAGTGTGGCAGCGAGGCACAGGAGGGAAAGAATAAGCGAGAAAATAAGGACCCTGCAGAGACTAGTACCTGGTGGAACCAAAATGGACACAGCTTCCATGTTAGATGAAGCCATACATTACGTGAAGTTCTTGAAGAAACAAGTACAGACGCTGGAACAGGTAGGTGCAAGTAGACCTATAAATGTTGTTGGCTTCCCGGGACTTGTATCCAACGCCAATGTGAATTATTCTGCTTCAGTGAAGGGTTGCCAACCTTGTTAAATGCATGGTGGGTTCTTCGATCTGCTTCTAAACAAGTTCTTCGATCAAAGCTGTAGCATATTGATGCATGGAATTGCAAAGACAATGTTTGAAATTAGGGTCACTGTCATTGTATTAAAATTTTCTTTCTCTTTAGTCTTTTCCAACCTAAATTAAATGGGAAAAAACAGTAATTTTCAATAAGCTAATGGATGAAAGATGAATCTGTTATTCAATTATTTTTTAATTTTATAATCAGTCTGCACCCTGTTCCCTTTCACGTTTATCTAATCAGAAAAGAAATTAATTAAGAATGTCAGAAAATTGTTTGAATAATAACAAGCAAATCTAAAGAATGACCTGGACTCTTTTGACCAATTAATGTGGTGCAGGCAGCCCTTTTGCTAGTGCAACCTGCACCTCTTTTATTAATCAATAGTAATTCATTCTTTTGACATATGCAAATTCATTTTTTGGGTTGAATGGTTGACTGGTCTTATTAAAGTGTTTTATGCATAGTTAGTGTATTTACATTTGAGTCCATTAGTTTCATGTATTTCTATGTATTTTGTATTTTGTCATTTTGTGTCAGAAACTTTATTTTGTTTTATGCATTTCTACCTTTATGATTTCTAAAAATAGATGCATTTCTATCTTTTCATCATTCTTGCATTTCTACCCATACCGCCACGGACACATCGAAGATGAGGTGTGCCATGGAGAGAAGTGTGATGGGGATCCAGCAATGGCGGCATTGGAGGTGTGGTGACTGGGATAGTGCCAAGAACACCAAGGCGGGGAAGATGAAGAATCTCTGAAAGAGCTTGTGAAGCTCCTTCTTTTGGAGGTCTATGGCACGCCTATTCTCATGGGTCTTCTCGAAATGGAGCTAGATAATGGTTCAAGGCTTGCAAAGCTGTCTCTTTTGGGACACCTGCTTGGTGGGTTTCATAGTCAGCCATGAATATCCACAAAGATGATTTAGCTTGTCTTGTCCCAATTAAGAGAAAGTTGTTGGGAGAGGTTATTGCTACCAAATCTATAGAAATAAGGTGCAGGCTAGGATATGAGAAAGGAGAAAGGGGGGAAAGTTAGGGATTTGGGTTCTGCAATGTTTTTCGTGGACATGAATTGCATTCGCAATGTTTTTTTTTAACAAAAATATATTATATTATAATATAAATGCAAATACAACTTTTACAACAACTAATGTGCAAATACACAAAATTTGAATGTGTATGATTTTGACTTTGACTTCAACAACAAAAGGTAATTACATGTGGCATTTTGTTTGGTCTAGGATGATTTACTTTAAGGTGCAACTATGCACTTCTTTTTGTGTTGGTGCAAGATAGAAGCCACCAATTAATGTATATACATAGGCTAGCTGTTTGTGATTTTGTCTTGTAAATGTCTAATGGGCCAGTTTTTCAATTTTTTGGCTGCTGTATCTCATGGAAGGATCACATGCAAATGCAATTCAGCGCTTTAATTAATTTCAAGTTTCAACCTTGGCTAGCTGATCCACACTCCCTTCCCTACATGGGGCATGCATGGAAATACTCAGCATACTCTGGCTTTTTCTTCCTTTTATAGCATTTAAAAATGCAACCAAATCAATAAGGATGCCAATATATATATTATTTTTATAATTTCTTAATTAATTAAAAAGAAATTTAAAACACCTTTGTTGTTGATAACCCTAATTCCTCCACTCACCTCCATTCTTCAGACTCTCATCTCTCATCTCCCAACCCTTAATCCGCCGCTGACGCCATCAACAATGCAAGTGCACCTATATCACTGTGCAGCGAGCTCCTTAGGAAGTTGATGTCGTTTCTGCAAGGTGATGACTTCACCACTACTACGCGAAACCGGTCGGGCCTCTATGCGTCCTCGAAGCTTTCTTGGCGGAGATGAAATGCAGCCACCGCATAAGGGATACCAGCTGGGAGGAAGAAGAGGACACGTGGGTCAGGTTGACATGCGTTTACCTAAAAAGAGTCATTTGACTTATGTTCGACTAACATATATTGACGCCTAAAGCGAATTTTGAGTGAGATCTTTTTAAAACTAATAAAAATATTAGGTCCAAAGCTAATATCTATATAAGAAAAAATTTGAGACTTTTTTTTAGAGGTTTAAACAGCAACTTTACCCAACGATCGTCCATGATCTGACCCGAATTTTGGTTTTTTTATGGGTCCTCTTCGCTTTTGCAAGTTTCCATTTTTGTAGTCTTGGATATTTTGCAAAAAAAAAAAAAAAAGAAGTATTTTTAGTTTGTTCTATGACTCTAAGAGTCTACAGGGTTTTTATTTTTTTGTTTGAAGTTCTTATAGTAGGAGGGCTGTAGTGGAGAGCTTTAATCTATTTTTTTGAGCCGTGATCTATTTTTTGTTTGTGCTATTGATTTGGAAATTCTCATTTATTATAGAGAAAGAGATAAAAGCAAACTTGAAAAACCCACCAACAAATGCAAAATTACTTTATCTCGTCTTAGTGGCCATACTAGTCTCTAACTGATCTTTTAGAAGAAAAAAAGGGGCCGGGGAGGGTATAAGAGTAGGTTGCCTCCCGCCGCAAGGTCGAATAATTTGTTTGTTCATGTTTCTGGGATCATGCCTAATGTCCCCTATTTTCTTACTCTTTTTATATATGATAAAACCTACAAATATAGAAGGGTCTCGCTAATAAGTGTCCTAAAGACATTGTTTAAGGAATCCAAAGATAGAATAATTTCATTGAAGATGTTATTTTTGAATGTTCAATATATTGAATATATCACTTTCAATTCAAAGTTTCTATCTTTGATTCCTTAATCAATATCCTTAGGATACTGATTAGCATTTGTCAATATTAAAAAAGACAAAAACAACAAGAACAAGAGATGACAGAATTATATAGAGAATTCACTCTACAGTCTACAGAATTCAGCCCATGTGAAATAGTCCCCTAGGGTCCCAACACACCCAATTGGACGAGATTTTTAATTATTATTTATTACTCAATTACTCAATATATAGACTAACCACGATCGGCACTCTCTGCAATATGCATATGCATTATTATCTCTGCACCTTGCCACCTTCTATATAGTGCATCGTATCCTGACTCTGACACATTCCTCATATGATATTCCTATCTTTCCATTTTGCTCTGCATATTTTAAGAATATAATAAATACTTAATCAATTGAAATTAATCAAAAATTTCATTGTAAATAAAAATAATTTTCAAATAAAATAAATAAACCGTCGAACATGTAAGAGTCTCTATCTTCTATCTCTACCCAATTCACTTGACATTTTCCTAGATGGAATTATGGGATAATTAAGCTCCATTGGCGTTTTGTATACTGACTTTGCTTAAAAGTTTTTGGACCAAATTAGTGCCCTTTTAAAAACAATTTACCAATTTCGAACACTTTTAAAACTATTTAACAAAATGATATCTGTCCGATCAACAATTTTTTTTTGTATGGTGATGTGGAAAGAGCCACGTAGATGGGCTTCTTTAAAGTAGTCACTTTGATTGGCTCCTTCACTTTTTGAAGACGTGTGACACATGCATTACCTGGCTGGGGGTTTGGATTTTTTTAAGAAAAACAAAATTGAAAAGAAAACCAAAAAAATTTGAGGCCCATACATTTCAAGAAAAAAACGCGACCTAAATAAAGAAACCGTTGCTAAGGCATGTGATAAGGGACTTACTATTATTTTGAAAAATCACACGTGCCTTAAGGCGTCCTGGACTCCGAAACGAGTCATTTAGTATTGAGCTCATATTCTTGGACTTAAGGCTAAGAGCCTAAGATTCCAATTCTGAACAAAAATGTTGATTGCAATGCTTTAAATTAAATATTGTACACGATATGCTTGCAAATTGCAAAAGGATTTAATTGTTATACATTGACAATGTAAAATTTTTTTACATTAAACTAATTAGAAATCGTCACATCAATAAAAATGATTGACTTTTATTCTAATCACCTTAAAAGTCATTCAAATAATGATTTTTGATTAGTTGATAATATAAAAAACTTTATACGTAGATAGAAACTCATATCAAAAACTTATAACCAGTTAGACATTACCTAAGCATTCTATTTATTTCGTCTTTATCCCAAAATGTTCATTTTGGGTATGACAAGAGCATCGGTAGATCTTAGTTTATATAGAGGGGAGACCCCATTTTTCATAGATTTTCCCATTACATATATATAAAATGGATTTAATTAGTATACATTGTTATTGTAAAGATTTTTTATACAGTTAACCAATCAGAAATTGTTACATAAGCTAAAATAGTTGACTTTTATCTTAACTACTTTAAAAGTCACTCATACCATGATTTCTGATTGGTTGACAGTATAAAAAAACTTTACATTGAAAGTGTATAACAATTAAACTTATATAAAATTATTATCAAATAATTTTGATAGTAAAATGTAAAAATATGGACCGACTCTACCTTACTAAAAAGTTTATAATTGATATTATCTTCATTAAAATTATTAGAAAAAATACATGTTGGATGATGGTCTTTTCCTTTCCATTTTATTTTCTATTCAATGACTTAGTTTTGGCTTATTTTTTTCTCCTCATTTTAATTTTACTTCTTTCTTAATAGAGTTATTAGGTACTCTGACATCTTTTTCCTTGATTCAAATGAAATTTTTTTTTTCCATTATCTATTATTTTTCTATAATTGACTAAAAAAATCTTTGTAATATTTATTTATTAATTATTTTTTTTACATTAATTATTTGACTTACATAAAAAAATTCAGGTTATTTTGGATGAGAAATCTAATAACAAAAGTAGGAATTAATATATTTTTTAATAAAAAAGGTTTAATTGCACTTTTCATTCTTCAATTTTTTCAATTGTGCGATTTTGATCGTTACAAAAATTTAATTACACTTTTCATCCCTCAACTTTGTGAAATTGTGCAAGATTAGTCCTTTCCTTACTAAAAAGTTTATAATTGATATTATCTTCATTAAAATTATTAGAAAAAATAAATGTTGGATGATGGTCTTTTCCTTTCCATTTTATTTTTCTATTCAATGACTTAGTTTTGGCTTATTTTTTTCTCCTCATTTTAATTTTACTTCTTTCTTAATAGAGTTATTAGGTACTCTGACATCTTTTTCCTTGATTCAAATGAAATTTTTTTTTTCCATTATCTATTATTTTTCTATAATTGACTAAAAAAATCTTTGTAATATTTATTTATTAATTATTTTTTTTACATTAATTATTTGACTTACATAAAAAAATTCAGGTTATTTTGGATGAGAAATCTAATAACAAAAGTAGGAATTAATATATTTTTTAATAAAAAAGGTTTAATTGCACTTTTCATTCTTCAATTTTTTCAATTGTGCGATTTTGATCGTTACAAAAATTTAATTGCACTTTTCATCCCTCAACTTTGTGAAATTGTGCAAGATTAGTCCTTCTAGAGACCAAAATAAAGGCTTTCATTGCACAATTTCATAAAGTTGAGGGATGAAAAGTGCAATTAAATTTTTGGAGAGACCAAAATCGCACAATTGAAAAAGTTGAGGGACGAAAAGTGCGATTAAGCCAATAAAAAAATAGAAATGATATTTTGACATCAAACATTAGACAACATACGGGACATCGTATAACTTTGTGTGTTATTTTGAAATGATAGATTACGAGGAAAGAGAAAGAGAATAAATTAATGAATAGATGTGCATAGTATAAAATACGGTGTTGAAGAAGAATTTTGTTATCCAAATATCATAAATCTAAAAAAAGCTAATGAACAAGAAAAGGAAAATTTATATATTAAACATTTATTTTAATCCCTCTAAAAATTTTCTTCGACCTTCGCCACCAAGCACAAGTATGTGTGAGGAAAATAACTCGCTGCATGGTGGTCATGGGTTGTCTTTTATAGGGGAGATTCCATGATATCTTCTCCTGACTCATAATTGACCATGGTTTTGCATTAGATTAAGGATAAATTGAGGTTTGCCAAGTGTTTCGGTATATTTGTCCTTTTCCAATAAATGTGGGCTCTACAATTCAATATTAAATTTGTGTTGTAAGATGCAGTTATCATAAAATCATTTAGGGCCCGTTTGGTGGTCAGGATAAGGGAGACAGGATAGGATAAGCTATCCTGTTACGTTTTAATCTGTAGTTTGATGAACCAGCAGGATAGGATAAGCTTATCCTGTTAGCTTATCATATCCTGTTACTTAGTTATAATTCTATCCTGAGGGTGGAGCTGGGTTAGAACCAACAGGATAGGATAAGAAAATGCTTTCTTTTATCTCTTACCTTTAATATTGTTATTATTTAATTACGGTTTCAAACCTAATTAATCAACCTTAATACTAATTAAAATATGTGGTTTAATTAACAATTTTTATAAAAAGTGAAAAAAAAAGTTAATTTTTTATAATTTAAAAAAATAGACTAATTTATAATTAAAAAGCCAAAAATATATATTATTAAATATTTTTTAATTAAAATGTATAAAACAACCACGTAATATTAAAATTTATTTTTGAAAAAAAATGTAATTTTGATATAAGGATAATTTTATCATTTGTGGATATTTTATATCATATCCTGTCATTATCTGACGCACATCAAACATTGGACAGGATAAGAGCTTATCATGCTCATATCCTATCCTATCCTTATCCAGCTCTCATATCCTATCCATCCTTATCTTATCCTGACCACCAAACGAGCCCTTAGTGTGTTGGAAAGAAAGTGTATTGATAGCACTCCATGAAAAGAAAAGATTTAAGGTGGCGTTTGCTTCATGGAATGTTTTATTCCCAGGTAAATTATATTCCTGAGAATCTCATTCCTGGGAATAAGATACATGGGAAAATTAACAAAATGTGTTTAGTTGACACTTCACTTTCCCGGGAATAATATGTTGCATTGCCAACAAATTTCATTCTCATATTTGGTTCATATGAAATATTTTCATGAATGTAATTTTTTTTTCAAAAATACCCTTATAAAAAAGAAAAGCTTTCAAAATAAAAGAAAGGTTAAATTCTACTTTTGGTCCTTTATCTTATTGTCAAAATTCGATTTGGTTCTTTATCTTTAAAAAGATTCGTTTTAGTCCTTTATCTTACAAATGTTGACTATTTTGGTCCTTTCCGTTAGATTTGCACTAACGGTGTTAGTCAACCACCGTTAGTCGCCAGAAACCACCATCCGTCACCGGATTCTGGGTTTCATCACTGGAATCAGGGGTTTTAGAGAGAGAAAACGATTTTGCTTCTCCTTTTCTCTTTCTTCTTTCCCCCTTCCTTTTTCCTTCTTCCTTCTTCCTCTTCCTCCTTCCTTTATTTTTATGCTGGATTTGTTTTCATTTCAAGTTAGAAAACGTTCCTGGATAGTTCTTTACGAGCACATATAATTTACAAAAGTTGAAAATTGATTCATTATTTCATTTTACTCTTCTTGTAGGTATAATGATTTTAATAATACAATGAAAGATTTTGGTCCAATTAATAATTTGGTTCGGCATTCAACCCAATTGTTCATGAATGACAAAGTTAGGTTACCAAACGATTCTGTCATTCAACCTGGAAAAGAGGTAGTTTCTGATTCTGCCATCATTTTCTAGCAAGGCAAGCTTATAGCAAGAGGAATAGGAAGGAGGAAGAGGAAAAGGAGGAGGAAGGAGGAAGGAGGAAGAAGAAAGAGAAAGAGAAAAGGATAAATAAATTCGCTTTCAATCTCTAAAACCTAGATTCTGGTGAGGAAACCCAGAATCCGACGATGGAGGGTGGTTTCCGGTGACTAGTGGTGGTTTACTAACGGAAAGGACCAAAATAGTTAACGTTTGTAAGATAAAGGAGTAAAATAAATCTTTTTAAAGATAAAGGACCAAATTGAATTTTGACAATAAGATAAAGGACCAAAAGTATAATTTAACCTAAAAGAAATGATGATCTGAAGCTTTCAAAATACCCTTTATACCCATCAAGAACCATTCATACGAAGTCCCTGATTAAAAGAACCTGCGACAAGAAAACGAGAGCTGCGTCTTAGCAAGGGTGGAGCTTCTCAATGACATAGGGGAGCCTTGGCTCCCCCAAAATTGTTTAAAATATTTTTTTACCTACATATAAAAATGGATTTAATTAATATATAAATATCAGTGTAAAGATTTTTTACACGGTCAATCAATCAGAAATTGTCATTAAGTTAAAATATTTGACTCTTATCCTAACTACCTTAAAAGTCACACATATCATAATTTCTGATTGGTTGTCAGTGTAAAAAACTTTAAACTGACAATGCATAGAAATTAAACTCTATAAAAATACTAAAAAGTCTAATCCCGATAAAAAAACTCAAAAGCATTTTAAGGTAATTTCTAGTTATTCACGTTAATATTGTTTTTTAATCAACTCTGAGTTTACATAGAACTTAAATTTTAGAAATATAATATGATAATATATATTTGAAGGATTTAATTGATATGTATTGTTAATGAGAAATTTTTTTACATTATCAACCAATCATAAATTGCCACATCAACTAAAATATTTGACTATTATCCTAACAACCTTAAAAGTCACTCATATTATTGGTTGACATCATAAAAAACTTTACACTAAATATGAAACAATTAAACTCATATTTGAATTATGAATTAAAATTTATTCTGACTTCCCCAATTTTTTTGTTCAAGATCCGCCACCGCGTCTAAGCCCAGTAAAAAGGATTAGAGTTCCTGATCCATCACAAAAAAAAAAAAAACAACAGAAAGCCACCAACAGCAAAAGAAAGGCCCTTCATCATCAACTATAAACCAACCAAAATTTCACCTATGGCATCCAGCTACCAAACAGAACACTAGCACTAACGTCTGCAAATCACACGGGCACATCAAGGAACACAGATTCTGAAGCATAGCATCAAAAGAAGGAGCAGCCAAGTGTGAAAGTGGAGTGCAAACACTATGGGCTAACTTTAGGTTGCCTCCCATTAGCATCACTTCAGGAACACGGAGACATTACACACTTGAAGTGGGTGGAAATGTTCATGAAGGCATTTTATCTAACACTTTACAATCAAAATCAAAATCACATAATTCACAACAGTCCTTTATAAATTAGTTCCCATAAACAGAAAAGGGTGAAAAATTAGAGCATGGAAAACATAGCAGGAGAATAGAAATTCAGAACTTGGGGGTAGGGAAAAGGGAAACCTAGCTTCTGTTAAGCCTTGGAAGGAAAAGGGAGGTTTTGCAACCAGCTACCTTCAGGTGCCGACGAGCCGGCAAGGTAGCCTGTGGTGCTGCTCTGATGGTGACGATGATTCTTGCAAGAAGAAAGGTGTGGCAAGCTATGGGTCAGTGAAGATTTCTGAAAATGATGAAGTGTGGGTGAACATGCTATACTCAAAATGGTTGGGGATAATTTAGTAATTTAAAATTATAAAAGTTTCCCATTCTCTTGGGAATACTTTTTTCCCATCCTCACACATGAAAATACAATTTTTACTTTTATTCACAATTTTTATTCTTGGGTATCTTTTATGCCTAGGAATAGTTTTTTATCTCTTATAACAAACATGGAAAAAAATTATTCCCACCTTACATTCCTGAGAATATGAAAATATGACTTGTATCAATCACCAACTAAAGGTCATGCCTTAAAATTTCCTTGTTAAAAAACCTGACCTTATATGTCCGAATGTCAACGTCTTTGTCTTGATACGATTTGTTCTATTGGGTTGGAGGTCGGGAGTCGGGGCAAATATCCATTTAATTCGTTATGTTACCAGTTGTTCTGATATTTATTGTGCTCATTGTGCCCAATAAGTTAATGGATTATTGTCGAAAAACGATGTCCTAGCCTAAGTAGCCCAACGGCCGGAGGTTTTGTCAAAGTATATCAAGTTATAAGTAATTCTTATCATGATTTTTTTTAAAAAAAATGAATACCAATTCCTACAATTGTTTATTAAGGGTGTGTTTGATTCATTAAAAAGGACAGTACATACACAACAATATTGAACACGTAGCTGAGTTACAGGAATTTTTTGTACTGTAAGTTGTTTGGTGGCCGATGCACAGCACAAGTAATTTTGTGCTATATCTTATTTGATATGCTTATATATTGGACATAATAATGTAAACTTTATGATAATACCCTTTTATACCGTGTAATGTGTGGTTTGCACTAGGAAAAGACACAAAACAAGGTTTTGAAACCTTTTAAATTATTTTATTATTTAACATAAAATTTATTACCATGCTTTAATATTATTTATAATTTATTAACAATGTGGTATGTAGTTATTTAAACCAAACGGCCTAATAAACTTATCTTTCATATTTTTCACATTTTTTAATTTTTTAATTTCCAAATTTAAACACGAGGAACAGGAACGTGATTAATGTAGTGTGACTAATGTAGTGATGCCTGTGATGGGTTCACGCAAGGAAAGTTGAAAGTGGATATTTGATGGAGGAGATTCATTGTGTGAGGGGCGTGAGGTTTTGGGTATCCTGTATGAATTAAGAAATTGGTGCTCTTATAATCATTTGAATATTGTCTTTTTTGTATTTTTTGCGTCAAAATTATTAATAAACCGTTCATAATCAAGGTTCTTTAAAAAATCATTTTCAATAAAAATTAAAGCAAGAATATTTAATATATCTGGTGATATATTAGATCACAAATAAGATTTTAACAATTTCAATTTAGAAAAACTTCTCTCAACAGATACAACAGTAACAAGAATAAAATATTACAATAAAAGGAAGTGATCAAATTGGACTAACTATGTGATTAAAATAAATATGTTTATCAAAAACACACACAATTAAAGAAATGATGATAAGATATCTTAAGGCCAACCAAGAAAGAAAAAACAATCAACAATGGCGGCCGAAATACTGACAATGTTAAAGTAGGACTATGTGCGTTTGCTTCTCCCGCGCATGCTCGGGACCATCGCTGTCTACAGTATGGATGGTCCTCGTTGATTTACATTTAAGATGCAGGTGAAAAGAAATTTAATTTGTCATCTTCAATATGTGGTTCGTTTTACCGTAAGTAGCCAATGTTATTGCGCACCGATACGCACTTCAGTTTACCTCCAACTGCCGGTCATATTGGAGTTAATGAACACACATGCAGAAGAAGAATAACACGACGTTGTTGAGAGCTTTGGTTTCTCGCAACTTGGATGCAGTGGAAATCCAAGTGACGCATGCAGTTAGAGGATAACATGAAGAGCAAGAAAGGGTCGAAGTTGAAGGTGGAGATGGAGACGAAGGCTGAGGTCCATATGGGAGTTTTGAAGAGCCCACGTGTAGGAGTGTTGTGTAATGGCATCAGCATCACTGTTACTCCTCCTACCGTGAGGAGGAAGGAAGAAGATGACAATGGTGACGGCGGCAACGGCAATCGCTTCGAAGGCAGAGTTTGAGGTGGATGTGAGATTCAAGTGGACTCTGCAGAGTGTGAGGGGCAGTGAGGCAGCTAGCTATCCCAACCCATGATGAACGAGCTTCTCGACCTCCTTCTTCAGCCACTGCTGCTACGCTCTCCATGCGGTGGTGCCTACCGTGGTTCGTTTCATTCTCCTCCTTGCTCCTAATCTCGCCACTGATGTGAAGCACCCTTCCCTCAATCTCCACCTTTGCCTCTGGGTTTATATAAAAATCTCCATCTTAGAACATAGACCCCGTAAAACACTGCACTATAGCAACGAAACACACGAAGATGATCAAGCTTTTGCTTGCACGAGGAAGAGTTCAATGTCAATTCTGTATTACATGAGCGTGAGCAAGCAAAGCAAATAATAAGCAATGTGTAATGTGTAATATTTAATAATAAAAAAAAAAAAAAGCATGTTGAAAATTGATACAATTTATAGAACTTGTAAGCAAAGTCGATGTCCTGTTTTTCCAATTATTTATCTAGTTGTTTCTAGATTCTTATAGCATATAGGCTTTATGTTGTAATAGTTAGAAGCATCCGGAAAAACAAACCACCACAGTGAGGCGATGAGTGAAGCTTATCAATTGGCATAACCGGTTGTAATAACATGGAAGAAGCAATCCAATTGCAATAGGGAACTACTACCCACATTCAAAACTATTCCACTAACAGTATCACATGTTCTTTTTCAATCTATTTCTACTACCTTTTATGAAAACTAACGAATTATTATCTCTATCAATCTAACTAATATTTTATATCAGAGTGTCAGGGTAAGAGAAAGATGAAGGCTTTGACGGTTCACATGTTCCCTCTTTCTTCTAGAATCGGTTCAAACCAGTCCTGGACATGGAGGACCAATAGTTGTGGTGTCAGCTTTGACTGTGTACTGCGATGGATTTTATTTTTGTAGGGACGTACGAAAATGGTGGTGGGGACTGGGGGATGGGGAAAACGTACACAAAATTTGGAACCAGTCTTCCCATTTGTAGTTGATCATTCATAACCATTGATATCTTTTATTTTTTTCTCTTGCACTATCCACCGTTAGATTTGCCCTTCCTACCCATACGCACTAACTTGGACTCTTGGAGTGCGTAGGTTAAAACGAACCTCAATAGATATGATTTCCAAACAAAAATCCTACCCAAATTTACCTGTGGACCATAGAGAACATCATTGTCATGGTAGCACCACAACTCCTGGTATGAACTCTCAATCCTCATCCATTTGGTTTAGTTTAATCAATGCCTCTTCTTTTTTTGGTGCTCTCTTTAATCAATGTTATTGCATCACTATTCTTATGGAATAAACTTATTGACGTTATTTTTTTTTTTTAATCAAATATTGATGTTAATTTTACTTAATTTTATTTTGACATATATAGTCGCTATTGTACCTACTCCTGAAGACAATGTTGTTGATTTTGATTTCAAATTTGAGAAAAAGTTGAGTGCTTATTAGGCCATAAGTAGCTCATTGGTTAGATTATTATTGTTTTTGCCATGTTTTATTATATCATGGTTTGTAATTTTTGTCAATTGTTAATAATGTGTACTACTTTTTTTTTTATAGAATTTGCCCGCTGGCGTGAGTTAATGAAGATTAAAATACAATGCAGTTGACTTTATTATTAAGGGTGTAATCGAGTCGGTTTGGATCGGATTTAGGGCATTTTATCACCTGAGCAGATCAAATTTGATCGGTTTGGATTTGGATCGAACTTTGTGATTTTTTCTATAAATCCAAACCGAACCAATCTGATTAGATTCAGGTTGGTTCGGATCGGATCATCAGATTTTTCGATCATTAATTTATTGAAATTTAAAATTTGAAAAAAAAAGGAAACACCAATTTGACTGTTAAATTCCAACTGAGATATATTACACTTCCTGAGAACATATTTCATCATAGACATATTACACGTCCAGCAGAGACATATTTCATCAAAATCAAAATTGTTCTGGGGTCGGGCA
This sequence comes from Ammopiptanthus mongolicus, assembly GCA_039655645.1. Lineage (NCBI taxonomy): Eukaryota > Viridiplantae > Streptophyta > Magnoliopsida > Fabales > Fabaceae > Ammopiptanthus > Ammopiptanthus mongolicus. The sequence goes on along the minus strand of CM077343.1, from coordinate 100,287,533 downwards.
ATCACCAAATTAGTAACAAAATCACCAAATCAGTATCGAAATTGCCTAATCAGCAGCAAATTGAAGAAATCACTAACTATCTGAAGATGAATGTCACAAACCCTAACTAAGACGAGTAAGAAGAGATGAAATCAGTTTGACCGAGACGAAAGATGAGAGAGAAGCTCTGCCGCGAGAAGTGAGAAGCACATCCGCGAGCTGGACGTCGCGAGCAGGATGTTAGCGACACGCCGCGAGCACGACGCCATGAACGCCATGAAAAGAGATCAGAGAAGCTCTACCGCCGAATGAGCAAGAAGCCACCACCAAAAAGGAGAGGAAGTTGGACGCTAAGAAGATGAATAGGGTTTTAGTGTTTCAGATTTGGAAATGTGATGGGTGAAAATGATTACAGAATACGTAGGGTTTTTTTTAATTTTGTAAAATTAATATAACTATAATAAATTAATTAAAATATTTTATTTTAATGGGTATTCGGTTCGGTTCGGTTCCACCGGGTTCAACTTTTCTGGATCCGATATTCGGACAGAGCTTGATCGGATTTGCTATTTTCAATCTGAACCGATCCGGTGATCCAATCCAAACCACTAAAACCGATTTGGATCGGATCCATCGGTTTCGCGGATCGGATCGGACTCACTTACACCCCTATTTATTATATTATTAGGGTCCGTTTCGACCAACTTAGGATGGTCCAGGTGGTAAGAGATTGAGCCTCTTAAACAAGTTATCAGGGGTTCGAATCCTAATTTTTGCGAATGGAATAAATCTGGTTGGGAGGGGACAACTTACCTTGTGTGCCTTCAGGTTCCCCGACGGAGATTTGTCACCGTTAACGACGATGGATACTTCACACCTATCACATGGGTACCCAAAAAAATATAGGGTGTGTTTCGGTAAACAACATAATTAAACGCTTCCGAAAAAATAACTTATTGAATAAGCGTTTAATTAAGTTGTTTATCGAAACACACCCTATATTTTTTTTTGTTACCCATGTGATAGGTGTGAAGTATCCATCATCGTTAACAGTAACAATCTCTGTCGGGGAACCTGAAGGCACACAAGGTAAATTGTCCCCTCCCAACCGGATTTTTTCTATTCTCAAGAGTCAGGATTCGAATCTCTGATCACTTGTTTAAGAAGCCCAAGCCCTTACCACTTAGACCAACCTAAGTTGATTGAAACGGACCCGATATAATATAATAAATAGGGGTGTAAGTGGATCCGACTGATCCACGAAACCGATGGATCCGATTCGAACCGGTTTTAGTGGTTTGGATCGGATCACCGGATCGGTTCAGATTGAAAATAGCAAATCCGATCAAATTCTGCTCGGATATCGGATCCAGGAAAATTGAACCCGGTGGAACCGAACCGAACCGAATACCCGTTAGAATAATATATTTTAATTAATTTATTATATTTATATTAATTTTACAAAATTAAAAAAACCATATGCATTCAGTAATCATTTTCCCCCGTTACATTTCCAAATCTAAAACACTAAAACCCTATTCCTCTTCTTGGCAGCCAACTTCCTCTCCCTTTTGGCGGTGGCTTCTTGCTCGTTCAGCGGCAGAGCTTCTTTGATCTCCGTTCATGGCGTCCTGCTCGTGGAGTTCATGGCGTCGTGCTCGCGGCGTGTCGCTCGCGGCGTCCACCTCGCGAATGTGCTTCTCATTTCTCGCGACGGAGCTTCTCTCTCATCTTTCGTCTTGGTCTTCTCTGTCAAACTGATTTCATCTCTTCTTGCTCGTCATAGTTAGGGTTTGTGACTTTCATCTTCAGATAGTTAGTGATTTCTTCAATTTGGTTACTGATTAGGCAATTTCGATACTGATTTGGTGCTTTTGTTACTAATTTGGTGGTTGCCCAAACCCTTGAACAATTTTGATTTTGTTGAAATATGTCTCTGCTGGAAGTGCAATATGTCTATGATGAAATAGGTTCTCAGGAAGTGTAATATGTCTCAGTTTGAATATAACAGTCAGATTGGTGTTTCCTTTTTTTTTTTTTCGAATTTTAAATTTAAATAAATTAATGACCGGATAGTCCGATGATCCGATCCGAACCAACCTGAATCTAATCGGATTGGTTCGGTTCGGATTTATGGAAAAAAAATCACAAAGTCCGAACCGATCAAATTTGATCAGACCATGTGATGAAATATCCTAAATCCGATCCAAACTGACCCGAATACTCCCCTAATAATAAAGTCAAATTCATTGTATTTTACTTTTCATTAACTCACGTCCGCGGGCAAATTCTATTAAAAAAAAAAAATTTAGTACACATTATTAAGAATTGACAAAAAATACAAATCATGATTTAATAAAACATGGCAAAAACAATAATAATCTAACCAATGAGCTACTTATGGCTTAATAAGCACTCAACTTTTTCTCAAATTTGAAATCAAAATCAAAATCAACAACATTGTTTTCAGGAGTAGGTACGATAGCGACTATATATGTCAAAATAAAATTAAGTAAAATTAACGTCAATATTTTATCAAGAAAAAATTAACGTCAATAAGTTTTTTCCATAAGAATAGTGATGCAATAGCATTGATTAAACAGAGCACCAAAACAAGAAGAAGCATTGATTGAACAAAACCAAATGGATGAGGACTCAGATTTCATACCAGGAGTTATGGTGCTACCATGACAATGATGTTCTCTATGGTCCACAGGTAAATTTGGATTGGATTTTTGTTTGGAAATCATATATATTGAAGACGACAAATTAAATTTGTTTTCACCTACATCTTAAATGTAAATCAATGAGGACCATCCATACAGTACAAAGTGGTGGCCCTGAGTATGTGCGAGAGGAACGACCGCACATGATCCCATTTTGTCAGGGATATCAATTTTTTTTTTATATATTTCATATATATAAAATTAATAATATTAAAATTAAAAATTTATATAAATAATATTGTTTCCATGTTAAGGGTCACCATATATTAATATATATATATATATATATATAATTATAAATATTAAAATAATTTTTTATATAATTTACTTATTAGCAATAAAAAATAATTATGCCTTAAAGTGTATCCATGATTATTGTAATATATTTAAGTTTTAAATTAATACACCTAAATAGTTGCAGTCCTAATTGATTTAAACATATTTTCTTTCCCTCTTTTTTTTTCTCGGTGACTCTTTGTCTTTCAATGAATCAATCCCTAATTCTTTTTTTCTAACTGCGTCGTAATTCAGTAGTTACTCCCTCTTTGGCTCTTTCCACTTTGACACTGTCAGTATTTTGGCCACCATTGTTGATTGCTTTTTCTCTCTTTGTTGGCCTTAAGGACATCATATCATCATTTCTTCAATTGTGTGTGCTTTGATAAACATATTTATTTTAATCACATAGTGAACCCAATTTGACCCCTTCCTTTTATTGTAATATTTTATTCATGTTACTGTTGCATCTGCTGAGAGAAGTTTTTCTAAATTAAAATTGTTAAAATCTTATTTGCGATCTACTATGTCACAAAATAGATTAAATATTCTTGCTTTAATTTTTATCGAAAATGATTTTTTAAAGAACCTTGATTATGAACGATTTATTAATGATTTTACAGAAAAAAATGTAAAAAAAATGGTGTTCAATTAATTATAAGGATACTAACTTCTCAGTTCGCACAGGACAATGAAAATCTCAGGTTCGGCCTTGACCATACATATTTAGAATGTTGTTCAACCATTAGCAAGTTAATGTTTTTTGTGATACTCTCTAGCTCTTTACTAAAATGTATTATCGACATGGATGTTTAAGAATTCGAAAAGAACTGGGTTCAGACCTACTACTGAAAGTATTCTTGGGGCAATTTTAGCACATTTCTAACAGAAAAAAAAAAATCTTCAAAATAATAAAACCATATAGCATATACGACCAATTTGTTTGAAAATATAAAAAGAAACGTTTATGCAAACTTAAATAGAGAATGAAATAACTCTTTCAGGTCGATAAAATCGTAAATGTGAAAGGTTCCATGAGATTTTTCCATTTAAGCAAATGACTTAAGAAGTTATGACAAAAAACTCATTTTGAAATAAAAAAAGCACTGATGAAATGACATGAAATAAGAAAAAATACGACTTGATTTGTTTCAACTTATTGTTAAAAAATAATAAATACAAAATTTGCATAGCATAAATAGATAGAAAGACTGAAGCAAACAACAATTCACATATGCCAACTTATTTTTTTGTGGTTTCTAAGAGTATTTTCTCATTCGATATGTAAGAGACTAATTTTTCGGAATATTGTCAGATATCTAAGCGAGAATCTTTCCCAATAATGTTTTTTTCATACACATAAATCGAGTGATCGAATCCAACATCACATCATTAAGGAATCCAAACTCCTTCCACTTGGACAACAAATGTCAACTACTAATGAAATATATAATGCAACACAATTGATTATTGAAAAAAAAAACAATTTACAAAATAGAACATAAAAAAAGAACTTGGTTATATTAGCCATTAGCAAAAATAGATTACCCATTCAAAATTTACATAAACTATCACAAAAGTCACCTTACCAAATAATTGATATTTTGGTGTATCAAGGGTATACCTGGCTGAAAGCCGGGGACTAATCTCTTTCGAGACGTAAAGATTATTGAAATGTTTTTGTCTCTTCCAATAAAATATTTTTCATATATTATTTATTAACTGTGTTGGACTTTGTTGATACCAAATAATTGATATTCAAAACCATGTAAAACAAAATAAATATTTAAGAAATAAAACACAGTTTAAAAGTTTATGCAAAAAAAGACTGGCATTTCCGAATAGAGGTAATGGCTTTAGGAGCATAATGCTTGACGAAAACACGACAAAGTCTTAACAAAAAAAAATCAATTAGTTGATCACATAATAAGGATTCAATGCAAAAACAAAAAAAATGGGTGAAAATTTACCACGACCAAATAACAATTATGAATAATGGATGTATTTGAATGGTAAAGTCTAAAGTCCTCCACTCTTTTATAGAGAATCAAACCTTTTGATGCTAAAGTGTCATTGATTTATTCATTTTTTTAATCTTTTAATTTTTTTAATTAATTAATCAATGTTCTAAATTGGTGGAGAGCTGATCCCGATCCTTTCCCCAATATTGGAGTAAAATTACCCAATTCCAATGGCTTTACACATCAAGGGTGGTTTGGATTATTTGGGTGAGAGAATGAAATGAATGGGTTAGATGATGGGGTAGGTGAGGTGGTGTAAGGAAAGAACAAAAATAATTAAAGAAAAAAATAACAAAAAATATGAAGAAAAAAAAAAGATGATTTGATTGACTTAGGTGGAAGGCTGAAAGCTGAAATTTTGAAAGAAAAATGTTGAAAGACATGAAACCCAGCTTGCATCCACTACAATTTATATAATAAAATCGAAATAGATAGTAATTAGATTTTGGAGTTAATTAAAAAAATTAAGAAAATAAAGTTTTTATTAAAAAATAATGTATTTATTATTTTTAGAAGTGATATATAAAGTCTTTCTATAACAATATGTTATTTTTAATTTCTTAACCAGTATCCTTAAAATACTTATTAGTAAGATTCATGTAATGTTGCAAAATTATTATTATTTTTTGTGATTCAAAATTATTTTAATGATTAACAATTAAAATTAATTATAATTTGAATTAATTGGTGAAAATGAAAAAACAAAAAAAAAATGGGTGAAAATTTACCACGACCAAATAACAATCATGAACAAAGAGTGTATTTGAATGGTAAAGTCTAAAGTCCTCCACTCTTTTATAGAGAACTAAACCTCTCGATGCTTAAGTGTTATTGATTTATTTATTTTTTAATCTTTTAATTTTTAATTAATTAATCAATGATCCAGATTGATTATAACTTATCCTTTCCCATTCATTTTTAATGAAATGAATGGGTTAGATGATCACGTGGGTGAGGTGGTGTAAGGAAAGAAGAAAAATAATTAAAGAAAAAAATAACAAAATATATGAAGAAAAAACAAACAGATGATTCGGTAGACATAGGTGGCAGGTTGAAAGTATGGGTGACAAAACGGGTCAATCAGTCCCATCCCGTTTATATGAATAAAAAAGAAACAGATGATTCTGTAGACATAGGTGGCAGGTTGAAAGTAAGGGTGGCAAAACGGGTCAACCCGTCCCGTTTTTTACGGGATGGGATAGGTTGACCCGCTTGGATAATGTGGGTTGAACCTCCTAACCCACCCCATTTAGTGGTGGGTTGACGGGTTGGCCTGCAAAAAATAAGAAACTAGAAAATGGGTTGACATGTTAATAGGTTGACGGATTGACCTGTTAAAAAACAGAAATAAAATTTAAAACAATTATGAAGTATGACAAAATAGGCACAAAATCCTAATTAAGTTGGCAGGTTGGCGGGTCAATCCGCATCAATGCGTCTCTGACCTGTTAAAAAGCTAAAATAAAAATAAAAATAAAAAATAATTAAAATATATATTTTTGTAAACCCACCCCGTCCCGCTCTTGATCCGCCTTTTTTATTGGTTAAGTGGGACGGGTTAAAACGGGTTTGTGGATTGAGCTCAACCCAACCCGTCAAAATTGACGGGTTAAACGGGTTGACCCGTGAGTCACATCCTACTTTGCCATCCTTAACTGAAAGCTAAAATTTTGAAAGAAAAATGATGAAAGACATGAAACCCAACTTGCATGGACTATAATTTATATAATAAAATAGAAATAGACAATAATTAGATTTTGGAGTTAATTAAAAAAATTAAGAAAATAAAGTTTTTATTAAAAAATAATATATTTTTTTTTTTTAGGATTATATATATAGTCTTTCTATAAAAATATGTTATTTTTAATTTCTTCATCAATATCTTTAAAATTCGTGTAATGTTGCAAAACTATTGAATTTTTTTTTTGTGATTCAAAATTATTTTAATGATTTAAAATTATAATTATAATTTTTTTTTATGCTTAATTATTTTATTGTTTTACTTCATTTATATAATACCACAAAAGCACGTGCGAAACGGGTATAAGAATAAGAATCTATTAAAAAAATGAATTCCATTAACAGTTTAAAATACAATGCTGGCTCGCCATTCGACATTGTTGCTTGTAGCTCCCTAGTTTTCAATGGTGGCAGGTTCACATGCGAGACGCGTAGTATGCGTAACGTGGTACCCAATAGCATGTGGACCTGCCAAATTGAAATTGCCAATATGATTTTCGTGCCTCAATCTGACAATAACCCATATGTATATATTTAAACTCCTATTTTATTGGTAGGTGGTCGTGGAGGGACAACTTATGAAAATATCTTGACTTGACTTTAGTTTTATGTGTTTCCGTATTTATTTCTTATTTCTAATATCAAAATAGTACAGCTAAAAGAAAGTAATAGTTGAGATAAATAACTTACATATATGATATTTTTTTAGGTTGAAACTTTTAATAGTTTTAATATAGATTTCAACCTATTCGTTGCATAGAAACTACCGTATTATTAAAATATGATTATACATATTAAAGAAAATTTTATTTCATACATTTTAATTTTACAAATTAATACGAGTTTAATATTTATATATTGTCAGTGTAAAAATTTTTACACAATAAACCAATCAGAAATCGTGATATGAGTAAGTGTTAAAATAATTAAGATAAAAGTCAAATATTTAATCTGATGTGAGAAGTTTTTTTTTTTTTTTACGATAAACAATTTTCATTAGATCAAGTAAAAAACAGTATAATTAGATTGAAAAAGCCGTTTTGAGGCATTTCCCATCTACATTTTAAAAAAACCACTAACAACTAAGCCTATCAAGAAATGAACAACATTAAAAATAGATTGATCAGAATCCAAAGAGGCATAACCAAGCCAATAGCTCCATCTTAACTGCCGATCTATCAATAGCTTCCGCACACGAACAATGACAACATAGAAGAGAGACTCCACCATCTTTTCCCCCATCCACTTAAGGATCATTTCTTTGTCTTCTATTGGCACCGATGGTGGCCCTGAGCATGCGTGGGAGGAGCGATCGCACAGGATCCCATTTTGTCGGGGGCACCAATTTTTTTTATATAAAATTAATAATATTAAAATTAAAATTTATATAATTAATTTATTTTCCATGTTAAGAGACACAATATATAAAGATATATATATATATATATATATATATATATATATATTAAATAATTTTTTATATAATTTACTTATTAGCAATAAAAAATAATTATCCCTTAAAGTGTATCCATGATTATTGAAATATATTTTAGTTTTAAATTAATACATCTAAATGGTTGCACTCCTAATTAATTTAAACATATTTTTTTCCCTCTTTTTTTTTCCTTTGTGACTCTTTGTCTCTCAATGACTCAATCCCTAATTCTTTTTTTCAACTGCATCGTAATTCAGTAGTTATTCCCCCTTTGGCTCTTTTCACTTCGACACTGTCAGTATTTTGGCCGCCATTGTTGATTGTTTTTTCTCTCTTTGCTGGCCTTAAGGGCATCATATCATCATTTCTTCAATTGTGTGTGCTTTGATAATCACACAGTGAGTCCAATTTGACCACTTCCTTTTATTGTAATATTTTATTCCTGTTACTGTTTTATCTGCTGAGAGAAGTAATTTTTTAAATTGAAATTGTTATAATTTTATTTTTGATCTATTATGTTACAATATAGATTAAATAATCTTGATTTAATTTCTATCGAAAATGACTTTTCAAAGAACCTTGATTATGAACGGCTTATTAATGATTTTACAACAAAAAATATAAGAAAAATAGTATTCAAATGGTCATAAAGGCACTTATTAGCCAGATGTGTATGCAATGTTGCAAAATTAAACATTTTTGGTAATTCAAAATTATTTTACTGATTTAAAATTAAAATTGTATTTTTTTTTATTTTTTATGCTTAATTATTTTATATTTTATTGTTTTACTTCATTTATATAATACTACAAAAGCACGTGCGACACGTGTATAAGAATCTATTAGAAAATGAAGTCCATGAACAATTTAACATACAATAGTGGCTTGTCATTGGACATTGTTGCTTGTAGGCGTAGCTTCGTAGTTTCCAATGGCGGCAGGTTCACATGCGAGACGGGTACTACGCGCTTGCTTAAAGCGGATGGGATTGTAATCCGATTTAATAAGCATATTTGTCCATTAATGTTTTTTAGGGACTTATAACATTTTTTCAAACGTTTTTTTAAGTAGTATTTGAATTTATAATTTATAGTATATGATTTTTTTTCTTTTTTATCTTTATTATTTTATTTTAATTTCATATTAACCATCTTCAATTCATATAATAAAATATAAAATATTATTTTAATATAACATTTATTTGATAATATAATATATATATAATAATATAATTTTATATGATAATATAACGTATTATAAACAGGTAAAATTATCATTTATATAATTTTTTATATATAATAATGTATTAACATTTTTTATATAATAGTAACCTTGAACATTTATAATACTAACGTATATATAATTTTTATTATATATAAACAACATTTATATAAAAAGGTATAGACACGTATCTTTTTATGTCATTTTATATTTATCAACCACTTTAATCGCTAGTTTCACCAAATATTTGCTCACCAATAAGTTAGCTTATCTGTTATTTGCTATCCACTATCTTATCTGCTATCCATTATAAGTTTATCCGCTATTAGCTAACTTATATGTTATCCGCTAGTTTTACCAAAAAGACTCTTAATGTAAACTATTAGTTCTTAATAAAACTAATAGCATATTAATTGTCTTAATTATTGATTTTTTATTATATTATTATTTTATTCAACAATTAGTGACTCGAAAATTGTCTTTCCAATTTTTAATAATTTAATTGAAATTGTACTCTCTTTAAGAATGATTATATTATTTAGTTTATGAAGGTATGTTTTTTTTATATGTGCATAGATATTTATGTTTTACATAAGGATAGTTACTCTGGAGAAATAATATGTTTTTTCCTGCGAATTTATAAGATGACACCAAGAATTACATTAATTAGTGACATTACTCTGGAAAAATGGTTTGATCCGGCAATTTGATTCAGAACTACAGGGTTGGTTTTCATATTCCATTGACATTGACAGCATTCTACCACTCTACCCTAGTTTGGAATTTAATGGCCAAGAAGACTAGGCATATTTAATATGTTATAAAATCATTGAAACTGTTCTTCAGTTGGGTAACGATTTTCAAAAAAATTTATGGATTTAATTGGTATATTTTATTAATATAAATTTTTTTATATTATCAATTAATAAAAAATTATCATATAATCTAAAATATTTGACATTTATCCTAATTATCTTAAAAGTCATTCATATCATGATTTCAGATTGATTATTAATATAAAAAATTTTATATTGACAATAAATAATAATTAATTTATAAATTTATCTCTAAAATTTATAAATAATAATGATATATTTATTATTAATTTAATAAATAAAATACATAAAAATCTCAATTCATCACATAATATAAAGATAAGTAAATTATTATTTATTTTTTTTTAAAGATCTTTAAAAAGTCTTACAGGACAGTCAGTGGGTGGGTTCCAGAATCGAACACGAGGTACACGCTTCTTGGACTGTCCAGTGCCACATATATTCTATACATATTTCGTGATTCACATGTTGGTAAAAGCTGAATTTGGGGCTTGGATACATTTTTTTTTTTTTGAAATAAGCTTGGATACATTTTTATAGAAAGTAACATATAAATATATAGTATAATTTATAGAAGATTCTATGGTATGCAAGTACCACATCCTTATTTATGTGATCCAATCAGATGATAAGAACTTAATTTCATGTGACTTTGACATAACTTAATTAATTAAGGTGATACATTTTAATTGGACAGACGATGATTGGATAAAAAAGTAGGAAGAAAATAAATTTTCTTAAATGCACTTTCTTATCAGATTACATTTCACTTTTTTTCATTTTTAAGATCATATTTAAATAAGATGTGATTTAATAAAAAAAATTAAAAACATTTAAAAAGAATATGTTACTCGCAAATTTTTAATCTATGCCGTTTCAGAGCTTCACAGAAAATGCTATCGTGGCAAGATATCATTGAATCTTTCTGAATCCAAATTAAGAGTAAATCATCATTTAATTCCTGAAAATATAAGTCACTATTAATTAAATCCCTGAAAGCAGTTAAATTACGAAAAAGTTCATGAATGTTAATTTTTTTAATAAAATTAGTCCCTGATAAGAATTAATTTGATTAACGAATTAACATTGAAGGACTAATTTGACTCATAAAATTAACATTAAAATTTTTTTTTATAATTTATTATTATTAAGGACTAAATTGACGGCGAGTTATAAATCAAAACAATGATCTTCTGCCAAATTAATTATCGCTTTCCCTTATAATATTTTATACATATTTCCTGATTCACATGTTGGTAAAAGCTGGATTCGGTGGTTGGATACATTTTTATAGGAATAACATATAAATACATATAATTTATATTGAATTAAAAGAAGTTAGAAAGAAAGAAAAATTGAATTTTTTATCTATTCATTTGGTTGGATAAAAAAATAAAAAGAAAGAAAATAATTTTTCTTATATAAATCTATTTACTCTTAATAACATAAATAATATAAAAAAAATATAATGCTACATCAATCGTGGCGAACTATGCAGATAATATGGGGTTAGTGATAATTTCATACAACATTTTCTCTTTTTCTTCATTTTTCTCCTAATTCATGGAGAGAATTTTTTGGGTGGATTCCCCACTTTTTTTTTTTATTTTTTTTATTTTCTCTCTCCTCAATTTCTCTTATACCAAATAAAGTTAAAATGTATTAAAATATAAAATAGTTTTTTTACAGTTATATACTTGTATATTTTCTAAAGAATATAATTATTATGTATTATTAGTGTAAAAAATTTTATACTGTCAACCAATCAGAAATCATGATGTAAGTGACTTTTAAAGTAACTAGAATAAGAGTCAAATATTTTGGATGATGTGATAAGTTATGATTGATTAACAGTATGAAAAAAATTTATATTGACAATATATATCAATTAAATCTTTTTTTTAAAAATGTTGCATTTTCACACTTTGAAGAATTTTGTTTACAATATTTTGTTTGCAACCTGTCACTCCATCCGATAAGTGAACATATATGAATGGAAAGCAACGCCAGTTTGGCTTTGTTTAGCAAGGTCAATTCGTTAGCTTATAGCGAATAAATTTATAATATTGTATGATAAACATTTTTCTCCCTAGCTTCTAATGTTTTTTTACTAGCTTATTATATTTTTTCAAACGCTATTTTAAGTAGCGTTTAAGCTTATAGCTTATAGCGTATTATCTTTATCATCACTTAAATAAAATAAAATATTATAATCCTAATATTTTCATGGCTTAATTACACTTTTCATCCCTCAACTTTTTCAACTCTATGATTTTGGTCTCTCAAAAATTTTAATTGCACATTTAGTCTTCTAATTTATTAAATTGTGCAAAATCGATTCTTTTTAGGCTGTTTAGACACAGTCCTTTTTAGGCTGTTTAAACAGGTCATTTTGCACAATTTAACAAATTAGAGTATCAAATGTATAATTAAAATTATCGAGTGACCAAAATCACACATCTAAAAAAGTTGAGACAAAAAAATACAATTAAACCTTTTATCATCTAGGGCCTCAGTTTTCTTGGATTATCTTAAGATTTTTATTATTATGGGATGTTATTTTATTATTTTGTTTATTATTTTTTATTTCGTTTACCATTCTTTTATTGTACAGTATTTCCAAAATCATATATATATATATATAGGGGTTGACTCAAGTGAGAGAAATGTTTTATTATGAGAGTAAGAGGAACGAATCTGGGACATTAAATCATACATGAATGGTCAAGATTAAAAGTTAGTTGGTGATCATGTGATCACTTAAAAAAGTCACATGACATTATGTACTAATCCTGACCATTTATGTATGATTTAATGGTCCATATTCGTTCCTCTCACTCTTATAATAAAACATTCCTCTCACGTCAGTCACTCCCTATATTAATCACGATTATCAAATTCAAGGTTATATGTTGGAATACAATCTTGTTATATGTTAAGTTTGTACATGATTTTGTTAAGCTTGTCGACGTATATAATAATTTAAATTATTTAAAATAGCGTATATGATTAAAATAGTATAAACAATTGATAAATAATATAAAATAAATTCAAGTTTTAAAAACGGTAATAATTTTAAAATAAAGAATATATATAACATTTATATAAAAAAGCATATAAAAATATCATTTTATGTCATTTTATATTTATCAGATAATTTTACCATTAATTTTATTAAACATTTCCAAACCTATAAGTTAACTTGTCAACTATCCGCTATTAGCTACCTCATCCGCTCTCCATTATAAACTCATCCGATTTCAGCTAATTTTTAGCTAATAGAAACACATGGTTCATAAGTCATTTCATTATTCCCACTTGATGCAAACAAGCTTTATGCGATGGAATTTGTGGTTCATATGACGAACCACCTCGGTAAAGTAGGAATTTGTGGTTCATTCCATGGAAATCATCATATGGATGTTTGTATTTATTTTTATGTTTTGATTTTTGAGAAAATAACGAAAAAACAAAACAACCCAAAATGAAAGTACAAACGCTAAACCTCTATGCCAGCACCCAGCAGCATCCTTGAGCAGCAGTGTTCCAAGAAGAGGAGGAGCCTCATCCCAGACCTTCCAACCAGAGGACTAAGATTGTCTAACTTTAGGGAGGAAAAGCCACTCTGTCTTTCCATTCTTCCACACCGGTAGATCAATTTGACTCTCCAAAGAAGATGACCCGTGTCCTAACTTTTATTTTATTTTTTCCTTAAAAAAAAGAGATAAGAATAAAGCTCTCCTTCTCCAAGACGACAACAATGGTGCTTCTGGACCACCTTGCAACCAACCGCCACCATACAATTTTGTAACTATTTCAAAACTCTTTTGTAACTGATTCGATTAGATGAAAACTATTTCAGAACTCCTTTGTGATAGATTCGGTTTTAAATACAATTTTCTTCTTCATTTGGAGTATTTAATTAATTATGCTCTTAATGCTTTTCTTGGCTTGACCAACCTTGAATTGTCTAGTTGATTTTGTATTCAATTGGCAAATTGGTGCTAAATCATGGTCATGGAATTAAGTACCTAGTAATTCGAGAGTCTATGAATATATCTTGGAATGCTTGTATCAGTTGAGTCTTGATCTTAATGTTTCGCTAATTATTTCACCTAAGGAATTATGGTCTGATTTAGGAATTTAAGCTCTCAATCTACATAAGGAATTAGGGTTTGAGTAGTTTAGAGGACTTGATTTTCATAATTGAAGGTGAGGGTATGTTGATAACCATTTCACAGCAATTGAGGGAAGAATGATGAAGTCTAACCTTAGCATCTTATATTTATTAAATTGGAAATTTTATTTGCTCGCCAAGTGTTTGTTAAAAATCCAAAAGCACTTAAAAACATTTTAATTCTTGTTTGTTCCTTGTTTATGACTAAGCTTATTCCTTTCAACTTAAGTTTAAATAGCAAATCAATTTGCGAAGTAGTAGTTGTTCACGATCCCTGAGATCGATTCTCGGTCTCACCACTGTTTATTACTCACAATGATCCGATGTACTTGTCCTAGTCACAAACTCATGTAATTGAGGTGGTGTAATTTTATGGTTTAATTTTTATATGTCGTTGATGTAAATTTTTTTATATTATCAATCAATCGTAAATCTTTTTATGTTAGACTTTTAAAGTAATTATTATAAGAGTTGGATATTTTTAATAATGTTGCAACTAGTGATTTGTTGACCGTGTACATTAACAATAGGTAACAATTAATTAAATCCATACTTTTAATACTATAGAGTAAAATCAATTTCTTATTACAACAGCATCTCATTCCATCATGTGAAAAGAGATATGACTACAAAAACAATTAATGGAACCTCACTAGTAGAGGCTTGTAAAAAATTGTGAGGATTTAATTAAGGATGTCCTAATTTATTTAAAGTTTGCGTCTCTAAGGATATGTTTGGTTCAAAGGAGGGGAGATGAATTTTAATGGATAGAAGCGGAGGGGAATGGAGGAAAGAGATTTTAATGTTTGATTGAGAGGATGAGAAGGAAGAGATTTTAATAAAGATGAAGAGAAATAACACTCTCCTTTTTTGGATTTCAAAATAAGCAAAAATATTTTAGTCAATATATTCAAAATGTTTCAAACTTTTTTCTCTCTCCTACAATATTGAGGGATGCAAGATTTTGCTTCCCTAAAAAAATGAACCAAACAAAAAAAGTTTATAAAAATCATCCCTACCCTCCATTTCCATGAACCAATCACTATGTAAGTGACATCAACATGAGATGAAGATTTGATGTCTCACTTTAGTGTCACTAGGGATGGCAACGGGGCGGGGCGGGCACGGGTAGCACTCCCCCCGTCCCCGCATCCGCGGGGTGAAATCCGTATCTGTTCCCGTCCGTTACCCGCGCGGGTATCTTGCGGGCGGGTATCCAGCGGGTTTCGCGGATATTCGTGGGTTTGCGGATATCCACGGATTATTTTTTTAGAAAAAAAAAATTGTTATTTTTGCTTGAAAAATTGTTGAAATATGCGTAATTTCTATTAAAATAACTGTGTTCATACAAATAGATGTTATGAAACTACGAAAGCATTATCCAATCACAAAAGTTACTAACAAGAGTAATCAAATATATTTTTTTTATCTAAAAATAAAAGTTACAAAAGCTAGGATCCACTTAAAACCCCTTGGATTATGTTTTCTCCTAACTTAATAATAGCTCAACTTAATATAATTAATATTAGTAGGTACTTATTTTTCCATTAGTATTAGCTTTAGTAAGGAAGGATGGGAAATTAGATTTAGCAATTAGTAGATATATATAATAAAGAGTATTATGTAATTGAAGTAACGGGTGCGGATATCCGCGGGCATGGGTAGCGTGATACCGGCCCCCGCCCCGTTTATAAGCGGGTATTGAAATTACCCGTTTATTTTACCGGCGGGCACCCGTTTAACTACCCGCCCCGTACCCGTTGCGGATTTTATCCACGGATATCCGCGGATACGGGTAAAATTGCCATCCCTAAGTGTCACACCTTGTCCCCATTACTATCTTGGCACATCAGTTTGTTTTCTAACACTATATTAAATTTTTAACTGATGTGCGACAAGATAATATTAAGGGACAGAGTGTGTGACACCATAGTGAGTCAACAAATCTTTATTCCATCAACATGTCATGTAAAAATATTCACGCAACAAAATCATTCTCAGCCAAACAATAGCATTATAGCAATTAACAAAATGAGCAGTTTGTATTTATTTAAATGAATAATAAACATCGATTAATTAACTGGACATAACAAAATAATTAAATGCGTCGCATCTCTATCTCTATATAAATATAAAAGTGTGGACATTTCGATCGAGAAAAGGAAGACAGTCCTTTCATGTTTTCTCTCCCTCCCCTTGATTAATTTAGTTTGCGTATTATCTTGCCCTTTGTCTAGCCATGGCATCCAATTGCAACAAGAGCTTCGCCAACAGTTATATGTTGTTGAAGCCCGAAGAAGCTCATTTCTTTGATATCTTTCATGTTTTATTTTCCCGTAACATAGGAAATAGAAAGTTTGTGGAAAGCGATGCAGGGGGCGCTTGGGAGGGAAGCTTCCGCCATAGATGGCTTATATTTGTCTCTGTTGTGCTCCAGAAGGTTATGCTGCTTGTGGCCAAGCCACTTGGAATGTTCGGGTCTTGGGTTGAGATGTTGATCAACCTGGTTGCCCTCAACGGTGGTATCTTCATGATCACATTTAACTTTCTTACAGGTCAGTTTTTTTCCTTCTGCATAAATATCTATCCGTATAGGTAGGCCGAATATCCATTGAAGATTAAAACAAATTCTGTTGTTAGATCTTTTTAAAAAATAAAATTATTAATTATTTTGTATATGATAAAGAACTGATCCTTGGACCTTAATGATAAAATTTTATACTAAATAGAATAACTTATATTTATTGATATATGAAATATATCAAAAAAAAATATAAATTGAGTTTTTTTAAATAATTTTTTTTTTTTTTGAAAAGCCTAAAATAAGTGATCCCGTTGAACAGGGCTGCTATCTGTGTCAAGTTAATTTTTATTTTATACTTCCTCGTATTAGCTACCTTGCCTATAGAAATCACTATAATTGAAGATCGATCTTGTTCTGTCCGATCTTCAAATCTTGCTCAGTCTCGATCTGCTGAATATTATGACTCTCCTTTTCTGAGTGGAGATGGGTCAGGTATCTGCAGAAACACTCCGAGGTTGAAGTGATCGAGTGAAGGGAAGCAATAAATGTTGGTCAGGTGGTACTAGATTCTTTCCGAGTTCAAAATCTCCGCCTCTAATCAAAGCATTAACTTCCAAATCAAGTTAATCAGACTTTAGTGGTTAACAACTTAACATGCTTAATTTACTTAGCAATTGAAATTCATTCAGGACCACTTCGAAGTTGTTTATTTGCTTTTGTTAATTTCTTGCAAGCAACCTTAATTTCCTTCAGCAGTAAAGAAAAAATCTTTATAAGTTCCGAGTCTTTTGTTTTTATATTAATTTGATTGATTTTTTTAGAATGGTCATGTTGGATAATTACTATTTACTACTTGGATAAAGGTCATCTAAAGTGAGATTGTCTTTAAAGTGAACAAGTAAAAATGTTTTCACTCTTAATTTAATAAAGTGCATAAAAATTTTAATTCACTTTTTTAAATTCAAGGGTGAAAATACTTTTTTTCTTCTGGTAACAAACGGTGAAAACACTTTTAGTTGTTCACTTTAGAAACAATCACACTTTGGAAGATTTTTTTCCTTACTACTTACATACCTTAAATTTATGTCAAAATGATTATATTTGAGCTTTTCTTCACGATTATTCCATTATAGCGAAATTTGATTCCAATACGATAATTATTTACTATTTTATGATCTTATTTTGTGTGTGTTTAGAAATCCTTAATCCATGGTCTTGAAGTGCTTTTGTCAAAGCAACCGGAAGTAGCTTTCACGATAAAGAAGTACTTATATATATATTCACTTTGTTTTCAAACACACACTTATTGATATTATTATGTGAGGCTGGCTTAGGGAAGTTGCTGTCAATCTGTCCTTTAAACCATTACTTTATTATATCGTATGCATTTTTTACCCTCCTCCCATGACTCAATACACTACAATAAATTTGTCATATACCTACAGATACTTTTAATAACAGTCGTTAAAACTATAGGTATAAATATTAGTGTCAGTCAAACCGTAAGTAAAAGTAGATAGACCGTAGGTAAAGCCTATTGACAGTCCAATACAACTATAGGTAAATGTACGTGGATCGTAAGTAAAACCTATAGTGACAGTCATTTCTCGTTGTTATTCGTCGCTCATAATGGACAGTTGGACCGGTCGTAGGTAAAAGTAAGTTTTATTATAATTACGAATTTTAAATATATAGTGACAGATTTTGCCTGTCAGTAAAAGATAAATTTCTTGTAGGGACAGTGAGTAGAGAAATTGATATTATTGTATGTTTTAGACTTTTAGGAAGAATAAATATTTTTGCTTTATAAAAAAAAAATCTTGCTTACACATAATTAATTATAATATTAATTGTTAATAAATTGTTATGTCAATATCGTCTATAGACACCAAATTTGAGTACATCAAATAGTGGGATACAAAAATTTCTCTCATGAAAACAATGCTCAATCAAAGTATTTGAGTTTCACTAACTGGATGGGTCCATAAAGAGGGCACCATATATTCAACAGTGGATATTCTCGTAGAGGAACTCGGCAGAAATAATTTCTCCTAGTCATCCCTACCTTCATTATTGTACTTGAATTCTTTGCTGAAGCTTTTTTCCCCACCCCCACATGGACCACCGTACTTGTTTGTGGAAAGTACTTGTTTTTTGTTTTGTTTTTTTTTAATTTAGTGGTTGTAGAGAGTATTAATTCCATACTTTTATCTCACGCATAATTTTGCATAGTTTTTTAACCTTACTCATTGAGCAATGATAGTTTTTACAACATTGGTTGATAGACACATTGTTTGATCTTCTAACCATCGTTTACAAAAAAAGAATACTCATTAGTAAAAAAATATTCAGTTTTTGAATATTGCATTAATTTTTAATTTTAGTTAAATTAGGGGCAATCACTCATAATTCACTCTCCAAACATCATTATTATAAGAAGTAGTTTATCGTAAAGGAAAATATTAATGAGTGTCCTTACAGAACTGATTAAGAAAATAAAAAAAGAAATTTTTCATTAAAAATTGAAATATTTAATATTTAAAAAGATGATATATTTAGTTTTCTAATATAAAATTATTATTTTTTTTGTTTCCTTAAAATATGTTCTTAAAATTCTTTAGCATGTAAATAAGAAGCATAGTTATCCACATTTTAAAGAGAATTTGTTTCGTATCTAATCTCATTAATTAATTAATATAAATAGGTAAGCTAGTCATCCCGAACCGTACATCACACCAATTTTTGTCTTGTATTGGAAATTTGGACGCACGGGTAATGTTGGATGCTGTGAAGCGCGAAGATAGCAAGTACTATCCTTCAGTAGCTATGATGGCTGCAAAAGCATGCTATGAGAATGCAGCTTTCCTCAAAGCTACAATCACAAATGTCTGGAAGGTATAAAATCAAACTTCATAATTATTTTGTCCCTTGGTGTTTTTAATATTTCTCAAAATTTTGGGAGCATGGATTCTCTAGTGGGTGTGGACCGTTGATATAGTTAACAACAGCAATGATGTTAGGTACGTAGGATAAGAAACTATACGAAATTTATTTTCTCCAATAGAGTCAATGACTGTATCATAATCACGTACGATAAAAAAGTTAAACAAAAAAGAGGTTTTGACTCCTGATGATAACCTAAAGAACAAGTAAATTTATCTTTTGAGCAAAAAGACTCTTTCTCAGAAAAATAGCACCCGTAATACCATGATTATTCTGCCATTCTTCACCCTTTGCAACACATAAAAAACACAAGCACACAACCAAATTCACAAACAGATCGTCTCCAACGCCACCATCAACATCTACTAGACTAAGCCACCATCTCACCCAACTGAATACCCACATAAACCAAACATAACCGGTCACAAGATAGATATATACTAGTATATAGATAGATAGCCTCCAAGACCACTGCTCAGTGCTCACCTCCGCCGGTGACCCCTCTCCGCCACTGTCCAACACGAACCACCACACCCCTAAAACAACTTATTATAGATTGATTTTCCACCACTTGAAATGAATTTTGAATTAAACCCTATATAAGAAAAAACAAACTCAGCGTTTTAAAAATAAATAGCGCATTTTTAATTATTAAGTATTAAAATATTAAGTCGATCAACACAATTTTACCTGTAATAACAGGTAAGTTCCACGGATCATACATGCTCAAAAACATTTTGGGAGCATATTCCCTCCGGTCTCTATCAAAACTTAAATTGAACATATATATATATATATTAAAAAAATTAATTAATCTCATTTAATGTTGTTAAAAAATTAAGTGTATTACCTAAAGTAACCTTCATAGAATACTTCAATTTTTATTAAATACATCCCACATTGAGTTATTGGAAAACAAATTTGGTATTAAATGAAGAATATTTTAGGAACAATGCCATTAAATAGAATAAAAGTAGTTGAAATTTACTTATATATTTGACTAAAAAATTTGGGACTTTTTTGCCTATAATAGGGACCGGAGTAGTATATATATATATATAGTAAATGACAGTACACTTATCTTATCCTTACTTTAATCAATTTATTTTGTTGCATCCCTAATCAATCTTGTTTTATGATTTGTGTTCTCTTATAGATGGAATTCGTTGGATTTTATGAGTGCTGGAATGGTAAGAACTATAAAGCATACCTTATTGTATATATCTGTTCATAATTAAATACAAACTTTCAGTGGAATTGTAATTAACTGAAAGATGGTTGATTAATTTCATTTTTTTAAAACATGCAATGTGTTGACAGATTATCAAGGAAAGGTCACAACCCAAGTCTTGATTTTTTTAGACAAATATGAGGACCGTGATACTTATGTGGTGGCATTCAGAGGAACAGAACCCTTTAATGCGGACGATTGGTGCACTGATCTTGACATCTCGTGGTATGATATTCCCGGAGTTGGAAGAATGCATGGTGGCTTTATGAAAGCCTTAGGGCTACAAAAGAATGTGGGATGGCCTAAAGAGATTCAAAGAGATGAAAGTCTTCCCCCCTTAGCCTACTATGTTATTAGGGACATACTAAGAAAAGTTTTGAGTGAAAATAGCAAAGCAAAGTTTGTAGTGACGGGTCATAGTTTGGGTGGAGCACTCGCAATCCTGTTTCCCACGATCATGTTGTTGCATGATGAGACGTTGTTATTGGAGAGGGTGGAAGGGATCTACACGTTTGGGCAACCAAGAGTTGGAGATGAAGCATATGCAAAGTACATGAAACAAAAATTGAAGGAAAACTCTATCAGGTATTGCCGGTTTATTTATTGCAATGACATAGTTCCAAGGTTGCCCTATGACGATAAGGACTTGATGTTCAAGCACTTCGGAATCTGCCTTTTCTTTAACAGGCGCTATGAACTTGAGGTACGTTAATTAATATTTTGTTTTAATGTTGATCAACAAACAACGTGTGTTTAATTATTTGAATATATTTAGTTAGATTGCTTCAGACCTATATTTGTTTCTAACAAAATTACACATTAAGAAAAAAAAAATATATTAAAGAAGTTTTTTTTAAACGGTATGTGTATATATTCTGATTCAGACAATTAAAATGTCTTTTTTTTTCTTTTAAGCATGAAAAATGTTTAGTACATGTTCGATTCTCCTAATCAAAATGGAACATATTTTACTTTATACTTTAAGTAGGGCACTGTCCGTAATTGTCTTTCTCAAAGTGTTTAATGGGTTGATTTTGAACCACCCCTCGAACATGACGTTTAATTTTTAGGTATAAGTGTTTAATTTATACGATATTGAAAATTTTGTTCTTGTTTTTTAATCTACATTAATATTTTTTTCACAAAAATATTTTATAAATGCTCAATGAGATTTATAATATGCAATATAAGCGTTAAAAATAAAAGCAAAAGTAATATATATAATGCGGGTCAGCCCCAACCCGCAACCCACAATGTTTATAGTTTAATTCAGCCTGAAATATAGTTCCCCAATGCGGGCCAACCCAATGGGCCAGCCTGGCCGTTTTGACACATCCCCCATGGCCTGCTGCTTGACGCAATGAAGGACAACATGAAAGGTAAAGAAACAAAGCTTTTCAAGTCCAAGAAAAATAGTGATGCTAAGAGTCTCACAACTAATCGAACTACAATCTTGTTGATATTCATTTTTAAGTGTTATTCATTCAAATATTTGGCACGAAGAGAAAGAGATTTATTTGAATAAAATTACTTACATAAATAGGTATTATAGTCTTACAGTCATATATACCCTTATTGCTTCTTTTTTTCAAATAAAAATAATAATTATGCTAGTAACATTGCTATAAATTTTTGGAGGCAGAGTATCTGAGAAGGAATTAGCAGAAATTGAATGACCTTTTTACTAATAACAAGTTAATCAATGGGAGTAGCATACGCTAATGCTCTTATAACAATGTTGCTTTCTGGAAACATCCCCACAAAACAGAAATCACTTTTGCGTTGGTTGTTTTGTTCTCTATATTATGATAACTTCATTACTTACATTTTCTTTCTGAAACAAAAACAAAAAAAACATTTTTCTACACACAAAATACAGATTTTTAATTCATGAATATGTATTCCAAATAACAATCTGACCGTAAATATGCACTGAAAGCGTTTGTTTTATTATTTAATTTTAATTTATGTCCAACCAAATAATTTAATTTTAATGCAGGTTCTTGAAGAAGAACCGAACAAGAACTACTTCTCGCCATGGTGTGTGATACCTATGACTTTCAATGCTATTTTGGAACTAATAAGGAGCTTTACCATTGCGTACTTAAAGGGACCTCACTATAGAGAAGGATGGTTTCTCTTTTGTTTCAGGATGATGGGTTTATTAATTCCTGGGTTACCCGCTCATGGTCCACAAGATTATATTAATTCCACTCTTTTGGGATCAATTGAAAAACACTTCAAAGCAGATTGATGTGTCTGTATGAGTTGTATTGTATTAAAAGTTGTTAATTCCACACTTGGTAAGAACAAAGTGATTATTATTGGTAAGTTCATTAAGTTTGGTTAACTCCATTAGTTCGTGCGATAGATTGGTTCATTAGTTAATTACTAATGTTGTTAAGACTTGAGAAGTTATCGCGTGTGACCCTATTGCTTACTCTGGTATTTCAGTTTCTTTAAAATATGCTTTATAATATGTAAACACAAGTTTTCTTATCTATCACTTTTAGTTTCTTCCCTTATAGCTAATTTTGATTATGTTGAGGGGATCTAGATCCTTTCCTTTTTTCTTTCTTTTTCCTCTTATGTTAGAAAAGAGAAAAACACAAAAACAAGTTTGAATTTGAATATACACAATTCAAACTTGTTTTGGTGTTTTTTTCTCTCTTAACACGAGAGGAAAAAGGAGGATAGAAAAAGAGAGAATCCAAATCCGTTTCGTGGCGGCTTTTATGATACACCGTATTCTAATGATGCTCCTAGTACTTTTAGCAGGTAAACTGCCTTTCTATTTTTATAACATGGTCACTTAAGTTAATTTTGAAAAATAACCCTCCTGCTACTAGGGATGGCAATGGGGCGGGGCGGGTGCGGATAGTGCTTCCCCTGCAACCATCCCCATCAATATCTATGGATATTTGTGTGGGTAGCGGGTATCCATAGATATCCATGGATATTTAAGAGTCTAAAATAAAAAGAAAAGAATAAATTTATACAATATAATATAGCATTAATATATTATATTAACATTATATAATATACTATATATATTTAAAAATATTACTATTATGAGTTTAACCACTAAAAAGTTTCAAACAATAAAGAAAATAAAGTTTATTTCATCTCAAAGTGATAGAAATTGTCATAATATTTAATAAAAAATATTTATTATGAATATGCGGGTATCCACGGGGCGGATACTATGATCCTTATCCTCATCCAATAGGTGTCCATTTACTATCCACTGCAGGTATCCGCGGGTGCAGATAATTTTGCCATCTCTATCTGCTACCCCCAACTTCGCCCCACCACAGCAGCATTCCACCACCATCGTCATCCTCCCACCATACCCCACTCTATTGTAAAACCATAAACGGTACATGCACCTACAACACAATTCCCCCTGAATCCAAGAGTTAAAAATGAAATACTCAATTGAAAACCCTAATCGCAATTTGAAAAACAAAAACAACGAAACCCAATAGATTATTGTAACTTCAGAGATTTATGTGACACAAACCATTCACAATGCAACAAAGAATTCCCAACTTCTCTAAATTCAATTTCTTTTCAAATCCTAGTCCCATAAAAATTGCAAGGTAGAGAAACGCTCAGTCAAACCTATAACCCCATAATTCAAAGAAATAACAAAGGGTCTGTCCAACACATGCACCCAAAAATCAAACAAAAGGAAGTAAAAGAAAAGGGATTTCATGGGTTGAAGAACAAAGAAACGAGAATTTGCAGGGGGAGAACAAACATGAATGTTGGTCAGATTTAGTATGGATCGTGCATGGATGATAGTTGGAGTCAGTGGCTCTCCTAGGGTTTCCTCATCTAGGATCCTAGGGAAGAGGATCAAGTTGGCCCTTGCAAACAACTTGATGCACTATTTCCCTTAAACCCTTTGGGCCAACGTCTCCCCGCTTATGACGTGTATGAAAGAAAAGGAGAAGAAGTTGTCTTTTTTTGTGGCACATGCAAGGGACCTTTTTTTTAATATAAAACAACTAATCAGAACGTAACACGTGACATTTTTTTAAATGTTGAGGTGGAAAGCGCTAGTCTATATGACGGCAAGTGGACTGACGCCTTCCACCTTAACATTTAAAAAAAATAAAAAGTAACACCTTGACAAAAACAATCCTATTTTGATAAATTGTTTCAAAATAACCCAATTTTTATAAATAGCTATCAAAACAACCCCAAATCGGTAAAATAGCCAATTTTGATACTTTACTTCAAATAAAAAATCTCATTTAATCTATCTATTCTATATATAATACATTTAAGAATGTTCCTCGCTCAAAGACCATTTTCACACGTGTCAATCTCTTAGGCTATCCACATAAGCAATTTTTTTATAATTTTCTGTAAATGATTCCTAATACAAATTATTAGAAAAATCTCATATGTTGAAAATGTAAAATATTATATAGAAGTATTTACAAGCGATCTATACGGCAAATTTATCACTATATCACTGTTTCAGAAGTCATGAATAGTAAAACCGACTTCTCTATGCAATTTCAAATAGTGATAGTTTAATATATAATTTGAAAATATTGATAATTTAAAAAATAAAAAAATAAAACAGTGATATAATGATGAATTTGTCCCGTCTATACCAATACAGGTCAATACAGTAGTAATTAATTAGACGTGTGGTTTAGTTATTTATCCGGTCCAATACTAAGCCGATGAGTAACGGCCCGGTCCCGGTTCGTTGGTCCGGGCAAGCCCCCAATTTTGCAATGGATATAGGGCGGGGCATGTGATGATTGTTGTGGAAGAGGCTGCGACAGGAGAAGGTGAGGCGCGAGCGCGAGCGAGAGAGGGAGGGAGAGAGATTAGGGAGAGCGAGCGAAACCTCCGATTTAGGGTTTTCATATTCCCCAAGGTCAGTGAGCGCGTAATTCCCTCTATTTCTTTCATTTTCCTCTTATCTATTTATTTTTTTCTTTGAAAGCTCAACTCCTACCACCAAAACCTGATTTTTCATTCGGTAATTGATGATGACGATTGTTCTGTGTGAGAAAGACGTGTGCTTGTTATGTGCAGGGGGCGAGTGTGAGAGATTTAGAGAGAGGGAGGTGAGAACTCAGCTGAGAGATTTTTTTCTTCTGTTTTCTCCCCTCAAAGTGGTAGGTAGGGATTTTTCCCTTGCAGCGTTCAATTATCCTTCACTGTGTTTTATTCCAAGTTTCTGATGGAGCAGCGAAAGCTTGTGGTGAGTCACGTTTATTATTTCCCTTCTTTCCTATTATTATGCTCATATCATGTATTTATCTTGAATTGCAATAATCAAAAGCTTGACATCGTTTGCTTTTGTTTTTCGCTGATAAACACAAAAATTTAAAGTTGATCTTATTTTTTATTTTGTTTTTCTTAACTTCTGTGCTCATAAAATTGCATCTTAGGTTTTGGGAATTCCGTGGGATGTCAATACGGAGGGCTTGAAGGAATATATGAGCAAATTTGGTGACCTGGAAGATTGTATTGTCATGAAGGTTAGTCCATGCGCTCCATTTTTTCTGTTAATTGCTGCTGTTATATGTATATATGTATGCATGTATGTATGTATATATATATGTCTGTGTGTGCGCGTGTATATTTTTTATTGTCTGGTTGTATTGATTAAATTCTGTGAAATTTGTAAATTTACTTTTTGTGTTACCTGGTCATATTGACTAAAACCCCCCTTCGCTACTCATATTTTGCATTGAATTTAATTAAATATAATTTCTACTTAAAGGGTGTTACTTCTGTATGCCCTTGAAGAAGTTATCTGTTTGTCCAACTGCAATGTACAAAGCTGGAAGCATGCATATCACACTGATCCATTTTTTGTGATATAATGCATTCATATACTTTCTAAGCAACTCCCTGTGCATTTTTAAATGGATATTTTGTGATATAATGCATTCATATTTGTGTTACTTTGCCATATTTAATTTTAAATAAGCTCTTTCACCCTGTTTACCCCTCCTTCCTCTCATTTAAAATTATCCAATCAAGGGTATGGTTCATTTTATCTTTCCCTTCGCATTGTTGATCCTTCTCATGAAGATTCAACAATGTTTTATGCTGTCCAACTACCTAACACAACCCTACTCTTTTATCTGCGCTTGGGGTCTGCTTGATTATGTAAACATGACTTGACATAGGCAGAATTCCTATTACCCGTAGTGTCAAGGAAATACCTTGTGCAATATTTATGGTACATTATTCATGCTTATTTATCCTAATTTTGGAGAGAAAAAGTAACACATTTAACCTCGGTGCCTCAAACACTAAAAAAGAAGAAACGAGAGAGGATCAAGTTGGTTGTGTGCTTTATGACTCTTCTGTTTAATGTGAAAATAGTGAAATATCATTGTCTTATACAGGGTTAGGTTAGATTGCCCCTATATTAAATTTTCTGGAGGCATATTTCAATCTATTTACTGTATTTAGGAGCGGTCAACTGGTCGATCTCGTGGTTTTGGGTATGTTACATTTGCTTCAGTGGATGATGCTAAGGTAACTGCTTTTCACCTCGATATATATTTAGCTGGTCACTTGTATGTGCTATGCTATATCACAAGTTGGACGACCTTCTGGTTGCAGGATGTATTATCAGGCGAACATATTCTTGGCAACAGGACGCTGGAAGTCAAAGTGGCCACACCAAAGGTTGTAATCAAATGTTGTTTACAACTTGCAATCTAATCTAGTAAATGAAATATAATAACCATGTGGTATGATTGTACTAATGATTCTTTTAATGCTTTCATTTTAAAGGAGGAGATGAGGGCACCTGTCAAAAAAGCTAGCAGAATATTTGTGGCCAGGATTCCACAATCAGTAACAGAAACAACTTTTAGAAGGTATGAGTGTGTGCTATCCAGACTTAGGAGTGTTTTTGCCTATGGTAATATACTATTGTAATGAATATATGAACGATGTGAGGAAATGTATGTGATTGTCTCACGTTATATTTTTGTGCAGTCATTTTGAGGAATATGGTGAAATAACAGATTTGTACATGCCAAAGGTACTCTCCTCCCTGTGACTGTCATACATGTAGAATTAAAATGCAGTTAGTATGTATATTTTTGTATATATGCAGAGCAACTGTTGACAATTGCACTGCAGACTTATGCTTTGCTTGGTTTATACATTTATTACGTGACATTTTTTAATTATAGATAATTTATCATTTATATCCAACAGGATCAAGGCTCAAAAATGCATCGTGGAATTGGATTTATCACTTTCGCAAATGCAGGTTCGCCATCTATATTTGCATGCTTGCTCTACTCTTAACAGACTTATGCTTTGCTCTACTCTTAACACTTGGAAAAAGAGGAATTTTGAGGGTACCTGCTCTCTGGTCCATTTCTCTGCCTTTTTTGGGTTCTTAGACTTTTGAAATAAAGTAGATAGGATGTATGGTTTACTCTAAGGAAGATGTTCTGTCTTGCAGATTCTGTGGACAATTTGATGGAAGAAACCCATGAGCTGGGAGGTTCTACTGTGGTGGTTGATCGAGCTACACCTAAGGTAAGAGTTGTTATGGCTAGCCATTTTATCTAACAATCGTCCGAAAAATCCAGAGTTGTGTGCCATGTGTGACCAAAACTTTTTGTTAATTAAATCACACTAGTGGGTTTCAATTCCATACACAAGTCCCTTTTTTAAGGCATGAAAGATGTTTGGTTATACGCATTTTTCCTTATGGTTTTAGTTAAATAAAGATTGTATATGACATTTTTGCAGGATGACGACTTTAAGCCAGTTGGCAGAATGTCACACTCACAGGGAGGATATGGTGCATACAATTCTTATATTTCTGAAGCAACTAGATATGCAGCACTTGGTGCTCCTACTTTGTATGACCATCCTGGCCCCATTTATGGAAGTAAGCATGGGAGGCACTGGTGTTCAATAAATGACTGATATTGCTTCATACTGACTGTCTATTCTTTAAAACTAGGGGGAGAACCTGATCGTGGAATTGGTAAAAAGATTTTTGTTGGCCGTCTTCCCCCCGAGGCCACTTCTGAGGATCTTCGTCTTTATTTTGGAAGATTTGGCCGTATATTAGATGTTTATATTCCCAGGGTAAGATATTAAAAAAATTGCATGTGAGTGTTAAAAGCTGGCTAACTCAACTGTCCTTTTTTTCAATGTAGGATCCTAAGAGAACAGGTCATAGAGGTTTTGGATTTGTTACTTTTGCTGAAGATGGTGTAGCAGATCGTGTCTCTCGAAGGCCTCATGAGATTTGTGGACATCAGGTACTTTAATTTGGATTTCTATTTATCTTGCATTATTACCCTATTTTCATCTGCTGTGTGTGTTTGCCTATTTTGTGCTATTGAAATTCAGATGTGTAGATGTGGTGAAAAGGTATCAGTGTATGTGGTGGTTAACTTCCTGTTCTTTAAATGCCCATTTCTAGTTTAAGCATGCTATTATTGGAATAGCATCAAAGGACTTTGGTTGCTTAACTAATTGGCAGTGTCACTTTCAGTAATTCAGTTAGGAGGGAATGAGTCATCAAAAGTGTGGATTTGGGGTTCTGTTACCACTTACAGAGATCTATATTCTATATGTGATTTATATGCACACACAGGCATACTAACATTTGTAGTGGCGGATCTAGGACCCTGAGCTAGTGGGTGCAATCTATTTCCAAAAAAATTAATAATGATTACTATCATACATATGAAGATGAAGGTATAAATGTTAAAATCATAAAATTTTAATATAGCTAATCAAATAAATTGCATATCCATAATTGTCCTCTACGTGATTTCACATTTTGAAATCGTTGAATTATCAACTCATTGTCAATTTTATTGAACACATCTCTCTCAATATAAGTTACTAGACAATAATTCATCAATGCAACTCCCATTCGATTATGCAACCTATTTGTGAGTATCGGGATTTGGGGGCTGTGATAGATAGTGGCATGGGTGCAATTTTTTCAACTATTGGGGGCAAAAATATATATATATATATATATATATATATATGAAATAATTATAAATTTTTTCAAAAAATGAGGGTCCTATGTGTGTCCGCCTCTGAACATTTGTACCTTAGGTTGTTCAAATTCATTCTTCTGGAACATGTATTACGTGTACACCTCGTGCTATATGCTTTGGTACAGTTATAAATATTTCTGTTTTGTTTAAATATGATTTGATTTACAAGCAGCTTGCATCTGCAGGTAGCAATTGATTCAGCCACTCCTGTTGATGACGCTGTTGCTGGGCCCCGAGGGAACTTTATGATGAATAGTGTTGATTCTTTGGGGGGATATGGTGGTCCTATGCGAACTTATGGGAGGATGTATGGTAGCCTAAACTTCGATGATGTGAGTATATAGTATATACACATTAACGATTTTATGACCAATATATAAGGGAAATGGAAAAATGGATAATTTGTCAAGAATATAACCATTTCGTTACTTTTGAAATTCATGCTCTGAATAATTGTTGGTTCTTGTCTTGGTCATAGCACAAGTGCAGTGTATGCTGTATGAAAAGGCCTAAGTTTTGTATCAGTGTAAAAACATTAATAATCTGTAGTTGTGCATGTCCTCCTAGCGTTTAATAACGGGCACCAAAACATTGTAGTATTGAATCTAGTTGCATGTTTTTAGCTTTTCATTGTACATTATTTTCTTTTGCAGTGGGGTTATGGAATTGCAGGTGGGAGACCATCAAGAGCAGATTGGAGGTATAGACCATACTAGGAGAGCAGTTATTGGTGGCATTGCCTTTGAAATGCTGATATGGATGCCCGCGAACTGTGGTGCAGATTATCTAATATGAATGATTATAATGTTATAAGCACTATGGATTACATTTTACTTTATTGTAAGCCAGAAGTACCTTTTGTTTTTGTAACATTTTATTTTCTTGTATCCAGTAGTAGTACAGATGATGGAAATATGCATTGGCGTCTGTTAGATCTCTTTACAGCCATGATATTGGTTTATGATTTATTCTAGTACGGCAATGTCAAATTTCGTGCCATGAATTGTTCGTTGTGTATTGTCATATGCGTATGATCCAGAATAAATAATATCTTTTTCCGAGATTTTATACTTGTAAATAATGTATTACCACTCAGTTAAGGGATCTTGCCTACTAATAGTGACTAGTGCGTCTCCAACAATGTTCTTAGTTGAACAAAGATGCAAGATTTACCAAAAAAAAAAAAAAAAGCACAAAGATGCAAATAACACATCAGAACATGGAAATCGATGGAATCGATCTAGGAACTATGTTACACCCGAATCTCCAACAACAGCAAATAGAAACTGAAGAGTGAACTATATTTCATTGGGATCAATCATTATGAAAGATACCATGTCCCACAACTCATCTCATCAGTGTGATGAATATGTATATTGATATATTGTACGGGGTGGGCATTAAACGTTGCCAATGCTGTATGCTGGGTCTCATACATATGCCGAATACATCAAATGGCATTAAGACAAACCAACAAGGGCCTACGAAGTGAAATATGAAATTCCTAGAGTAACAGGAACAAAACCTTGAAGGCTTGTATATGGAATGTATGATGTTCACGGATCATGGGTGGTGAAGCAGGTGGTTGGAGACCACATGTGCCCAAATTTAGGGAATGAAAATGCTTTTCGAGGCTTGGAAACCTGCTGGCCCTGTGGTACAGGTATTAAGCTTATCATCTTTTCAGCTTTCAACTGTGCCCTTCTCAGCTTGTTTACAATCTTATCCATAGACGACGATCTCTTCTTTTCCAAATTCATCTGTGTCAAACGTTACGTTTTCATGATCAGGAAACACAACTATAAATGCCTCTGCTTCAGTTGTTATTTGATGACCATTTTCTATACGTAATCTATTTTTTGATAAACTTTTTTCTATACAGCATGAGAACAAATAGGGATAAAACCTCCTTTAATGAATTTAATATCTTGCTTGCTTACAAGATAATATGAATTTGTGTTAAGACTCATACGAGAAAGTTCAATAAACAGCTTGTGATGAATAAAAAAGTAAAATACCTCTAGTTTTCGTATTGCAGCTTCAGCCTTTGCCTTCTGCAAACCCTCCCACGCAATGATTTTGGCTTCCTCTCTTTGAAACCTGCGCCAAAGTACAAGTTCCCGGATAAATACATAAATAAAACAATGACATTATATCTCTTTTGTTCAATGAAGGAATTATCTTGCTAATAATGATCTTAGGTAATGAACGGCGTGATAGTAGATTTTGGAATTCATTTTGCATCCTCCGAGTTCCTTTTATTATATTTGCAGAACATACTTGGAAATGTCCGATGTTGACTCTGGAATATCCCAACGTGAAGTTTGAGCTTCGGTATTACTTTCCTTCAAGTCTTTACCATGCAGCGAGCTCAGCTTGGTAGCATGACTCTTGGACCACCTAATAGAAGTTGCTTGACTATCAACCTGCACATCTCTAACCTCTAACTTAGTAGAATGACAATTTTTTTGATCCATAGCCCCAATAGCCGAAGATTTTGGAGATGAGTGTGCATCATTCTCTGTCTCCGGAGAGCTCATTTGGGTACCTTTATCACATTTTGAGAAAGGAGATATCGCGGTGTCCTCCTTCTTAGTTCCATCACCTTCCTCATCTGTAAATGAAAATAAACTGGAACATTTTAAAGATGTAGATGCTCAGATGTCAACATATAGTTATAGAATAGTATCTGGATTATGGTACAATTGGAGAAGCTGTGTCCACTATTCTAGCATATAAATTGTTCACGAATTCATATATTTATTTTTCCTTATACAATATCAATGGTTAAATGATTATTGGTCATACTCAACAAGCATATTCAACCCCAAGAAATCATTGGTCATGTTCATCCATGTGACTGCACAAAAAAGCAGAAAACTTCCTTAATTATACCAATATACCTCCCATAGATAGCCCAAGACAATAATTATATTGCCAAATTGAACAAGGGTATATATATATATATATATATATATGATCAACCAATTACCCATGTATTATGTATACACTTGACACAGCAAAATCCTTTCATTCATTCATGAATTTGTCTTGTTCGCCTATGGTGAATTGGTGATCTGAATATAACAACTTCCACTAACGTTTATCCATACACAGTATCTTATATGGAATATGCAAAATAACTTTAACTAGGCTGCCTCTGAACAAGAACTCCATACCTTGAGAATTAGGCGAAGATGGGTCACACAGCAGTTCTGACCATGTAGGTGCGCTACACACTGATGAGAGACCTACCCCATTCTCGTTTACCACAATACTAGAATATTTTATACCATTGTCTATATCATAACGGGGACCAAAAACAGCATCATGTGCATCAAAATGGTGAGCAGAAAGAGCATCCGGTGCCAACACTCCTGTTGAAAAAGGGGAACCTACCATTAAGTTTTTCACAACCAAACCTTGGCACAGTGGAATTGTAGGTGAATAATTTGAGTAGTAGGCTGTTCCTGGAGGCACAATTGGACCACTTTTTGATTTTGGTCTCCGCTGAAGTTGAGCATATGATGATGAACTTTTGTTGTTAGCATAGCCTGAAAGAGGACTACAAATCCACCTCTCAGCATCATCCCATTTTGAGGGCATTGTTCTTCCACTGTTGATGGGTGTCAAGCCAGCCACACTGGCATGCCTATGGCTGCTACTTGCTGCCTGCAACACTCTCTCTGAGTTCCATCCCTTTTGGCTCCCAAGGTTGTTTTCTCTGTGGTTTGGTGCACTAGGGCTTAGAAATGAACCCAGTTTCTGGGAGGAACCAGAGCTCTTTTTCATGATTTGGAGCTACTTTTGTTTCCCAAGCCCTTAGGGAAGCACCATGGTTATGGTGCTATGAATATGGAAAAGTGAACATGTTTTGGCTGAACCCTGCTTCTTGTTTCTACTTTTAAATGAGGTTGATATGATATCTGTGAGTACAATAGCCTGAGAAGATTCGTTGTACACAAGAAATAAATGATATTAGATTTTGACCACTCGTGACTCCATCACTCGGTAGGGGTAATCCAGGTCACACCAAAGCAACAGAGTCCTTGAAGGGGACGAGTTGTGCATTAATATGTGACAGTAAATGCTAGAAAGTCAGGCGTTACTGATTGTGTTGCTAAGATGACATCTTATCATCAATCTTTGTCAAGTAGCAATGATGGATAGACGGTTTTATTTACCTTTTAATTAACTAACATTTTCTTTTACCATCAATAATATAAGAATATGTACAACCATAAACCATTATATTATATGTGGACAACTGTAGGTTGAGACATTTCACGTAAGTCCAATTCCAATGAATGAAGCCATTTTCTTAAGATAAGAACCATTGCAATACGGTGGAATGATGGGTGTCATGAAGGTGGCGTTACAAGAAGAACAAGACAAGAGAGATGAGCTGTGAGATATTGTGCACAGTTGCATAAAACATATCCTTGCATTTGTCATGTCGTATCCCAAACTGATTAACTGCGACCACCAGCCACATAGTAAAAATTTCTATCATGAGGGGTAAATAGTTTAAAATTCATTTTTTTTTTCAAACATGGTAAGCATCTTCATTTTTCAGTTCATGGTAATTGATGTGGCACAATTTTCAATCATCAAAGCCATATATATAAGTGAACATGAGAAAATGGGTGTCGTATCTTTTATCTGTTATAGCAACACCAGGACTAGATGGCTGAAAGTTCAATCAGTATTGCAGTTTGTTTGTGGGGTTGGGATAGTTCCTGAATGAAACTTGTCCTGTATATAGTCCCCACTGTGCAATTTACTTACCCTATCTGCTACACAAGCAAATAATGCCTTCTGTGGTTTCAGTGGGATCCTATGAATGAAAATATCATCTGACCTGTACACATGTACTGTACATAAAGTCAAATATCTTTTCTTTATCAGCGAAAAAAAGTAATAGAAAATTTTATTTGCACTCTCGTTTAATCGTTCAGATGACTCTTGAGATGGGTGAGGAGCTCTTCTTTGTAGTTGGTACTCTTGCGGAACACAATTACATCATCGGCATAAGTTTCTAAATATGAACGATTCCCAATTCTGGTGCATCTCCATTTGAATAATACGAGAAGCCTCAATATGTATGTTCACCGTATCTAATTAATTCCACAACAAAGTGGGAAAGACTCCATAGTAGTGTACCCCTGGACCTGGTCATGACTAGTGAAGCTCCACCACCTTAGCTTACCGTACGCGCCATCCTTAATTTCCTACATTGTTCCATCCATGAATCACTTCAAGGATAAGGATTACAACATCATCGCTGCCTTTTCTGCCTGGAATAACACACTTTGGGTAATGGATGGGTGTTTGCATAGGCCAATTATTTTATTTTAGACTCTAAAACTCAAGAAAATGATGTACAGATTCTGAAGCTTTTGAGGTTGGTGAACACATCCATGATTTCCGTAGAAAGTGAAGGACCAACAAATTTCATAATCACACACACAGCTTAATAAACTGAGGAGAGTAGGTACGGTCAACGTCAGTATACATGCCTATCAAGTTTCAAGTAGTATTACTAGTTACTAGTTATTTATCTAAGTGTGTTGCTAAACAGTGTGAGTTGGTGTCTTGCTTAAAGAATCAACAAAATAAAATGTATTATTGTAAAATTAAAGAAAGTCGTGCTAATAAGTGCAGTAAGAAGGCTAGTTAAGGAATCCAAAAAAACAAGATTTTATGGAAAACTAAATATACAACTTCTTAAAAATAATAAATACATCATTTTTTAATAAAAACTTGTTTTTTTTAAGCAATGCCTTCGGGACACTTGTTAGCATTCTTCAATTAAAAATATCATTTCTCAATATATTTACTACACCATTTCCCCATCAAATCATGTCTTTTTAATTTCTTAGCCAATCTTCTTATATTCGATCCTCTTTATCCAAGATTCTTCTCCCTCCTCTCTTCATCCAAATATTTGAATTAATATAACGACTAAGGAAAGAGGTATATCAGTCGTTAGCTTAGTCCAACGACTGATGTTTGGATGAAGAGAGGATGAAAATAGATTTTAGATAGAGAGAAACTAAATCGTTGCTTTTGGATTTCTTCTCACCGAAAAATCCACCCACCAAATTGGGTATTGGACTATTGGTATCTCCTGACAAAACCCAATCAAGGCCCGGGGATCTTTCTCAATAATCAATAATCAATATGAAACATTTTCCAATTGCACACTAACTAGTGTAGTGTCTCATGCGTGTAATCCATTGTAATGAGTATAATATATTTTATTTTAGGCTTAATTATATTTTTGGTCCCCAATTATTGATTATGTGCAATTTTGGTCCATTTGGTTTTTTTTGAACTCATTCGGTCCCCTTATTTCTTCAATGTTGCAAATTCGGTCCTTCAGTTCAATGTCCGTCAATTTTTCAATGATCAATAGAGATGAATCAATGCTTTAAACATATAGAACCTTTTGTTGAGCTTATGTAATTAAGGACCATGTGGTAGAACAAAAAAAAAGTCTCATAAAGGAGGAACAAACCCTAAATGACATAGAGAAAGGATTGAATCATGTTGAAATGTTGAAACAGAGAGACAGAGGAGGGAGAAGATCAACTAGAGGTTCTATGCGCTTAAAGCAGTGGTTCTTCTCTTTTGATAATGGAAAAATTGACTGATATCGGACTGAAGGAAGGAATTTGCAACATTGAAAAAATAAGAGGACCAAATATAATTAAAAAAAATCATAGGGATCAAAATCGCACATGACCAGTAATAGAGGGACCCAAAAGTGCAATTAAGCCTTTGTTTTATAAAGAAATTATTTACATCAGTACAAATCATTTTTCACTTATACTTATCTTTTAGCTGTTGATCTTATTTTCATATAATGAAATTGTAATTTTAATTTTAGTAGTAATTTATACTGTTGGATGTAAATAAGTTCAATGACTGAAAATAAATGTAAGTGAAAAATGATTTACACTAATGTAAATCAATCTCTCCTCAAATTATATAGAGAGAGGAGGGATCAATTTAAACCAGTGTAAGTCATTTTTTGCTTACATTCACCTTCATCCATTGATTTATTTTCATCCAACAGTGTAAACTATTCAAATCACAATCACTCGTGGATGAAAATAAAACCAATGACTTAGGGTGAGTATAAGCAAAAAATGACTTACACTGATGTAAATCGATCCCTCTTTTTATGTATATAAGTTGTTTCAAGTGAGGGGTATTTTTATATGAGAGTGAGAGGAACAATTATGGGTCATTGGATCACACATGAATGATCAAGATTAGAACATAAAGTCATGTGATTTTTTTAAGTGATCACATGACCACTAACTAACTTCTAATCTTGACTATCCATATGTGGTTTAATGATCCAGATTTGCTCTTCTCAGTCTCATAAAAAATTCCCCTCTCACTTAGTATGTGTATATAGTATACCTCTCTATAGTTAATATTTAAACATACTAAATGATAAATTTTGATATTAAAATTCGGATTTAATTGGTATGCATTGACAATGTAAAGATTTTTTACATTGTCAATCAACCATAGTTTGACATATCATTAAAAATGTTTGAACTTTATCCCAACTACCTTAAAAGTCATCCATACTATGATTTCTTATTGGTTGACAGTATAAAAAACTTTACAATGACAATTCATACCAATTAAACTTTTAAAATTAATACTTTTGGGGGTATACGTATTAGGATCCGATTCCTTTAAAGTGAGCAATTCATTTTAGAGAGTAAAGTAAGTAATATCAACCATTGATGAATAAATCAAGAATTGATATTAAGTGCACATACATAACAAATCATGGATATGTTGTAATATAAACCCATGATTTTCTTATAAAGGAGTTAGATCACTTATTTTATGAGGAGTGCTAGCAACACACTCTCTAACACTCTTTTTCCAATACATTCTCTCTTATTGCTTGAAGTTCATATGAGTCTCACTAATTTATGTGGGTCCCACTTGAATTTTGTAGGACCCACATGAATTTCAACCAATAGGAGAAAGTGTGTTGGAAAGAGAGTGTTAGAGAGTGTGTTTCTAGTATATATGCTCATTTTGAAGGATCAAAATCCCACGTATTAAAATTGATTTAGTGAAGCTTTTATTCATTACCTTCTACAGAAATGAATTTAAGTGAAAATGGCTCATATGGAAAATCATTGAATTGAATGCATTTATAGCAAAAGTTTAGCATTTGTATTATTCAATATCATTAATTTTCTTTAATGCAATTTTCTTGATTGTAATTTAATATCAATTATTTTTTTAAACGCATAGTTAACAATTAAAATAGGCAAAATTACACTTTTTCTTCCTTAACTTAATTATTTTGTTCAATTTGGTCCCTTAATTTTTTTTTTTTGTAACAAACTAGTCTCATATATTTATCAATGTTAATAATATCAGGCTAATTGTTATTCTTCATTCAACTTTGTTAATCGTGTCCGTTAATTCCACAACTAGACGTACTACGTGGTTGGTGACCTAGTTGTTGTCATTGGGGGTATATGTGTTATCTTCATCCTCTTTAAATGGTGACCTATAGTTCATGGTTCTCAATCTTCTTCCCTACAATCATGGCTACAGAGCTTGGTTTACATCTATCTTACTCAAACATCGATCTAAAGTCGTCAAAACGACGTCGTTTTGGCCAAGCCACAACGCCATGTTAGATACTTAACGGACACGTAAGATTGTTTGAGGTAGTGTTTATTAATGTTTAGATCAATGTTGTTAATATTTGTAAATATAAGAAATTTATTTGTCACACAAAAAAATTAAGGGATCAAAATGAATAAAACAATTAAGATAAGGAAGATTTTGCCATTAAAATACTACT
Organism: Ammopiptanthus mongolicus; assembly: GCA_039655645.1. Taxonomy (NCBI): domain Eukaryota; kingdom Viridiplantae; phylum Streptophyta; class Magnoliopsida; order Fabales; family Fabaceae; genus Ammopiptanthus; species Ammopiptanthus mongolicus. The sequence goes on along the minus strand of CM077343.1, from coordinate 100,248,526 downwards.
TTGTATTTATGGGTAAACGTCACACGATGCCAAACAAATTGAATAATTTAATCTGGGGTTCGGTTGCAATCGGTATCTATGTGTGTTATACCACCCAAAATCCTTGTCACATGAATCTGTCCAATGGCCACTCACTTCTCCCACACGCTGCCACATGGCTCTACCTTCTTCCTTATTGGTCATCCCACATTTTCAATATTTGTTGTCTTCAAACTGCAAACTACACAACTCCACTACCATTTTTCCTGTCCCTTCCCTTCCCTTGTGTTTTGTTTATTCCTTCCTTTTTATTGCGCCTTGTGTTACCCTTCTTTCTCTATTCATGCATTGCCTTCTCTTCCTTCCTCGTGCTATAATTTCATAGACCAGAACACACACACACACACACACACAGTTATACTTACAACACTTAGTTTTCTTCCACACCAACTGGCTGTAACGATGGCTTCTACTACCTTCTGTTACAACTCCCTTAATCCTTCTATGGCAGCTTTCTCAGCAACCCACTTTCCATTTCCTATGTATAAAGAGCTTTCACTTGATAAGTCACCTATTGTCAGCTATGGCTATCACCCCGGAAGCAGAACAACCAAGCAGATGAAGATTTTGAAGCTAGTGAAAGCAACAGTAGCTGAGGAAGCACATGCTGCTTGGAAGTCAACGCAAGCGGTGAGTGAGACTGAGAAAGGTGGGGATCGAACCCCTCAGAAGAAGAAGCTTCGGGTTCTTGTGGCGGGTGGTGGGATCGGTGGCTTGGTTTTTGCTTTAGCTGCAAAGAGGAAGGGGTTTGAGGTGGTTGTGTTTGAGAAAGATATGAGTGCTATAAGAGGGGAGGGGCAATATAGAGGTCCAATTCAGATACAAAGCAATGCTTTGGCTGCTTTGGAAGCTATAGATTCTGAGGTTGCTGATCAAGTTATGAGAGTCGGTTGCATCACGGGCGATAGAATCAATGGCCTTGTGGATGGCCTTTCTGGGTCTTGGTAAGTTCAATCTTAATCATATCTGTGATCTTAGTTTTTTTTTTCTTTCTTAATCAACTGCCACAGATGACTGGTTGGCAGCATTCACAGGTGCCAATGCAACAAAAATTATGGTTCTTAACAACGTTGATGTTAGTGATCCTAGTAAAAAAAATTCACTATTATCCTGTTTGCCAATGAGATTGATTAAAAACATTTGGAGTCTTGATCCAGGATACCCTGTAGCTCTATAAGACATTGCATGGATATGAGTTAACATGTATTTCTTTGTTTTATCTGACACCAATACACATAAGGAATTTGATCAATACTGTTTGAGAGAATTCTAGGGTCTGGCGCAGGTGCTTGTTACACATGTCCTATTATCATTGGAAAACAGCATCACAAGCCCCTATAGAATCGCACCTAAGTTTTGTCCTTGAAGTAATTGGTAGCAAAATTTACTTATGTATGATTCAGATACCTCACTAGATGAGTATATACCTTATTTTGTAATCTTGACAAAAGCATGTATCAATAGGATACAGCAAAACTGAAAATATTCCTTCCAGGTTCCAGCATAAATGCAAAGGGGAGTTCTGTTAATGTAAATCAGCATTTCTTTCTCAAACAAGAGTCTTGCTTCCTCAATATTTTATATAGGCTGAAGATTTTTTATACAGTATACTTTATGAAATTTTAGCCTGTGCTACCATGAATTGATATATAGTTGGTTATCAGGTACATCAAGTTTGATACATTCACTCCTGCAGTGGAGCGCGGGCTTCCAGTCACAAGAGTTATTAGTCGAATGGCTTTACAAGAAATCCTTGCTCGTGCAGTTGGGGAAGATGTCATTATGAATGCTAGTAACGTTGTTGATTATGTTGATCATGGAAACAAGGTAATTAAAGAAAGCTTTTATTGTGAAGATTCTCCTCATATTGTTATCATAGGTATTTTCGGAAGATTTTATTTCTTTCTTCAATAACATTCATTGGCAGACTAATGTAATGTGATTAAATATCGTTTGGTTGATTACTTTTGTCATCCTTTCCATAATTGCAGGTAACAGTGGAGCTGGAGAATGGTCAGAAATATGATGGAGATCTCTTGGTTGGAGCAGATGGTATATGGTCCAAGGTCTTACTAAATTTTCTTTGATTCCGGGCTTTTTGTTTAGCAAATTATTTTCCCCTTACAGAAATAAATTTATGCTTAGCATAACGAGTATAGTAGAGTCAAGAGTGCATCAGAGAAATATATGAAGTTGCTTATGGTATAAATATCCTTTAAGAAAAAGTTGGTCTTATTATGTTTGATGTGTGTGCTTTTAATTGCGTGCATGTGTATTGTGTGTTAGCCTTGTTCTTCCAATTAGATGTGCTGAACTCTTTATACATTTTCGTCTATAGGCCCCTACTTTCTATCTAATACATTCATTCCTAATCCTATCTTGTCTTTCTTAATTTTGTGAATAGGTGAGGAAAAAGTTATTTGGGCCAACAGAAGCTGTTTACTCTGGCTATACTTGTTATACTGGTGTTGCAGATTTTGTGCCTGCTGACATTGAATCTGTTGGGTAAGCTGGCCATTAGTCATGTCTTATAGTTATATGCCTATTTGTCCATTTTCACTGCCTGTTTTTTTTTGTTAATATTACTTATATCATGTTGAGAAGCTTACCTGAACTTCCCTGCTGGAAGGTACCGAGTATTCTTAGGACACAAACAATACTTTGTATCTTCAGATGTTGGCACTGGAAAGATGCAATGGTATGCATTTCACAAAGAACCTGCTGGTGGTGTTGATAGCCCCAATGGTATGTTATCTTAATGTGTTGGAAATTTGACATCTGTTGTGATCTGTTTATAGACATAATTTTTTAATTGTTCTGTCCTGTCTTCTAAGTAACTGATGCTGACTTTGAATATATAGCAGATAAAGGAATTGATTCAAAAAGTTCTTTATCTGGAAAGAATTTTCAACTATTGATGTACCGTCAAATTGATTAATGAGTTTGACATTTTTGGCAAAGATAATTTGTATGCTCTGGTCACTGATTATCCACTGTTCTGCCAATAATTGCTACAGATAGTGAAACATTTGTGCCATTATATATGGAAAAGGGAAAGTAAGCCAGAAGAAGCTGCTCATGGCATCATCTTTTTTTTTTTAAGAGATTAAGAAAGCATAATGCATACATAACACAAATTATTTTGAGATTACCTAATAATTGTATTTTGTTAAAATACAAAGGTGCACTTAAATGGCACTCTAGTCCATTCTACATTAGACTTTGTTTCTTCTTCGGTTATTGACTTTTTACTCCATCTTTCTTGACATATAATAGAAAGGCTTCTATCAAGTTGGTATTTAGATGAAGAGATTGACAGGATTCCGTTACAGTAACTGTGGCATTGGAAATTTGGAAATTGGATGACCTTGAAAAAACAATAGAAATTTTATCTTTATTTTTCATCATTTTATATGAATTTTTTTGAATCTTATCATATCTAATTTCTTAATTCTTTCTGCACGGCAGGAAAAAAGGAAAGGCTGCTTAAGATATTTGAGGGCTGGTGTGATAATGTAATAGATTTGCTAATTGCCACAGAAGAAGAGGCAATTCTGCGACGAGACATATATGACAGGACGCCAACAATGACATGGGGAAAGGGTCGAGTGACGTTGCTTGGTGATTCCATCCATGCCATGCAACCAAATATGGGCCAAGGAGGATGCATGGCTATTGAGGTATATATTTCTTTTATCTTCTCATATTTTTGTCTATCCTTCCCCTCAATGAAGTTTGAATTTATTTTCACTCTTCAATTAACTTCAGCAATTTCGTACATGACCTAATACATATATTAAGTTACTTATCCCTGGTTTTCTGGGCCTAGGTATTTCAGACTTTTTCTTTTTCTATATGCTTGCTTTTCTATAATTTTTTCATTATTCTTTTCTTGACAAGGCTGTAGAAATAAACAACTTTATCCCATTGACATATACAGAACTAACAAAAATAACATGGATTAAATTAAAATATTCGCTACTTGTAGATGCTATCAACATCAACAAAATGAAACAATCATATGGGACATTCAAACGATGAAGTAAAAAAACCTTTTCTTAACCGGCTTATTTCATCATTACAGGACAGTTATCAACTTGCATGGGAGTTGAACAAGTCATGGGAACAAAGTATAAAATCCGGATCTCCAATTGACATTCGTTCTTCCTTACAGAGGTAACAAGCCATTCACTTGTCAAATATGCAAATGAATTCTAAATTTGAATCAAAAGATGCTTAATAACAAGTATTCAAAATCATGGAACTCTTGAGAGGGAGGAAAAACACTAGAAATGCTGATATCAAATAATATAAAAATAATGAATTTGCTTACTTGATTTAAATAGAGCGATGCTTTCACGTCATTTTCATATTGATTGATTTGATAATAAATCTCTTTGATGACTCATAGCATCTGTGTTTTCCCCTTTCCATTGTTGCTTTCAGTTACGAGAGAGAAAGAAGAGTACGAGTTGTGGTTGTTCATGCAATGGCTAGAATGGCAGCTCTGATGGCTTCCACCTACAGGTTATATCTGGGTATTGGTCTTGGCCCTTTAGAGGTAAGAACTATAGTTTTTAAAAAGTGATAATAAAGTGAATGTGAAGGTGAAACTTCAAATTCATATGCTGCCCACAAATTCATGATTGCTTTCCTCCCTCTGCAGTTTTTGACCAAGTTTAGGATACCACATCCTGGAAGAATCGGAGGAAGGTTTTTTATTGACAAGATGATGCCTTTGATGTTGAGCTGGGTCTTAGGTGGCAATAGGTAATGATGAAACCCACATTCCTTTGCTAAATAATTTTTGTCATTAATTATTCTTACTCCTGTCCTCTCATGCAACTTGCAATGTATGTTAGAAATTTGAGTCCGAAATCCAAAAAAGGATGAGAAGACAGGGAAGTTGAGAAAACTAATAATAGTGAAAAATACTTCCAAGTTTTGCAATTTTTCTTCCATCATTTACTTACAAAATGAAAACGATGCTCCTTTTGCAGCTCCAAACTTGAAGGTAGACCACTATGTTGCAGACTCTCAGACAAAGTATGTCCCTCAAATACAGTTACTTTTGTATTTTCTTACTAAGAAGAAATGGTAGCTGATATTTTATATGGTCAGGTCTATTAGATTTTATTGTGATCTAGATGCTAATAGGCATTTGATTTTTTTGTTTTTTAAGGCAAACAACCAGTTACACAGATGGTTTGAAGACGATGATGCACTTGAGCGTACTATTAATGGAGAGTATGTCTATGGACCAATATGAATGAATATCATCATCCTTAGCATATTGCCTACCATATATGTTGATCACATAACTGTTGGGTGCATCCTTCTTGGTTGAATTATAGGTGGTTTTTGTTACCATATGGAGATGAAGCATGTCTTTTGAAACCTATATGTTTAAGTCAAGATGAGATGAAACCCTGCATAATCGGGTATGCCTACAATTCCACCTTCTTACAATGGAGTGACAAATCACACAACGGCTGTGAAATTGTACCTATTATTCAATTTATTGAAATTCTCTGACCGTACCTAACAGATTTTGGATGTGTCTTTTAAAACAAAGGCAAAGTTCATACTTCTTGATCACCAATATTGTGCATTGTACCATTCTCAATTATCATAGAAAATATTTTCTTTTAACTTTCAAACCATTTTCTAATATGTTATTGTGATTGCAGTAGCACGCGGCAAGAAAATTATCCTGGGAGTTCAATTATAATACCTTTACCCCAGGTAACAAAATTTATCATGACCTGAATTAAACATGGTTCCTGTTGGGGTTCAACAAGACCAATTAGGAATAAAGAACTCTCCTATGCACACAAACCAAAACAAGCAAGCATGAAAGCAACAATGCACATAAACCAGCAACAATAAAACCGAATTAAAACCAAGATAAAGGGAAAAGAAAATTGCACACAAGATTTACGTGGTTCGGTCAATGCGACCTACGCCCACGGGAGAGCATCTTCCACTATGATCAACAAATGAGAGTACACCATGGCTTTCCAATAGAAACCTTCCCCCAACCTTATTCTTGATCCTCCATGTGCTTACCACATGCCTCCAAGAACCCTAGATTGTAGTTTCTATCCCTAAGCTCTTCTACCCTCAATGTTCAAGAAAACAATAGAGAACCCTTGGTCCTTGCCTACACCATGTCCAAGATGAACATACAACAATTCCCCAAGTATATCTTTCACACTCTATTTTCTCTCAAACCCTTTGATCCCAAACCGAAGATCACTATCTCTATCTCTAATCTCAGATTTCTCTCAAGCTCTATTCCTTTCTATGACTCATTGATCATTCCTCTTTTTTCACCTATTACAAGATATGTATATATATAGACCCATGCAACAATCACTAATAGATTATATAGATGAGTCATCAATCCATGTGAAGTTCTAATCCGAGTGAATCTTGAAGTTCTCCACCTTCCACAACTGATTTCTAACAGTCTCGGACAAAACTGTTATAACAGGTATTCGCCCCGCGAGCACTTCTTCGTCCCGCGAACCAGAGAGCTTCATAATCCTGATACTCACATTTGCCCCGCGAACACTACTTCGCCCCGCGAACCAAAGAGCTTCATAACACTGATGCTTGCATTCGCCCCGCGAATGAACCTGCCCTGTTGCTCGCAGAAAACACTGGTCTCTGTCTCGCCCCTCAAAGATCATTTCACCTAGCGAATTATATCAGAACAGAACCTTGTGATTTTTGAGTCATTCTTCACAGTTCCACACATAATGGTCTTGAACATCATGTTTCTATTTTGAAGGTTTCTAATACGCATGCTCGTATTCACTATAAAGATGGTGCCTTCTTCTTGACTGATTTGCGTAGTCAACATGGCACCTGGATCACTAAGTAAGTAGAAGAAATGCAAGGGGGTACTATCTTTTATTTAAGTTTTAAATTCTTGAAAATGTATATTTAATTTCATTCTCATTTTATTTTCAGCAATGAAGGAAGGCGGTATCGGTTACCTCCAAATTATCCTGCTCGTGTCCGCCCATCTGGTGTGATTGAGTTTGGTTCTGATAAGGTGAGAGATGATCCCTTTAGATGTCCTAAAAAACGTAGTGCCATTATCCATTTTGGACATTTGGTCTTTAGAGATTATAATAGGTGCAGGCTAGAGAGGAAAGAATAACAACCTTTCACTCCAAACTGATCTCGACTAATCCACTAACTTAGGCTCCTTCAACTTTTTTTACTGTGTGAGAAGAGTGACAAAAGTGTGCGAGTAACATTTTCCTTCTCATTTATCCAACACACGTGTGTCGAGTCGTGCATCCTGACAGTCTTTTATGTATATTAGTTACAATATCCTTGCCTGAAAGTATGCCAATTTGCTATAAATGGTGCATTATTTAGTGTCTAAGAATTAAACTTATTTGCAGGCTTCATTCCGTGTTAAGGTGACAAGATCTGCTCCAAGAGTGTCTGAGGAGGAAGGGACACAAAAATTCCAGGAAGTATGATCATGGTTCTGTTTAGTTACAATTTGTCTTCTAACTTTAATGCTCTGTTTGGTTCAAAAGGATGAGAGGGATTTTAGTGGAAGGGAGGGGAAGGGATGAGAGAGATTTTATTTAGATATTGTGTTTGTTTAGTTAGAAGAAGGGAGGGAAAATAACCCTATGCTTGTTTGGTTCAGAAGGGTAGAAAAGAGATTTTAAAACTAATTACCCTTATAAGGGCTAAATTGTGCTAATTACCAATGAGTCTAACTTCTGATAATTAGTTATCGGGACAATCTTTAAGGGAACCAAAAAAAAAAAAAAACAATTTTGTTCACTTTTTTAAATATTAAATATATTAATTTCCAATGAAAAGTTTCTTTTCTTGCTTCCTTAATGTTAGGACACTCGTTAGCATTCTCGTAAGTTATATTGAGCTGTAAAAATTGATCCGGCTCTGATTATGGGGACAGAAGGTGTTCGCTTGTCATAGGTAATAGGTTATGTTGTCATATGTTATAATATATACTACGCGTGGAAACCAGATTGATGAACGAGTATCCAGTATTTCGATGCTGAAATCTAAAGAGTTCCCCCCATTAGTTGGTATTCTATATTTTTCGTTAATAATGCCATTAGTAACTTCAATAATCTTAATTTACCTGTGGTTCAAATGGTTTCAGACTTCCCACCTGCCCCGGCTCGTTCAACCTATCAAGTAGCTGCCTTGCCATTTGATGCAAAGATTGAAATTGAGTGTATAGCTGCACTATAAGTACCAGTTTTAATAGTTTACCTGGCTCCTTCAACAAACTCAGGTTAATAATGCAGGAGGGAACACATCCTCGGTTTTTCTCTCAAGATTATGTGCCCATTAAAAATGAAAGAAATAAGTCAGCGACAATGTTTTTTGTTTGAAGCTTTTGTAATATTGTATCACATGAGATGGGCAATGATCGAGTATGAACTGAGTGTTCCAAACAGGATCTTAGGCTAAAATTTCAAAGAAACCTCCTTTAACTATGGAAAATGTGCAGAAAACGCCCTCTACTTTGAGCATGCTTGGTAAAATTAGTTGTTAGCGGATAAGTTAATTGATAGCGGGTAATTTACAGCGGATGAGGTAGCTGATAATGGATAAGCTAGTTTATTTTCTGTGGAAGTGTTTGATAAAACTAGTGGTTGAACTAGCTGAAAAATATAAAATGACATAAAAGAACATTTTCATTAATGATTTTATATAAAAGAGAGAGAAGAAGAAAAATATAGAATTAGATGAAGATAATAAGAATAAAAGTGGAAAGAAAAATGAAACGCTATAAGCTATATGTTCAAACGCTACTTCAAGTAGCGTCTGAAAAAAATGCTATAAGCTCGTGAAAAAACGCTATAAGCTCGTGACAAAGATGTTTACCAAACGGGGCTATTTTTTCATCCGCTATAAGCTCATAGAAGTTGTGTGCCAAACAGGCTCTTTGAAAACTCAATATAAAATATTGATGCAACAAAAGCAGAATTTTGGATTTCAAGATATTAGAAAGGATATTTTAGTCAATCTATTTAAAATATTTTAAACACATTTTCTCTTCCCTCCAAATATCCCAAGATTGAATGAGTGTCAAAATTGAGTGAAGGGTGATTTTGATCCCTTCCATTCCTCTCCCTTCCAAAAAATTGAAGCAAATAAGAAAGGTTTATAAAAATTGCATTTTCCCTTTTCTTTCATTTTTCCTCAAACAAACACTAGTTTCACATTATCTAAACATATTCCAAGGAATGTAGAGGTTGGAAATATGGATGGCTGCGTTTGTTACAATGTTAGAAAGTTTATTCCCAGGTATTAAATATTCCCAGGAATAAAATAACTTTCATTTTCCCATGATTTTATTCCCAAGGAAGGGGGTGAGAATAAAAGGTTCTCATGAAGGTGAGAATGAAATTTGTATAACTATCTCTATACCTCACTTTTATAAATGATTCTCAGGAATGTTATAAATATTATCCAAACACTTTTTTAATAAACGGCCGGGAATAAGATTCCCATCATTATTTTCCTGAAAAAGTTATTTCTAAAAATAATTTTCGAAACCATGAAACAAACGCTACCTATGTATAGTTACGGAATAGTTGTACAGCACAAATGGGACCTAGGGCTATCTGCATTCTTTTAGTGCAGCGTATTAAACAACAATGCCAATCATTTAGGATCTGAAGTTTGAACATGTCGCATGAACTTTTGATTGAGATTTACAGAATGAAATTATACACTTATTGATACAAGAAAAGAAAGTTGAATTAGTGTCTCTGATCTCTTTGTAATTCTTGTGTGTTTTATTTGTGCCTATTTACTTGAAGGGCTTAGCAGAATTTATTACCCTGGTTACCAGTTTAGCGTGGTACTCTTTGGTATGCATATGTGGTACCAATAGGCGATTCGTAACTTCTTATCATATAGTTGTAAGATTTTTTTTGACAGTAATTGTGAAGTATTATGTTATACGCAAGAACTAGTATATGTGGTTCGTATGATTACCGAGGATCCGATAACTATGTTTACGACATATCTTTATTTGGCCTATGTTGATCGTAGTACGGATGGTGCCTCGTATAGGGATGTCAACGGGAAGAGGGTGGGGAGTGGTCCCCCGCTCCCCGTCCTCGCCCCCCAGATTGTCCCCCGTCCCTGTTCTCGATCCTTGCCGTGAGGAGCTTTTCTCCCCTGTTGTGACACCCTCAATCCGGTGTTACTTTCGTAACCCAAAACACCAATTAAAAGGTTAAAAGATAAGCTACTAAAAGCGAAAAACTAGGCAACGATAGTCTGGAACCATATCTCTAAAACTCATGGCCATCAGTAGCCGCTAACAGACTACCCAAAAATCGCTGCCCCAAAAGAAAAGTCTACACCCTAAGCTGGTCAGACTAATAAAACCCATTGGACAATCCTCCAAAGGAAGGTCCAATGCTAGAACCAGGAGAAGAACCCTGAGAAGCTACGTTCCTGTCCTCCTATGGATGAGGCTCGGGAGCATCCATAGGATGATACTCCGGGTTGTCATGAGGATCCTCCTCAGAGTCTTCCTCCTCCTTCTCCTCTTCCTCCTCATCCTCCACTACCTGCTCGCCCGCTTCCAAAATAAAAGGCGGGGGAGGTGTCTGTGGTGGCTGTTGCTGCGGGGGCTGTGCCGCGTGGACAGGATGCTCAACCAGCCCCTGCTGCATAAGAGCCTGCAGCAACATCCAGATGAGAGGTAGAGGTACCTGGATGGTCTCCACAGTGTGGGTCCTCTCATGAGGTCCCATCTCCATCGTCCCTCTCAAGGTGCAAACCGATCCTGTATACGTTGCGCTCTCTACTCCAGGGTGAATAACCCACGCAGTTGGGTCCTTTCTCCGATCAAATACTAGGGAGCGCAACCCCGAGTGAGCGAGCTGCTCCGATATTGGCTCCATCTGTACAGGATATAATATATATACCAAAAGGACATACCAGTCCAGAAAATATGCAAGGATGAAAAACCAAAATATGAATCCAAAACCGACAACTACATGCCTAATCCAAACAGCAGATTCATACAATATATCTCACCAAATATCAGCATGCACCATACAGTACAGCATGTGTAGTCATATACTAACAGTAGTAAATACACAAGGGTTTCGTACCCCACATCAACGTATCCTCTAAACGCATGTATGGCACTTCCATATATCTCTACTAATATTCAATCTAAATTTCCAGAAACCCCATCACCATAAAAGAACGAGTTAATCAGACTCAACGTCATTGCCCCGCAGGCACCAATGACAAACGCCGGAATTAAAATTCGGCAAAACGTGAGCACGTAACCGCCCAGGAAATAATACATGGGCGTGCATGTCAGTGGTACTCACTATTTATAAGTCATACTATATTGTCCTCTTCAATGGGCACAATACGCTCTCACATGGCACGTATGACATCATTGTCCATCAAGGCACAATGTTACATAATGACAATACGTCATCTCAGGTATTCCTTGCCATCAAGGTCCCCCGTTTCCACGGCACGTCTGCCCAACACACAAATGCATGAAAAAACTATTTAGTTTCCGATAATTGATCTTTGTCGTATCAATATTTCCTCGTTGTAGCATCAACGCTAACAACCACCATAATGTCTTAGACTCTTTAAGCCTCAAAAACATTTTTCTCAAAACATGACATCTAGTCCAAAACAACTCAAATCCAAACATCCCTAACCGATGCACCAATTTAGAATTTTGGATTCAAGAGTAGAAAAACATCCTCAAGCCTACAGGACCACAAAGATCGTCCCTAAGCCGACAGCACCACAACTAACACGGATCCTTGATCCACGTGTTTCTGCAGAACCCTAGAACACCGACGTCTCAGTTGCTAGTTTCTAAGCTTTAAAACCACTTTTCTTGAAAACTTAAAAACCAAAAACTCAAATCTCCGATACTTACACAAAGTCCTCGGGATCTGTTTTCTATAAAACAAATCATGGTCTAGAGACCATTTCTTTTTCTTTCTCCGTTTTTCGGTAAAACACACACCTTAAAACAAAGCTTGTAAAAACCTTTTTCCTTGGATAAAACCAATTAATTTGAAAATCACGTTTCTAAAAACGTTTTTGCTCAAACGGTTAACTTTATTAATTTAAAAATTAATAAAGGTTTTTAACGCCCTATTTATCTCAAAAACATCGTTTTCATTATTAAAAACACATTTTCACAACTCTGTCATTTTAAGTTACTTTTCTTAAAAGCAGTTATTTATTATTATTATTTCATTCCGAAAGAGATAATTAATTATTTTCTCTTAAATTAAATTAAGAAACAATAAAACATTATTTATTTTTCTCAATTCCACAGTTCAAGCTTTTAAAGCTTTTAAGTTACATGATGTCGGATCCTAATCGATATTAGGCCCTCTAATGCCTTAAATTCCACAGCAAGGCACACGATACATCTATACAATTATTCAACAATTATAGCATGTATCTACATATATAAGCAGTTATGTCATGCATAGTCAAATCAACAGCAATAAATAAAACAATCACCCAATAATCAGACACAGACATTTATTTATAATACAAACACCGATGCAGCACATAGCTGTCGGAATTGGAATTCCTCAGGTTTGTCCCCTTACCTCTCGAAGTTCCAAGGTAAGCAGCGGACACCCGATCACTCTGAAAACTGGCTCGAGTAACTGCCGATCACTACATACACACAATCAATAAAGGCATTAACTCAAAAAAACAAAGATTTCTCCTATTGCACCACCCCTAGGGTTCGGCCCTATTAAATTAAAAATAGCTAAGGAGCTCCAAAAATTCTCATTTCTTGGATAACACCCTAACTAAGTGTGATAACCTTAGATATCAACTCAAAACATCAAAAACCAACCAAAAACCCTACCCTACACTAAAGGGGGTTCGGCCTCTCCATCAAAAAACTGGACACAGTCTTGACATGAAGATTATCCGTTCGTGGATCTCAAAAAACCCTAACACGACTCGAATCGTCTCCCCGATCGATTATCGGTCCGAATATAATATATTATTTTTATTTTCGGACGTTAGGACGCATTTTAGCAAAAAAAATAGATGATTGAATTCTAAGACTAATGGTCTCGTCCGTTAGTCAAGATTAGGTCTTGATAGTAATAAAACACGATCATCCGTAAGACATAGATCGGGCTCCGTTTGAGTTTTCGGCTCAAAACTTAACCGTAGGCTCCTACGATTATATCAAGCATGACTATGATTTTAGTTTTCCCAAAATCATTTTCTAAAGCATAGATATATAAACTCATTAATTGAGTTTAGTGTTCTTAGAAAGTATAAAAAATCGGGGTGTTATACCTGTCCCAGCCCCCGCGGATCCCTGTGGTCCCCGCGGGGACCCCGAAAATGCTCAAATCTTAAGAAGAAGATAGGAATTTTTCTATCATGCAAACAAGAAAATTGCAACTAAAGTTTATAATTCCATCTTAGCAAACAATAATAGAAAGCATTATCATTAACCACCAAAATGTAATAATCTCTATGGCTTGTTAATAAAATACAAGAATAAAAAATGGAGAAACAAATGAAAACACCTTGAATCAGTGTTCTGTATTCTGTAATATAAAATATGAGGAACTATTCCAGCCATTTCAGCAACCATATCAAAACAAAGAAAGAATGAACTATTCAATAAATTAAAACAAACATGGGAAAACATGGGACAAACCTATTTTCAAAACCCATTCCAGCAACAAACATAGTAAGGAAAATGGCTAAAAAAAATGAAAACACGGTTGGTACCTGAGCAGTGACGGAGCCGCTAGTAGAGGTGGCCGAAGAAGCGAGCAGAGGTGGCCGAAGATGCGAGCGCGCGGTGGCAGGAAACGCGAACAGATCTGACGCAGACGGGAGCAGAGTGGAGGAGACACGAGCAGGGCTGGTGGAGGCGCAATCGAGCATGGCTGGAGGAGACACGGTGGTCAGCGGTCTCTGGTGGCGGTGGCGCGACGCTGTAGCCTCTAGGCTCTAGGGTTAGGTTTGAGACTCTTGAGAGTGAAGTGAATGAGTTATGAGGAGACTTTTCAGAAATGGAAATGGAAATGTGAAATTAAGAAAATGAGATTAATGAAAAGAGTTGGTGAGGTCTGTAGGTTTTTTTTTTAAAAGGCATTAAAAAGACGAAAAAGTCCGAAGGTATTACTAGTAGGTATTATATAAAATTAGGGTAATTATGTAATCTCCTCGGGGCGGGAACCCCGCGAGGAGGAGGGTATGATCCCCGTCCCTATCCCCGAATTGATCATGGGGGGGTTTTCTCCCCCGTTCCCGTGGAGCCCCGAATGGGATAGTCCCCGCGAGGATCCCCGTGCACGGGTGAAAATTGCCATCCGTAGCCTCGTATGTTGTAAGCAAGCGTTGCAAATAATATCTCTATAATAATTGACAGAGAATGGCAGACACTAGTATTTTATGTCACTGTTTGCAAGATATTTTCTTAGATTAGGACTATCATCATATAATGGTTTTCATTTTCACTTGTATGCAAGTATTTTGTCTAAGACAATAGGATTATAGTCCATAATTTGAATTAATGGGTGGGGATATTATTTTGAAAACATTGTTACGTGCAATTATTCAGCAAACAGTGTCCTAGTTTTTTCTCCCTAGCGTGGCAGGCCTTATCTCAAGAAACGATGTTCTTTACTATATTCGCATTCACATATTTCTGGCATATTTTTAAATCAATAAATAACATTTTCTTTTCTATATTCACGTTCACATGTATGTTCTTATCGAATATATGTTTGGCATGTATTTTGCTTTAAAACAGATATCCTCTGAAACTCAGATTGCCCCGTATGTATCCGAGCTTAGCTCTGTAGCTAAAAAAACTTTAGATTATTTAGGTGTTGAGTAACTCATTCCTTTTGGTCTTACGAATTATAGGATTAGTTGAAGTTCGAAACCAATTGTGTCGGTAGTGTTATTTCATAATTCTCCTTAGGAGAATTAGAACGTATAAATTGGACTGGAAACAATCAAGGATATAGTTGCTAAGTTTCCTAGAAGGGGTATAATGTAGAACTGTTGAACTTTTGCTAACAAGTGCTTTTGTTACAGTGAAGAATGACTCAAAATCTATGAAGTTCTGTTCTGATATGATTCATTGGGCGAATTGATCTTCGCGGGACGAGATAGAGACCTGTTTTTTTGCAAGCAACAGGGCAAGTTCATTCGCGGGGTGAATCAGCACGCTCATGAGGCAAAGATCAGTTATAACATAGTCGTTCAAGATTGTTTTCAATTAGTTGGGAGTTGATTAGTTGGTTGAAGGCTTCAACCTACTTGGATTTTAAGGCTTCACAATGATTGGTGGTTTGAGCTTCACAAGGATCAAAGAATTCACAAGGATCAAAGGCTTCACATAGATTGATGACTCATCAGCCTATTAATGATTGTTGTATAGGTGTATATAAGCATATCATGTAATAGGAATGAGAGACTTGAGAGGGACTTTGAAGGGCTTAATGGCTTGAGTGAGAGAGATATGAGAAAGATGGGTTTGTGAGATACAGAGGCAATAGGAGAGTGAAAATATACTTGGGAATTGTTGTATGTTCATCTTGGGATGGGACATGGTGTAGCAACAAAGACCAATGATTCTCTATTGTAATCTTGAACAAATTCATGGAGTGATTATAACAAGAGGGTAGAAAGTGTTTAGGTTTAGAAACTACAATCTTGGATAGATTCTTGAAAGCATGTAGAAAGCACATGGATGTACAAGGATTGAAGGTTGTGGGAAGGTTTCTATTGGAAAGACTTGATATAATCATTTGTTAATAATCATAGTAGAATCACTATTCTCTTTCGTGGACATAAATCGCATTAACCGAATCACGTAAAATCCGGAGTTCATCTTTTTTTATTGGTTTGCTTCTTATTTTCTATTGATCTTTGATCTAATTATTTGCATTGCTCGTGATGTGTTTTATTTTTTATGCGCAAAAAAGCTTTGTCACCCAAATTTCATAACAGTTGCCTCTCATATACATGTAGCCAAATGTTTTGTGAAAGCCGTTCTGTTCATTGATCAGTTGAAGGGTGTTTTAATTAGTCAAACGAATAGGTCCCTCGATGGTTACATATCAAAAGTACTAAATATGTCCATAATTCAATAATGGTCCCTGAATGGTTTTTGTGTGTTCTCAGTCTCAGAGTATGATGACATTGACAACTGACAAGCACAAAACCAAAGGCAAAATATATAGGAGCTAGGAGGACGATGGATGCATGAACTAAAGATGGTCCAACAATTACGCTTCTTTTGTTTCAGTAGAAGTAGAATATAAGTGTCCGTTCTCCACAACGGTTAAAATTAAATTATTTTAATAATCGATTATATTTATATTTAATTATGATGAGAATTAATTTTTATTTAAAATATATTTATTAAAAAATAATTTTAAAATTATATATTTCGTTTGAATGATATAAAAAAATTATTTTTATATAATAAATTATAAAAAAAGATATAAAATTATTTGTATAAAATAATATTTATTTGATAATTAGTATAAAATGGGATAATGTGATTGGTTTCAAAATAATCAAAAGTTTTTTTTCAAATAAATTTTAAACTTTTAGCTTTCTTGAAAATCATTTTTTTTATAATTTTTTTTTTATATTTTTAACTAATTTATCAAATATGTTAGATTAATTTTAAAATAATTTTTTTTAGAGAAAAAAGTTTTTTTTTCATGAAAGATAAGTTGTCCCAAACGTGTTCAAGAAGATTGAAGTAGAGAGAACGGAAGTACGTCAGAAAAACAACTTTAGTGTGTTTGTCTGAGAATAAAGAATAGAGAATAGGGAAAAGAAAAAATGTTTTGTTATGGGTCCAGCAAAAATATAATCTTTTCTCTTACGTTGAGATTTCATGCCCAACAAAATAGTTTTTTCAGTCTACCTGCAGACTAATATTATCTATTAATACAAAATTATTATTATATTGAAGGGGTAAAATATTATAATATATTATATATTTTATTTCTTCTCACTTTTCTCTCTTCCACCAAATAAACGAAGGGAGAATTCTTCATCTTTTACTTCTTTCTTTTTCCTTTCAATCCAAAGGATAATTTTTTTTTTTTCATTTTGTACTCATTTTCTTTTATCCTACTTCTTTCTATCATTCTAATTTTTTCTTCTCTACTTGATCCCACATACAAAGGCTTAATGATGCACACTACTAGTACTAGTCTAAGAAGTAGACATATAAAACACCAACCCAGATATAACAAAGCATGGAAGTTTAGACAAGCTTGCCTTAATTAATATTAATGTCAACAAACGGATAGTCACTGTCTCTCATGCATCACACTGCATATATATTCTTCACGTTATATAGAGTATGGTCTCCCTATGCATGAATAAAAACAAAGAGCAGGAGCGGTTCAAGGATAAAAGTAGAAACAAGTGGGGGAAGTGGCCACCAGCATCATAACCCTCTATGTGATCAGACAGTGAGAGATGACAAGATAACTTTCGTTTGAGATTTCAGTAATCACCACCACCGTCCATGGTCATCTCGCTATCACTTACTAGTATCACTTCACTCCCCTCTGCTTTGTCTAGAGTTTGAAGTACTTTTAATCAACGGCTAAGATTAAGTGAGCGGAGGTGGAGCCTACATTGGATCGGAAGGGTGGGGTTGGATATGAGATGTAATGTCTCAAGTGGCTGAGACACAAAAACGACGCAAGAGCCAAGGCCATACTAATTAATTAATTAATGAGAATGGAAGGGGTGGGGCAATCTGAGTGAGTATATGTCATAGCCATGAGGGTGGCACGTGGATGGAAGAGATCAAGCATTGGCGGTGGCATTCATTGTGTGCACATGACTCAGTGACAGAACACACAGACATAGTATTGAGAAATGGAGACTGTTATTTGATCATCTAAGATAAGTTACTCATATCCCATTTCATTTATATTTGTACTCCCTCTCTTGACTCATTTATATAAAAAATTAATTAATTTCACACTTATTAAAAAAATAATTATTATCTTAATTCATGTAAAAATTAAATTATATTTACTAAATTATTCTGACATGAATTCTTTTGAAAAAATAAAAAAAATTAATCAATAATATTTTTAAAACATTAATATTAAATAAAATTATTTTTATTAAATTTTACTTATATTTAAATGCATAAAATATAAGTATTTTTTTTTATTTATAATTAAATCTGACAGGAGTATGTAATATATAAAATAAGATGACATAAACGAGTATTTTAAATGTATTGATTAAATATCTGTTTGTTTTTGTGGAATAAAATCACGACAAACATGAAGTCATGATAACAATGACACTTTAGTATTTCTTGTTTGTTTTTTTTTTTCAGAATGTGAAAGCCTCAAAATAAAGTTTTTATGGTACGTCCATTTAGACATAGTTTTACACTTCATGCCGCAAATCCAAACAAGATCATAAGCCTGGATTTGGATCCAGTGCTGTAAGTGAGTACGCAGTAATACGCAGTTGAGTGCATTTACACATGATATCATAAATGGTGTACACCATACACGATGTACTGTTTGCCCAATTTGAAAAAAAAAAACACGTAACTATGTGTTACTGCGTGATGGATTACTGCAGGGGATCCGGATCTCATAAGCCTATGTTTATTGGTTCGTTCTAATGCACCCCCCAAAAGATGGGGTGCATCCATGCTCATCAGGTTGTTCTATTATCCTCACCCTGTCAACTGGTTATCTATTAACCAGGTTTCTTGAGATGTGTTATAATATTTATAAAAAAAGGTCTAATTTAAAATATTTGCCAAGTAGGTCCTCCTTCTACCACCACCGCCTTCCAACAGCCATCATGAATAACCACCACCACATGACCATGGTCCAAAGGTGACCTCCACCTTCAACAGCCACCACAAAACCATTCTCAGAGCTCCATACCATCTTTCCCAAACCATCACTTTTATCGAGCCCAGCCATCCACCGCACCACCATTGCACGAACACCGGTCAGCCACCGTTCTCCCCGCCGATCGAACCTGCATGTAGATCACCTCAGGCGATCAAAGATCCAATCTCCGTCAAGCCGCCTCACGCACCATCGCAAATCTGGCCTCCACCGCGCCGCCTAGCCTCCATCGCATCCTCTACATCACACCTGAGCCACCACAGTTGCCTCCACCTCGAACCGCACCAGATCGCGTCTCTGCTGAGCTGTCGTCCGCGACTGCCAACAGCAACACTGCACCCCGGTGGACAACCCAAACCGCCACCATAAACCTTCGCCACAACTAGATTTCATCAACCCATGACGAGATCCGACGAGCAGGGGCTGGGTGCCGCCATTAACTAATGCTTGCGTTGGTGGTAGCTTGAGTGACAGTGGAGCTTGGGAAAATGGTGATGATGGTGAAGAACTGTTAGTGCTCGTTTCTGTCTTTGATCCTTGTAGCTCAACCATTTCTGTCTCTGTTTGTGGATTTCGCGGAGGAGAGGTTGACGGCGGTCACCGGAAAAGGGAGGGCGGTGATGTTAGGGTTTATTTGGAGAAGATGATGGGAAGGGATTTTTGTAAAATGGCCCTTATCACAATGTTGTAAAGATTATTATTTGAGAGTTCTTTTTTGCAAATATTTAGAGACTTTCTATTTTAAGTCAAAAAAGTGAGGTGTTTCTTACATCCCATTCATATTTAATACACCATAAAAATCCCCGTGTTTGTTTTATATTTTTTCTAACGCAAATGGGAAAAGGCATTTCCCACTGAACATTTTGCCAAAGCTTCTCACTCTTCCTCTTTTCTGATGTACTTGGAGGCCTGCAAAATGTTAAAATAAGCGGCCAGTGAAAACTCCAAAAATAACTTTTCATTAAAAAATAAAATATATAATTTTTTTAAATATTAAATATATTAATTTTTAATAATTTTTTTTTTTTTTTTTTTACTTAACCAACACCCAAATTAGCATTTTCCTATAAAATATTCAAGTGGGACATTATTTTTGGTTATAAAAAACATTTTCCTTGCAACTGTCGGGTTCAGAGTCACTCTGGGGTGACTACTGTCTACCGAAGAAGGTGACACTGGCATGTTGTCACAAGCAGTGACCTTTGGTGGATAGGATTGGTAATTTGGTATTGCATTTATTGATTCCATTTCCCAGTTGCCGTTTGACATGCTAGTTGCTACATGTCACTAATTCACTTCACAACTCAAATTACTCATCCCATTACTATATTTTTCATTGTGGTAAAGTGGCCTTCGATTGAAAGAATATTTTATTTTGAGAAATGTTAATCAGTATCTTAAGTATATTAATTAAAAAAATAAAGATAAAAAATTTATATTAAAAAATGGTGTATTAAAATTTTTTCAAAGTTTAAAAGTTATAATTTTTAATACAAAATTTTTACTTTTTAATTTCTTAACCAATACCTTTAGGACACCGATTAAAAACACCCTTTTATTTTTAAGTAAATTATATTCTACAAAATATCATTTTTTCGGAATATTTCTTTATTAGCCTCACTTATGGGAATAGAATTTTAAGGTTTTTTTTTGTAACCCAAGATATAGGTAAGAAATATCTACCACCGTTAGCAGTGATTAATCTCAATCAGAGAACCCGTTGGGCACACAAGGTGAGTTCTCTCCTTCCAACCAGGTTTTCTCCATACATTAGAGTCAGGATTCGAACCCTTAACCAGTTGCTTAAGGTGTCCGAGTCTCTTATCACTCGGACCAACTACATATTTATAGAATTTTAAGGTTTTATTCATAAAATTTATTCCTTGGCATTTTTTAAGTCTGAGAATGATTTTTTATCTCTTATATCAAATATGAGAAAACTTTATTCCCACTTCACTTTCTTGGAAATGTCAAAATATACATGATATCAAACGCTACCTATTTGTTAGTTGTTCTTGTTTCCTTGGAGTCGTTTTGATTTCTTTTTCATAAGTTATTATTTTATTATTATTATTATTAATTAGTTTCTTAAGAGCACCAGTTAAAAAATTAAAAATAATTTTTTTATTAGAAAGTGATTTATTTAATATATTAAAACATTAAAATAAAATATTTTAATTTTTTTTATTTCTTAACCAAATTCTTCTGCACCTGTTAATATTTTCCTATCATTATTGCTTTTCAGTCGTTTTAAAAAGCACTTCTTCTCTTCTAATGTTTGAGTTTAATTTATTATGAGTTTAATTATTATGCATTGACAGTATAAAGATTTTTACACTATCAACCAATCATCAATCATGATATGAATGACTTTTAAAGTAGTTAAGATAAAAGTCAAAAAAATATACTGTCAGTGTATAGAAATTAAACTCATTTATTATTCTATCATGTGAATTTTTCACATCATAATGAAAGAGTTTCACAAAATATAGGAGAGTTTTATTATAATTTAACATATTTATATTTATTTTTCTGTTACATGATTAATTTTGTGTTAATGTAAAATAATATTTTCGAATATCGCATTAAGAGTTTATCAATGGCAGTTGGGTAGATTAAAATTCTTTTAAACTTATATCAAGAAGAATCACTAAAGTGATATGAAACTAATTTTTGAAAGGGAGTTTAAGCAAGCTATGTAAGAGTGAATATAGTCCAAATTTCAATCAAATAATTAGATTGAGACGAAGATATTTCGAGTCAAAGAGAAAGTCAAAAAATGAAGGCTTTGTTATACATAGAAGAATCCTACTTTACTGAAGGAAATAATATGGATTTCGAAGAAATTCAAGCTATTATGCATGTAAGATCAAGATTAATACAAATATTCAAATTTGAAAAGTTGTGGTTAAGGAATTGTGTTCATAACAAATGATTCTCTTATTTATTGATTTTTGAAATCTTATATGTTAAAATTTGCCACTGTGTTGGTGCCAGTAATGTGGGCATTGAACTTTTACATGATATGGTTTATGTGATTATGCTCATGACTTGAATTCTATTCCATGTGGCAGGAACTCTTGCTTGTTCCCAGCTGCTCTAGTGTTCAGACTCTTCACCAACAACACACGTGCAGGTACTCTTACTGTTCATTATTTAATTATGAGAATATGAATGAAAAATGAGTACTTGGTTGTTGTAGTGATGATCAATGCGTATGTCTTTTTGAAGGCGGCACGAGGGAAGAGCAAGAAAGGGTATGTTTATGGACTAGGGCCAACGGGGGATGATTTTGTGGCCTCATCAATGTCATGTACTCAGTTCGAACCCTGCCCTACCGTGGACTGTCGAGAAGTCATCCTCAACTTGAACCTGGAGCTAGCTGCGAAAGACCAAGAGATCCTGACGATTAGGACTGAGTTAATCCATCAGAGTTTTAGGATTGATGAGCTTTACCATATGATGCGGGCGAGTGGTTCGGGTTCAGGCCGCGATGTGCACGATGATGCGGTTGATCATGAGAATGTTGATGATGAGGACACCGATGATGATTTGAGCTCATTACCCTCACCCCCTCCTGATTAGGAGATACCTTTATTTAATATAGTTGTTATATTTTGATGGATCAAACGATATATTAAACTTTTGGATTATATATATAATTTTGAACCTCTTCTGTTTTATTATTGGGTTTAGTGATTATTCTGTAATTTATTTTATTTTAGTTTTTTTTAATCTTTTATATAAAAAATATAACTTAATTTTAAAAAAATGTAATTAATTTTATTTTTTTTAAAAATATTTATATCAGAGACCGAATTCGCCACTGAATTAGCAGTAGCTAAAACTAGCCGTTGAAATATTTACCCACCGCAAATTCGGTCGCTATATTTAAAAAATCCGGTCCCTAAAATGGTCCCAAAAAATGTATTTCTGACCACATTTAGGGACCGCCTTTCGCAACCGCAAAATCGGTCTTGTGACCATTGTTTTAGGGACGCTTGTTCAGCGGTCCCAAAATCGGTCACGAAGCATTTTAGGGACCGATTTTCTTCATTTAGGGACCGATTTTTCGGTGGCTAAAATTCTGTTTTTTTGGAGTGAAGGTGTGTGACTCGGATAAAAACACTTGTCAAAATTTTGTAATTTCTGCCATTATTTTTTCTATCTATAAATACTCAAGGGGATGAAGATATGAGGGATGGTTGAAAGCATTTGTCATATATATCTTTTACAATTCACAAAATGACGTCTATGGATAAATTGAGCATTGGGGAAAAACCCAAAGTTTCATATTGACTATGACTAAAAGATAGAGCCTAATAAGAGCTTATAAAGTTTGGACACTCATCATCATATAAGCTGATTCTTAGGGTTGAGTTAGGTCCAAATATACAAGATGGTATCAGAGCTATCCTAGATCTATTGTTGGATCACCCACAATATTATCCACGTATCAAAGCCGAATAGTGTTGGGTGTGAGAGGTGTATTGAGAAAAACTTAGGTCTCATATTGATTAGAATAATGTCTAATAAGAGCTTATAAAGTTGAACACTCCTCGTCTTAAATCGATTTTTTGAGTTGAGTTAGGTTCAAAAATTCAAGATTGAGACCTGTCAAATATTTTTTTTTTAAAAAAAAAGAACCTAGACAAAGAGGGTTTATGAATCTTTCACAAATCCCTAAATATTTGAAAGTGTTAAAAGAAGAGATTACATCCCAAAGTTACTAACCGAAATTATTTAGTTTTCAAAAAAAAAAAAAACAGAAATTATTCTTTTATTTAATAAAAATATAGTTAAACACCTTATCATATAAGTAAAAGTTTCAGGTGAAAGGATCCGTTCTCATAATTCATCATTTAAGTCAATAATACAGCCAACTCCTAGAATAATTAGAATTTGAAATTAGAAAGTGCAAATCAAATCAAAATGCATGTTTTTTTTCCGTACCAATCCCACGCTCCTTCACATGAGGACCTGCACTCTGGTAGATGAGATGCTCCCCAAATGTTTACAATACATGCGAAGACAAAACCCCTAACAAAATATACACAAAAAACATGTCAGCTTCATTTTTCATTATCAAACAAATAATAAGGCTAACATGTTGAAAGGTAAATCGAAGCAGGTACGAAGAAATTGACAAGTAAACAACAAGGAAGATTGCTAACGCGAAATCCTATTCTTTCATGCACACTGGTTCTACTCCTCTGGTTGTACGGAATTTTTGGGTTGGGGACTCTAGAGACAGCAAAAAATGCTAAAATAACCTTAAAAAAAACATTGCTTCAAATGCAACAATAGGCAATATTTGTTTGACATTGCTCTGACGCTCTTGAAAAATAGAAGGTTTCCGGTCCCTCACTACATGGATCAATGATTAAGTGAGTGTTATAATAATGTCATGTAGCTAGTACATATTGTAGTTTCTTTTATTGCATTATAGTTCCTGCATTATACATCTTAATTTAAATAAGTTTTTTTTCTAAACCCTTTTGAACCCTAAGCATTATTAATCCAGATGTAACCCTAAGCATTTCCCCGTGATTGCCTCGCTTTGATCTTCGTTTTCCGTCCTACGTCTTGAAACCCCCACATCTTTGATCCCCTAAGGTTGCGGCATTGATCTTCGAAGGCATAGCTAGGACACTACAAGAAAAAAAGCCTATTACCGACGGTCATAAGTCATAAGCCGTTGATAATGACAAAAAGTCGTCGGTAATGGGTCTTTTCCGACAGAAAGCTGACGGCCAAAAATCCGTCGAAAATAAGTTTCTCGATAACTCATACCGACGACCTAGCGCTAAAGGCCATCAGAACGTTACCGACGGCAACCACCTACGCTCCATTGCTGACGATCAAGCCTTCGGTAATGTTTTACACCAATTACCGACGATTCAGGCCATTGGTAACTCTAAATTATTTTTAATTTTTTGTTTTTATTTTTAATTGATTAAGTTAATATCTTCAAACAAACATTCATTAAACAGAGAAACAGAACCATTAATCATACAAAACAGAGTCAAAATTCATACAAACATACATTAAACCATAGACACAGAACCATTACATACATTCATGTTCATACCCAGTAACAGAAATAAAGACAAAATTAAACAGAAACATAACCACCATTACATACGTTCATGTTCATACCCAGAAACAGAAACAAAGAAAAAATTAAACAGAAACATAACAATCATTCATACATTCATGTTCATACCCAGAAACAGAAATAGAGACGAGGAAAAAGCAAAAACAGAACATATGTTCATACATACATCCATTAAACAAAGCAACCATTCATACCCAGAAACAGAAAGGAGGAAGAAGTAGAGACTTACCTGTGCGGTGAAGCTTGGTGTCGCCTGAGAGGGAGGAGAGAATGGTGGTGGTGGTGTCGCCTGTGCAGAGGAGGAAAATAGTCAGAGAGGGAAAATGAAATGGGGAAAACGAAGAGAAATTAAAAGGAGAGGACTTACCTTTGCAGAGACACTCGCAGTGGTGGAGGGTGCAGAGAAGCTCGTCGGTAATCTGGTTAGGTATAAATACGCGTGGTACCGACGGTTTAGGCCGTCGGAAATGATGAAATTACCGAAGACCTTATGGCCATCAGTAAAAGGTCGTCGGTATGGCCGCGTTTTCTTGTAGTGGGGTCTCAACTACAGAGCTTTCACTACTTCAATAGCCACTCATTTGATGGCTCATTTTCTTGTAGTGGGGTCTCAACTACATACCCTTTCACTACTTCAATATCCACTCATTTGGTGGCATAGCTAGGGTCTCGACAACAAACCCTTCATAGCTTCATCCTCTCAATTTGATTTTTTCATATATTGATAGAAGCCCAACCAATGCAAAAGACAGAGAGGTAGATTCAAAGTGGAAAGACCCTATTTTAGTTGGAAAAAATCCTCCAGAACGACGACGATGTGGATTCAAAGGGATTCCTCCTTATGCAAACACAAGTTTTCTCAAAAGACTTATATGCAACTATCATGCAATTTTAAAAAATTAATCACCTAAACACGTAATAAGAATGAGATGGCTTATGCCAGTAAAAAAAAAAAGAAAAGAATGAGATTGCCTACTTAAATAATTGGCATCACCTTATTGGTCCACATTATAAGAGTATTGATACCCTTCAATTTTAAAGGGTTCCATAGAAGTACCTTTTTTTGTGATGGTAATAGGCGATATTATTTACCCAAATCCGTCATTTTCATGCCGCCTTTGGGCTTCTCAACCAAATTTTCATCTTCTCTCATTTTCTTTATATAAGAGAAATCGATTTCTTATAAACCGATTTCTGCCCTAATAGTAAAAAAGAAGTCGGGGCTATACAAATTAGCTTTACACCCCCGAGATAAATATATATAGGCAATACATTGAACATTCAAAAATTATATTTTTCAAAAAAACTATTTTATCTTTAGATTCCTTAAACAATGCCCTTAAGATACTTGTTAATCAGACCTATATATATATATATATATATATATATATATATATATATATATATATATATATATATAGTGATTAATTTGAGAGAAGCAGTATTCTTATCAATTTTTTATTTTTTTTTATTAATATTCTGATATTTTTGCAATGGAGGCCCCAATCGCATGGCCCCTCTTTCTCCTCAATAGTCCGTTAGTCACTTAACACCTTCCAATTCCAAACTTGGCCTTACCCTCTGCCCCATGGCCATGCGAAAGTTTTATATTTCTCAATTTTCACTCAAACACAACAAAAGCGTGCCTGGTTGTTGAGTTTAGCGTTCTTTATATTGTCACTCACTTAAAAATTATAGTATAAATAACTTTTAAAATAGTTAAGATAATAATTAAATATTTTAATTTAGGTGACAATTTTTTATTGGTTGATAGTGTAAAAATCTTTACACTAATAATATATATCAATTAAATTCTTGTCAATGTTCAATTTGATCCCTGAAATTATAAGATCGTATCAATTTGGTCACTGTATCAATTTTGTGCCAATTTGATCCCTGAAATTATAAGATTTGTATCAACTTAATATTTGATGAAAGGACTAAATTGATTAACGTTTGATAATTTTTGAGATGGAATTAAAGATTTACTCTTTTAATCCTTATGATAAATCATAAAAGACATAATAATGTTATAAAAACTACACCGCGTGAAGTTTTGTGTGTCTGTTATCTGTGCCTGCAAACCATACATGCGTTCATATCCTTTCCAAATTCGAAGGAAATTAAGCTTTATTAAAAAGAAACCAAAAAAAAACAGTACCATACTTTCTCTTTTTTTCTATGTTTTTAAAATGTATAAAATTAAAAGTGGAGTATTAAATAAATTTGAAATATAAAGAAATATTGTTTAATAAAATTTATTTATCCATTTCTTTTAATTCATTATTATAGTTTAATATGTGTATATTAAATTTGGTTGAAATAAAAAAATAAAAATTTAAAAAAATAATTAGTACTTTCTTAGGAATGATAAATAATTTGAAACGTAATAATTTAAAAAATATATAAAAACTAAAAAGAGTAAAAGAGTGTCTCTGTCAAATGTCTTACTATATACTAAAGGTGTATTTGGGTACACAACTTATTTAAACGCTTATACAATAAGCTCTTTTTTAAATAAGCTAAAAACATCTTATTTTCATAAGCTTCTCTGACAAGCTTATGAAAATAAGCTAAAAAGAGCTTATGAAAAGATTCTAAACTATTTTAATAAACTATTTGCTTAGGTTTGTTATCATAAGTTATTTTCATAAGCTCTTTCAAACACATCCTAAAAAGAAGAGACTTTTCGCCTTTCTTACACATATTCTACCCTTTTCGATTTTGAGGAAAAAAATTACAACATTTTTAAATAATATTGAAAGAATAATTAGATGAATGAATATGGAGATATCACATATTTGAGGTAGAATAAAGATATATATATACATATATATATATATATATATATATATATATAAATTATTGTCTCAAATATTGTCCAAATATATTGTACACAAAGAGAATGAATCTTCTCAATTGTTTTTCTTATCAAGTGGTTAAGTAAGTGCCTGAGATAAGGACAAGAATTATAACTGAAATTTCATAAATTTTAACTAAGAACAATTTCAATGGGAGTATAAGTGGCATGACATCCAATTATAGAAGCATTCTAAGTTTTTAGAGTTGTCCAATCGGAATAAAGATTTGCTGAAAATAAATAAAATAAAAAGTTGTAATATTACAGGATGAGACCATAAAAACAGAAGTTAAGTAATTCCAAATTCCACTTGAAGATGCTCTAAGTCCACTAATTTTTTTTTCATGCCTCTTTCACTTGACCACAAATAATGGAACTGTTTCCTCCCCTCCATTTTCTTTCCAATCATTCAATTAATGCGATTTTCATTTTCAATCTCTGTTTATATATTAATTTTAATATATTATTAATGTAATTTTTTTTGATATTATCCATCAATCACAATTATTTTAATATAACAATTTATAATTGATTGAGAATATATTTTTTTATCTTAACATTACATGACAATTAAATCTTACATTTATAATTTATAATTATATATACATGTTATTTCAATTTTATATATAATATACCATACTATATCAAAACTTAGATGCCACGTCAAATACTCCGATACACAAAAATATTTCATGGTAAAATGACTTGCACAATCTCTTTGCGAGCAAAAAGAGGACACCTAAATTTGCTGGCCTGCATCTGGTTATGAAATAATGCTGTTTGTGATGTGTCCCACAGCAGCGCACCAGCTACATGTTCTGATTGGAGGCTCACCTTTCTATTAAAACTATCTATATATACAATATTGGCATTATATATATGTGAGTGCAGATAAACACAGCACACGTGCACTGCTTATTTAGAATTAAGGGCTACAGCCAGCTAAAAATTTTTACCGTTTCATACAAAATCCAATCAAGCAAGTAAAGAAAATCACAACAATATAAGATAAAAAAGCAGTAAAATAAATAATAGTAGCAAATAGCAAGTAACATGATATAAAAAAGAAAGGAATTGTTCAGGAGATTCGTTTTGCTGTACACAATAGTATTTAACCGTTGAGGATGATCATAATAGACATGTAGTAATTTTGAACCCTTTTTTTTTTTTTTTTTTTTTTTTTTTAATCTATTTTGTGCATTTTGTTTCCTAGTACAACGCGTTTCCCCAATTCCTCATCCTTAACCGAAAAGAGGGAAATGCAAACCCCGAGTCCTTAAAAATAGTAAAGTAAATTTTGTTTAACTGAAGAAAAGAAAAAGAAAAATGGAAAATGTTAATCCAATTCTAATTTCTAAGTATGATCACCGGGAAACTGACTGAGCCAGTTTTTCAATTCTTTCCACGAGTTCAGGAGATAGCTTCTTAGGCGGTTTCCGTTCCTTCTCCGGTCGAAAATCGAATCCTAAAGCTTCAGAAACCTCTTCGGAGCTCCACCCAGCTTTTCGGAGCGAGTCCGAATACCTATCCGTTTTCAAAAGCAGAGCATCCAGCAACGCTTGATTATCCAAAACCACCACCTCCCCTTCCAAGAACCCCGACGCCGGAACCTCCACCATTTCCGATACCTCCGATTCGCTCCATCCACCCGCCTTCAAAACCGACCCGATTTGCACTATGTACTCCTCCACCCACCCCGGTATTTCCGGCCGCCGCACCTCGAAAAACCTCTCCGGAGAAGACGATGTCGACGAAGAATTCCTCCTCCTTCGATCGGTGGCGGCATCGGTCCAGAACTCCACCCACCTCGGCGTCCTCCCTCCGGCGTCGAGGCTCCTCCGAGAGAAAGCCGTTAAGGAACCCGCGGATCTCTCGCTGACGGATCTCTGCTTCTTCATCATATTCGGGTCGGATTCGGAGCTCCGAAAGAGCGACCCTCGCTCGAAGAAATCGGATAGATCGAAGCCGCAGCAGAAGATCCGATTCTCGTCGACGAAGAAAATAGGGTTTCCGGCGAGGGAAGGGTTACATGGAATGTAGCAATGGTTGAAGATAGGTATAAGAAGTGGAGCTCTCTTCAACGCATTCCTCGCAACGCGAAGCGCTTTCTCCGGTTCGGAGGGTTTCGGTCCCCACGACTTGGACCAGAAAGCGTTTCTCGCGATCTGGAACGAAATAGCGGCGATCGGAAAGTCCAAGGAGGAGCGGAGGTGGAGCCTTGCGCCGGCGGAACGCCAGTCAGGGAATCCGGGACCGACGGGGAGGCCGGCGGCGAGGACGGCACGGAGGTCCGGCGGAAATGCGAAACCGAACTCGGCTTCTGCGCGTGCGAACTCAGCGTCGGTGAGACCTTGTTGGACCTGTATTCCTTTGTTACGGAGATGAGTTATGACTTTATCAACTAGAGAAGAGAATGAAACGACACCGTTGCGTGGTGGGAGGGATGATGCGGCAACCGAAGCCGCTCGGGCTGATAGGCGTCGGAGACCGGCTATGTGGGCCGGGTTTAGACCGGTCATCCTCCGGTCCACGTCGACCATTGTGCGTTGTAAGTAACTGAAGAGTGTGCGGTGCGGTGTGGTGTGGTGTGTACAACTGTTTCAGTCTCACCGATTTCTCTGTGGCGTACGTTACTGTTTTGACTCTTTTCCTTTCATGAAGGAGAAGTGGAATGAGAGAGAAACATATGATATGATGTGATGTGAAGGTGAAAAAGCGTAGAAGGAAGTTGCGGGATTCGTTTTCCAGGGTAGAGGACTTTGGCACGTAGAGAAACCTCCCTTATTTATAGCACCATTAGAGTGGACCCCACTTTCACATTCACATTGGTTTCCTTTCTTTCTTCATTTTCCATTTTAGCCCGTTTTTTTAACGCCGACCACCCATACTATGGTCTAGGGGAAGGGCTCTACCGAAGTTTCGGGTGGCCCCTAATGAAAGTTAGAAAGCGTAATCTAAATTTTAAAGTGAGATTTTTTTTAAATTAATTTAAGAGTGTAGATTCAAATTTGTCATCCATAAAAAATTATGATAATATTTTGATTCTTGAGAAATAAAAAAATATCAATGTGATCCTCAAGAATATAAAATACAGATTAAAATAGTTCCTATCAGTGACTAAAATATCTGTAAAAATTATCTTAAAAAGGATCAATTTGACCCACATTTTATATTCTTAAGGATCAAATTGATATTTTTCATTTCTCAGAGATCAAAATGTTATCACATTTTTTTATTAATGACCAATTTAGGCTTTACTCTTAATTTAATTTAGAGTATATTAAAATTTTAATTTATTATTTTTTTGTGAATAACGGGGCCAAAGCTTAAAGAAAAGAAACTAGAACGAAATCATATGGGGCATAGACATATTCTCATTATATCTATCTAATAGCAACACCTGTGTAAGTTGCGTGAGGTGGTTCCTCATACACCGCTACCTAAGAACCTTGTTCGCACCCTAAGTTAGCTAGAACATCTGCACAGTTATTTGCTTCTCGGTACACATGAGAAACCCACACCATCCAATTTGAATTGATAAGTTTGAGAATCTGTGTGACCAAGCTCCACCCACAAAGACTGTCATCACTTCCACCCTTAATACTTTTGCCATCCTAAGCCCTTTATAGGCAGCCCAAAGATACGCCAAGTCGTCCCCAAATGCTTGGAAAAGCCATAAATCCAATGCCTGTTCTCTCCCCTTGGTAAACCTCCACACCCAGCCGACCTGGAATCTCCTTTAGCAGCGTCGTCGGTGTTCAAACACACCTAACCAGGTGGAGAGGGCCACCACCTAATATCCAGCGTATTTTCAGAGTCAAGCCATGTGTCTTTCCAAGCCCTCATGGACGTACCATCTCCAATGGCCCACACCTCATGAGAATCAATGCTTACCAAACTTTAGTAGAAGAGTCAAACCCCCAACTCACCCGGCTCACTACCCCTCTCCTATACTTCCTCCGGAGCCGTTGGCACCAAAGAGCATCACCCCCCCCCCCCCCTCCTTGAAAATAAATTAAGAAGTGATGTATTTAATTTCTAATAAAATTATTTTTTTAGCAGAGTCATTGGAAATAAATTAAACCCTCTTTTCAGATTTATATAATAACTAGTTAAATACAAACTAAACCCGTTATTATTATTGTTTTTTGACAACAACCCGTTATTCTTTTTATATGCATTTTTACTCTCATCAATTGATTCCCAACCCAATAACCTCTCTCTCCTTATTGAATATTGACCGTAAATACTTTGTTGTAATCGTGAATTGGAAATTGTAAATTGCAAACCATGATATTATGATATGATGATGATAGCTTTTGAGCAACGGCTTGTTAAAGAGTGCCAGTGTTCTTTTGTTGGGAGGTTGTCCCTTTATTAACGGGAATGGGATATTTTGCCACCAAAGAGATTCCACTGCCCGGTGCAATTAACTTTAATTGTTTCTTATAAGAAATTAATTCATATGCTTTGTCAGTAAAAATATTTTATAACATTAATTCATCAAAAAAAATTTTAACTTTCAATAAATATATCAAAAATAATATATAATAATAAAAATAATATATGATGAATATGAAAAGTGATTAATTTTTAAGGGCGATATGATAAAAGTAGTTATTGAAAAACTCAAACTTTGTTTTGGAAAAAAAACAAACAAATTTTTGTTTCTGCCCAAACTAAAATTTAGTTTAGCATCAAAATCAATTCTTCCAACTGAATTCAAAGAAAAAACAAACATCATAAAAAATGGTAAAAGCAAATTTGGATTTCTAACTTACATCTTGGTTGTTGCCAAATTGAAATACAAACACAAACCTACTCTTCCTACACTACTAGTATGAGTGGCGGACCTACCTACATTAATATGAGGGTATACACATGCATCCATTAAGTTGTATAAAATTACATATAATATCTTGAGTTTTTTTTATTTTGCCCCCTAATTTTATATATTTGCACCTACTGCCTTGCCCTTTCTTATGTTTCTTTACGTTAAGAAAGATGTGTTCAATAGAATTGACAATGAGCTGATTATCAACAATTTCAAAACATGAAATCACGTAGAGACACAATCATAAGTTATGTAATTTATTTCATTAGATATATTGAAATTTTATGATTTTAACATTTATGTCTTTATCTTCATATGTATGATAGCAATTAGGAAAAATTGCATACACCTTCCTAAACTTTAACGTGTTTGCAAATAGACACATTCGACTATCTTTTCTTCCCAATTAGTTTTTAAACTTCTATGAATAGTAAAATCAATCCTTCAACTTTTCTTCGTCCTAATTAGTCGTTAAACTCATGCTATCATTAAAATCAATCATTCTATTAATTCAGTTAGATCACTAATAATGAATAAATTAAATCGATCATTTTGCTTAAATACAAATTGTTGATTGCATTTTTTATTTTATTGTTTTTTTATATAAAAAATTAAGAGCAAAGCCTCGAGGGGATGAAGGGAAATTGTTGTTTGTTCTTAATTTCTTTTTAAAAAAATATAAAAGTGCAATCAATGATTCTAATTTAAGCGAAATGAACAGTTGAAATTATTCATCGTTGATGGTCTAACTAGGAGTTATCAGAAGGACTGATTTTACTGATAGTAAGAGTTTAAGAACTAGTTGGGATAAACAAATAGTTAAAGGATTGATTTTACTAATAATAGAAGTTTAAAGATTAATTAAAATGAAAAAATAGTTAAAATTATCTATTTACAATCGAGTTAAAGTTTAGAGGATGTATGTACTTTTTCCTAATAATTATTATTTATTTTTTTAAAATAAATTACTCTTACTGACTCTGAATCCTACATCGGCCATTAACTAATATCCTATCGATGATTGGTTCACTTGTGCTTCGATTTTTCAATGACCACACCGAAATTTGATATTATGATTTTTACTATTATTTTATAGAGCTTAGTTAACCTGTGATATTAGATTATTAGCATGCATGACCAATATGTGGCCCACGAGCAATCATGCTTTTGTTTGGCGGGGATGTAAAAGCTAAGCACACAATCATAATGGCACATTGTTGTTGTACACTAACGTTAATCTCCCCCTTTTATTTCTTTTTCCCCTCATTTATCTCTTGCAAACTTTTCTCTTTCCGCCATTGTCGAAAGAAACACGAAGAAAAAGATATATCCAACTAATCATTAGTCATTAGCTTAACGAGGAGGTGTCTATCAAATAGAGGACGTGATTAATTTTGCAATTAATTAGCCTCTCATCCCATCCCATGTACCAATATTTACACATGATCAACTTACCAGCAAGTTTGGCTTTGTTAACTCATATGCTAGTGATTATGGCTGACAATGAACCGAATCAACTCGAAGATAGTTCGAAATTCGACTCGATAAATAGTCCGTTGAATTTGGTTTATGAACCAAATGAGTTGAACTTGAGCCATATATAGATCGACCCGTCTGGTTCATGAACCGGCTCTATAATTATATATATATATATATATATATATATAT
The DNA here is from genome assembly GCA_039655645.1 of Ammopiptanthus mongolicus. Classification (NCBI taxonomy): domain Eukaryota; kingdom Viridiplantae; phylum Streptophyta; class Magnoliopsida; order Fabales; family Fabaceae; genus Ammopiptanthus; species Ammopiptanthus mongolicus. The sequence continues at coordinate 100,214,057 of CM077343.1, read as the reverse complement.
ATATATATATATATATATATATATATATATATATATATATAAAACCTAAATTATATATTCTATTATTATTTAAATAATATGTAAATATATTATTTAAATATTAAATTTGTTTAAATAATATATTTTGTATTAACTTTTTTCACAGTATTTTGTATTAACTTTTAAAATTCAACTTTTTTTATTGAGAGAGGAGGTCAAACACTTATTTTGACTTTTGATTGATACGAGTCGTGCTAACGAGCGGAACTGAGCTGCTCGCGAGCTTGAGTCGAGTCGGGTTCGAGCTGAAAAAAAGGTTCATATCGAACTGGAGTCGTGCTACGAGCTGAACCAATTCTTATCGAGTCGAGTCGAGTGGAACCAAGTTCGACTCTATTCGATTCATTTCCATCCCTACTACTGACTATTATGATTCAAATATTGTTATATACTTCCTCCGATCCTTAATATAAAAGACAAAAGAGTCTTTTTTTTGTCCAATATATAAGAAAAAATGATCAATTTTTATGCTAAATTTCATTTTTATCTTTATTTATTGTAAAATTCATATTAAATAAACTAGCAATTTCTCATGCAAGTGCTTTTGTTATACTTTACTCATTGGTCGGATAACATAGTGCTTGGATTTAGGAATAAATAAGTTAGTTGAATTAGAAGTAATTAAATATGGATATTTATGAAATAAAATTTAAAATGAATTGATTTTAATAATTTTTTTAATCTTGATGAATTAAAATTTTATTTCTTATATTGAGAATCCGGATGAGAGAGACTACTTGCTTGAGGCCAATATTTTGGGTAGTATGGTATTAAAACGCGGGTATGTAATTATGTATTGTGCCGACAAGTTTAAGCGTCTTTGTCCCCCGCCCTTAATTTTAATATTTTTAAATCAAATAAAAAGTTGTAAAATGTTAACTTTCGACTAATAAAAAGGTGGTGCGTAGGGGTGCTCCATGGCTTAATTTGTAGCAAAATATTAGCTTTGCTAGATTCAATATCTCTTCAAAAAGAAAATTATTAGTATTACCTTCACGAGCTAGTTGCCTCTGTGCCTCTGCTACTGTTTCCCAAAGTTCCACCTACTATTTAAAGGCATCGGTGAGAAGTTACAATCACGTACTAGTACCCTCTTATTAATGTGATGGTTCACCCTAACAAGTAACAATGCATTTGGATTTGGAGGTTGGGGAGTAGCACCCCCAACCATAATTATCACAAAGTCACACACTGTAGAGGATTGGTGCAGTCACGTGGACCTACTTTTTTTTTTGTAATCTCCAAAGTTTCCACAAACTAATATCACTTGCGGAAAAAAATTAAAAAATAATGTCCCAAAAAATTAATGCATATCACACGTCACTTTTTCCTTACATAGATCCCTTCACACTTATCCTCTTACATGATTGAGTAACAGCATCTACATGTAAGTATGAAAAAGTTTTGGTGAGCCAATACCAATCATATGGTAGAAAATAGAGTATAAAATGTAAAAAAATGTGAGTGAAACTGCGTGTTATAATTATTATTACTCCCCCAAAACTGTCAAAGTTTCTTACAATCTTATCAAGGTTTCATCCCTGCCTACTTTTGTACTACATTGTCAAACTTTCAAAGAATTGATGGTAACTGTAGCTTTGTCAAAGTAGTACCCAAAATAATCAGGGGGAATCCTAGAAATTGCTTTCAAAATAGAAAGAGGATTATTTTACCACCGTCTATGCTAATTAAGAAAGGCGGCACTTGATATTTTCTTTTTGTTATTTTTCTGAACTTCTCTTTGTAGCGTTGGATGCATGCACATGGTGGCATCCTACAAGCAATTGTGAACACTTGATGATGGCCGCCCCAAGTTTTTATGCCCACGCCACTGTAGTTGAATTTATATCAATTAGAAAAGAATGCTTGTACTTAATTGTTCTATTTAAGGGAGCAGCATCAACCATTGATTTGACATTAAAGAGATAATCAAGGAAGAACCCCACTGGTCAAACATAGATGGGTATCAAGAATTGAAAAAAGAAACTATATATGGATGAATTCATCTGTAGGCTAATAAAGCTTTGCACATGGTCCCTCTTGTTAATTTTCATGGTGTTTTGCCCTCAAACCTCAATTACAAAAGGCCTTGATAAGTGATCCCGGTCTGATACTTACCTAGAATTATATGCGTGCACTCTACTAAATAATTTATAATTTTGCTATTTGAAAATCCAAAATTGATACATAAGCGATATTTCATTTACATGTTTATATAATATATTTGTTTTAACATTATATACAGTATACTTCAATATCAACTTATATCACGTCTACATGCAAGATATCCTATAAATTATTAAATCCGGGGATAAAAAACATTTGTCTATAATTAATTTGTAAAGAATTCTATACATATATAGTTATCTAGATTTAAATAAGATCATGTCAAATTGCATATTAACGGTCACTTTCTGACCCTGAGCACGTGACCAAGACACTAATATTCTCCCAAACTGCATTATACTATTACTAAAGCTATAAGCCCTCAATGACATTGGCGCAAAAAGAAGGAATTGAGAGAGAAAACAGCTGTCATGTGAAGTCGGCCTAAAACTTGGACCATTATCATGAAAGGAATTAATTACAGGATTAATATTTGAATTGATCATTTGGTTGGTAAAGATGGAATTGGGTTAACTAATATATCATTGTAAGTGATAACGGGCTGAAGCCCTTTAAGTAAGTGATCAGATATTCAATTCCTGATTTTTTGTGTATGGAGAAAACCTGATTGGGAGAAGTCGACTCTTTAATATCGTCCAATATTTCGATGGATTAGTCTTCATAGTTATGTGTAAGTATACTTTGGAAAAAAAGAAGAAGATAGAATTGGTTCAACGGCTGTATGTTATACTAATTAATTACATAGGTACAGATTACAGTAAGAAATATTTTTGAACAGTTTGAACAATGAGCATATTCAATTATTCACAATTATATATAAAATAATGCCTACTATAATAATCAATGATGGTACTTATTTTATTCACACCCGAAATCATAACAAATTAATTAACCCAAACCCCCACCTGCACAGTGCACAGAATCCTTTTACTTCATTGAGTAAACGATCCACTTGAACCCATCTCAGTTTGGAATCAACTTCAACGCCACTCATTCCTGTAATCGTATGTGAATATAATGTGACTTTGTTGGACTTTCGGGGGCTTTACATGGCCCATTTTTCGCACTTGCTTTATCAACAAAAGCTAGCTAGCTCCTCCTTTGGGAACTACCGTTTCGATCTGTTTTTGTTTTCTCATTGTGCTTTGCTTCAGAGGATGATCACTTTCATCAACTTTAGCTTAAATATTATAGTTAACTAGTCTTAATTTGTGGATAGGTACTATCCATGCATGTACAACTTTCAAATAATATTCAATTAATTAATAAAGTTCTTCAATGAGAGAAGTTCGTGGGGTTAGGCTTTCTTGGAAGTGAGCTGGCTGGTTGTTCTTGACCAACAAGCTTGCATTGCATGGTCTTTAATTTCAATACATATAGTACCCGAAGCTACAAAGTTTTGGAATAGATTTGGTTTTGAGGAAGGCATGGACCATTGTGGAAGGCATGGACCAAGTAGCATGGTCACTGACCTTATTGTAAGCTTTATACAAAAGAAGAAATGTAGAAGGAAAGGTTAACAATTCTATGGTTGTACTGTGAATGAGGAACCATTTGGGGATTCTCCATACTTGTCGTGAGAAAGATGAAATCTCCTTGTGTATGGATTTAGTAGGCAATGTGGGTCCGTGTGAAACAAGAGAATCAACAAAATTGATCGTGTTACAAAATGGAGATCGATAGGGGCCGTTGTGGGCTATATTGCTTGCTTGTCTTTCTTAAATTAACCTACAACCATTTTGCTTCTTAATTACTGTTTTTCAACACACGAATCCTTCGTCAATAACGTTTAATTTCTCTTCATCCCTCGGCCGAGTGGCTCTTAATTAGTAGAGACCTCGAGTCCCTCATACTCATGCTAAACGCCAGGATGATGTGAATGTCCGGTGTACAGATAGAACAAGAAAATATATATAATTTGAAACAGAAGGGTTTCAACACAAAATAAATAATTGAGATATCGAAATTCAAATTTGTAATGGTAATATACTTATATAATTATATATATATATATATATATATATATATATATATATATATATATATATATATAGCATGTGATAATAGGCGACTTATCAATGTGAGTGCATGTCAAGAAGAGTAAATTATATGTAGGGTAAGCGCCTTTAATTAGGCCTTTACCTTCTTTTTTAGTATTATTTTGAACAATATATATCTGATTATATCTTAATTGGGACACAAGAAATACATTAATTAAGCTGTCCAGGAAAAGATACGTCACACCATGTGCTTAGATAATTAACTTTGAAACTAGTTTATTTTAATTAAGTGGGTCAAGCTAATTAAGGGTCTGCAAGAAGAGATGTAAGTTAAAAGTCTTTCAGATATATAATTAGTGAATTGTGATGAGTTGCTTCATGTATATATTACATTACATACAACCCAAAAAAAAGGCTTAGAATCCGTTTAGTTTAGATTTTGATAGAATTGATTTTGAAGGAATTGATTTTAAAAAAATTGAGTTTAAAAAAATTAATTTGTGTTTGGTAATGACATTTTAAAAGTCAGTTTAGAAGAATTGGTTTTGTTTGGATGATAGAGTAATATCACTTTTGAGATGTAAATATAAAGAATATTGTGGGTTCCACACCTAGAATTAATTATTCTTAACGGAAAAGCTAGAAATTCTTGCTAATCTTAAAATCAATTTTACCTAACACATAATACATTTTATTGAACGCTAAATTTAAAACAAACACCTTCAGAATACCAAAATCATTTTTACTAAAAGTAAACGTGATTTTGGACCATCCAAAACCTAAATCAAACGGAAACTTAAATCATTTCTAGTGGGGAAAGGGCAAAAAGAAAACGAAGTGTCTAATAAAGATGCAATCCGCCTATGAGTTTTTTTAATATATATATAATAACTTTCTCCTAGTCCAGGAGAAATGTTAGCTAGCTAGCTAGTCTGAGATAGGGAGGATAGGGAATTAGATGTTGCCTACCACAAATATTACACATTTGTTGATGCTACCACAAGCTAGCTATAGCTGATGCGTGTGTCTAACCGAAGTAGCTAGATTAGATTAGAGTTTTAAACAAGATTACTGACCCCTCGTGCGAGAGTAAAGATACTATTAAATATTCCAAGATTGTTTCTCAAAATAAAGTGGGGAGGGTATCAAGTAAAGGTGAGAATAAAAGGTTAAAGGGTATGTGGAGAGATCAATGAGCACCGATCACTTTCACTAGGGAAGACGCGTGGGGTGGGAAAAGGAAAGAATAAAGTGAAGTTTTAGACGTGAGGTTGATGGCCTAGCTTTCAGATCACATACTAGGAAAATCCCGTGTGGTTCAAGAAAAGAAATGCCCGAGATGCAAAAGACACACAAAGTAGGGAGGGAGGGTCACGAAAAGAAGCATGTAGCTAGCGATAGCAATTTGCAAGCCAATTATACACAGCACATATAGCTTTCGGTAATTCATTAGTATTTCCATATACAAATATCTTTGAGTTCTTTTTATTGGCCTACAACTATTCGCGGTAGAGGTAGAATGGAATCTGTTTACTCGATGACACGTCCACTTGTCTATTTTATGCTCAAAAAATGACAGCTTCAAATGGAGGCCTCACTGGTCCCCACAAGAGAAGATGCATGGGGTGCGTCTTCCAGGAGAGCAAGTGTGTGTGTTCCAAAACTGATTATAAGATGGGGGTGCGTATGATGAATGTCAATTGAAATATATATTCAAACTGATTTTTAAATATATAATTATCAAACTGTCCTTTAACTTTACGAGAGTTCGTTAATTTTTTAAAACCTAATATAGTAAGAGAAGTATTTGAAAACTCAATCTCAGTTTTTGCAAATGAAAAAGTAATAACTTTTTACTTCTTCTTCGATCAAGGTTTGAAATCCAAACTCAACTATATTTAACGAACTTTTGAAAATGACAAACATGATCTAAAATATTTGAATTCCTTGCTTATTTCAAGCAATAACAATGCAACATACATATATATTTACATAGAGTAATGATTTTTTGAGATCAAGAAAGGGATACCATAGGATGTCCCTTTTTATTTTGGGTTTATTTTGAAATGCATGTATATTTAAGAAGATAAAAAGTAAGTGAGAGATAAAGTCTTATAATTTGGGTTTGGACCTAACTAAACCTCAAAACTGAACACTAGTCAAGTCATATACTATCCAATGTGGGACTCCAACACCCCCCGTCACGTCCAGAACTGAACATCTGGAGCTTGAAGTTTGTAGGACTGAACATCTGCGAGTGGCCCAACAGATCTCTGATAGGTTCTGATACCATCTTAGAATTTGGGTTTGGATCTAATTCAATCACAAAAGCTAGTTTATGGGGTGAGGACACCCCACTTATAAACACTAGTCAGACCATATCACTATCCAATGTGAGACTCCAACATAGAGATAAACACATACGATGTCTAGATTTTGAAGTTTAAATAACACAACTCATTTACATATATTACTTTATTTTTGAATAATTCTTCCTATGTAATTACAACTTGACTCATCAGTCCAAAAAAAAAACTCGGCTCACTTCTTTTTATTTTATATATATATATATATATATATATATATATATATATATATTAATTGGTATATATTATTCGTGTAAAAAATTTAATACTGTCAATCAATTATAAATTAATAAATCAATTTTGACGTGATCGGCTTTAACACAGAAAACATGTCCAAAATGGGTAGCGGACTCTGGAAGCAGACAAGATTGCAACACGACTTTGTTTTTCTGTCATTGCATGTTTACATTTCGTTCGCTGCTCCTGCTTCTTCACTTTCTTTTTTACTGTTCCCATTTTATTAAATAGTTATAATTTTATAAAATAAATAAAATAAAATTATCATTATCGTAAAAGGATAAATAAAGAATCAAAAGTGTCCATGTGTGTTTGGATCCGTCACAAAACTTTTTATATTTCAATAATCGATTATAATAGAATCAATTTTATGTCTTGATGTGTTTGTTAAAAAATAATTATAAAATAATTTATTTCATTTGTGTTGTATAAAATAATCACTTATATATAATAAATTATTATAAATGATATGAAATTATTTATATAATTTAATAATATTTGTTTGATATTTAGTTTTTCAGTGATGAAATAGAAAAAATGTTATTAATTTCAAAATAATTTAATAATTTCTTAAATAAATTTCAAACTTTTAGCTTATCTAACAACAATTTTTTCCTCATAAAATATCTATTTTAAGATTTAATTATTTTATCCAAACATCCACTTTTACTGAAAAAATAGATTTTACCTTCAAAAAAAGGTGTTTTTTTATAATAGACTAAATGTTCAAATTGGTCCTTGACAAAAATATATGGTGACAATTTAGTTCCTAAGAAATGAAAAATATCAATTTGGTCCTCGAGAATGTAAAATAAGGATCAAATTAATCCTTTTCAGGAGGATTTTTAGAAACATTTTAGTCTCTGTTAGAAATTATTTTGATCCGAATTTTATATTCTTGAGAATCAAATTGATATTTTCATATTTGTGAACGATGAAATTATCATTATATATTTTTGGCAAAAATCAATTTGATCCTTTATTCATTATAATCTTATCCAAACACTAATCTGATCCATTATTTCACTTTACCTTTTGTTTGGTCAGCAACTTCAATGGGGACTACAACTAACTGAACTCTCGGCTCTTATATCGGACAGTGGACCCTGACATGAAACGCCCACTTATTTATTGCCCAATTGGTTTTCATCGGATGTTATTATTTCTGTCATCATCGGTAACAAACTATCAAGTTACTATGGGCCAAAAACAAGAGAGTGAAAAAACAAGGCAAAATTATTTTTTTTTTGTCCTTAAATCGATTGTTTTATTTAATTTGATCCCTTAATTTTTTTTTTTATAACAAACTAGTTCCTTATGTTTATTAATATTAATAATATTGGTTTAAGTATTACTTTTCGTCTAATTCCGTTCAACGTGTTCGTTAACTTCACAATTGGACGTAACAAGTGGCTGGTGACCTGATTGTTACTATTGAAAATGTATGAGTGATCTTCCTCCACCTTAAATGGTGACCTAGACTTCATTGTTCTCAATATTCTTCTTGCATCCATGACTACAAGGTTTGGTTATTTACCTTACTCAAACACTAATCTGAAATCGTCAAAACGACATCGTTTTGGACAATCAGCACCACATCAGCGTCATGTTGGATACTTAATGGACACGTAGAATCGTTGGAGGCGATGTTTACTAACGTTTAGGCCAACGTTGTTAATGTTTTTAAATATAGAAGACTTATTTGTCAAATAATATTTGTAAACATAGGAGATTTATTTGTCAAAAAAAAAAAGTTAAAGTATCAAGAGGGTAATTTTGGCAACAAAAAAAAAACAAATTTTCACTTATTTGATGAAATGTATTTTTTTTCACCAACTTTAGGAATGTTTTATCATATAGATGATTTGACATAAAATATGGTAATTTTAATAAAATAAATACATCAGTTTTTATTAGTAATTAATTCATTTGAATAATAAATGTACTATAATCCTCTAATAGACGGTGTAAACTAAAATATTATGAAACATACCCAATTATAAAATCATATTTCAAAATCATAGAATCATATTTTAAAATCACGTTAGTTGAAAGCTTTTCTCAAATAACTTTTAAAAAAAAGTGTCTCAGAATTTTTTTTTTTTTCATGTTTGAGTTAAGAAGCAAACAAACAAAACTTGAAATAAGCAAGTCGGAAGCAGTCCGGCTAGCACCGTGATCTAAAATAAAATTGTTAGCTAAAATATGAAAATTGCGGATATCCTAAATTTACTGGTAGGCGTTATTGTAACGGCTATTAAGAATACTGACACCATTCCATTGAGTTGATTTGATGGCAGTACGTAGCACAGAAAAAAGCTGCGTCATGGAAACCTCATGACTTTGGTTCATGGGTTTTCCATTTGAGTGTGAGACCAATCGATCCCTCCATAACACACCTAACATATAGAAACTAATCTTGGTTGCAATTATTAGGGCTATCTATGTGACACTGTAGATATGGTTTCATTTAAGGCTGGGCAAATTTTTTCACCGACGCGCACCCGCCCAACCTGGAGCATGAAATTTGTCCACAGGCGGATAGATTCAGGTTTGCGGGTCGTTCGGATGTCTTCTTCAGATATACATGGATTAGGTCGGCCGGGTTCGGGTTGGGTAAAATAATTTCGTTTCCGCCCGAATCCTCCCAAATGTACTTAATATACATATTCTTTTATTCTAATTCTTCTTCAATTTCATTAGTTGTCTCAGATTTTCCTTCAATGTCACTGGCTGCTCACCTTGTCCTTATCCTTTCCCATTTTCCAATCTTACAACCCTTTCATTTTCATTTCTCGAAATATCTCAAGAGTTAAGACTCTCAGGCTCTCACTATCACCATCTCTATTCTCTCATTCCCAACAAAAACCTTACCTCCACCGCCACCACCGTGAAGACGGTCATAGCACCACCGCCATCAACCATGGCATCGTTGCTCTGCCTCTTCTGCCATTCGTCTCTAACTTTCCCATTCTCCCTCCCTTAGCCGCCGTCTCTCCCTCTCCCTCCCCTAGCCTCGCGTCTCCTTTCCACGACGTGAAGCCACCGCACCACCGTTCCATCGCCATCAAACACGGCTCCACTCTTCCGTGTCTCCTTCACAGCGCATATCTGCCCTTATTCGAGGCTGAGAGGAAGCTTGCTCACAGATCTGCCATGGTTCGAGCCTTCAAGGAAGCTGGTTCGCAAATCTGCCATGGTTTCAGCCTTTGAGGAAGCTAATGCACCAGATCTGGTTCTCACACCATTGAAGTTTGAAAGTTGATACCTTTTGATGTTGGGGTTTGATGCTGGGGTTTGAAGTTCTCACACCATACCAGATCTGAAAGTTGATTTTTTGTTTTTGTTAAAGTTTGATATTCTTGTTTATGCATTGTTTAATCGTTTCTGTTGTTTTTTATCTTTCTTCTGGTTTGTTCATTTGTTTGATTTAATGTTTTCATTCTCTTTCTTCTGGTCTGTTTTTGTTTTTTCTTTTGTTTTGTTGGATCAAAAACCGTGTGAATCTGATCGTCAACCCATCACCCGCCTAATCCGATGGCATGAACGGGCGGGAAGGGTTAGACTTTTCCCTTTTCGGTTTGGTTCGGACTGGACCGTTTGGGCCCAAACCCGACCAAACTTAACCGTTGTCCAGCCCTAGTTTCATTAATCATTATGTGGACGACAGGTCAACAAGAAATTTGTCTCTTCACGTGAGTATTTTTTTTTTTAGCAATTTGAATTTGATTTAAAAATATTTTATAATTTGTACAATAACCTAACCTATGTGACGGATTTCCAAAATATGGAAGTCCAAGAACACATAAGAAGAAATGTGTCTCTTCATGAGTTTAAAATCCTTCCTAATACGTGTGTTCTATCATGAGCTAGAGTCGGTCCAACACCTATTCAGACCTAAAGCAAACTTTGTGGTGAGGCTTTTTAAAAAATTAACCCAACAATTTTCTCATACAAAATTAATTATATTGTGCAAAATGAGGAGTTGATTCCTGGACCTTGTAGCTAATGCCAAGTTTTCATACCAAATAGGCTAACTTATGTTTGTTGATATACAAACGTATCAAACACATAATGTAAAAAGATACAAAGTGAGCTTTTTTTTTTAAAGAAAACATTATTTTTTTGAGAGGCCTAAAGCAAGAGTCTCATCTGCTTTACTCTTGGGTCGGGCCTGTCATAAGCGTGTATGTCTATACATAAAAAAGTATATGCATGAAAGGTTACATTCCTTCTTTCAAATACATGAAAGGTTATCCCTTCACTAGGAGGCATAAGTTGATCTATAAATAGAACCGCTTGTGCATGCAGAATTTAGTCTGAAATCGGCCAAATTTCTGCATGCCAAATCACTTCCTTTCTTCCGTTATGCACAGAGAGAACTAATGAAACTATTATTCTATAAACTGTCATTACAATACGCTTGATTTGGATGTGCAAACCATTTCAAGGTTTCTCCATTGTATCGTGAAGGGGATTCGCCGATACACCCTATTACATCTAGTCTAGATAGAGATTAGTGGGGACAAATCAAACATAAAACCTAGTGCCTGCACACGCTTTGGAGATTACACTTTTCTTTAGTCTTATCTTCTTTGTTGCATATCCATACCCCATTTTCTAACAACCTATATCGTTATAGTGTCATGTGTTATATTTTAAATAAATTGGTATAATACTATCAAAATATATACCAACTTTTCTTGCTTTTGCTGCATCATCTCAGATAAAGGATTTAAGCCACTTCAAGAATAATAACATTTAAATTACAAAAACCACGACATATTATTTAGCCTTATTTTTAAATGAAAAAACTTTCCTTTGTACAATAAAACTATTCTAATAGTATCCTTTTTCTTTTACATGAAATCGTTTATATCTTTTTATTATGTTGATATTACATCAATTAATTTTTATTTTTCAGGATATTCTCCACACGTTATTACGAAAACTAATCCCAATAAGTTTTCCCATACACAAGAATCAAGGATCGAACCCCTAACCACTTACTCAAGAGATTCGAACTCGTTCCCACTCGAACCACTACATGCTGATAAAATATAAATTAATTTGATAATGCACTAATCTCTGGTGAAAGATAAATGTAATATCCTCCTATCATTTGAAAAGAAATTATAAAAGAACAAATTGCTGATGGTCTGTTTGGGTTGGCGGTGAGTAGGGATGGCAACGGGACGGGAAGGACACAGGTAGCACTCCCCCGTTCCCGCACCCACAGGGTGAAATGCGTACCCGTCCCCATCCGTTACCCGCGCGAGTATCTTGCAGTCGGGTATCCAGCGAGTTTCGCGGATATTCGCGAGTTTGCGGATATCCACGGATTATTTTTTTAGAAAAAAATTGTTATTTTTGCTTGAAAAATTGTTGAAATATGCATAATTTCTATTAAAATAACTATGTTCATACAAATAAATGTTACGAAACTACGAAAACATTATCCAATTACAAAAGTTACTAACAAGAGTAATCAAATATATTTGTTTTTTCTAAAAATAAAAGTTACAAAAGCTAAAATCCACTTAAAACACCTTTGGATTATGTTTTCTCCTAACTTAATAATAGTTCAACTTAATATAATTAATATTAGTAGGTATTTATTTTTCCATTAGTATTAGCTTTAGTAAGGAAGGATGGGAAATTAGGTTTAGCAATTAATAGATATATATAATAAAGCGTATTATAATAATTTAAGTAACGGATGCGAATTTTCACGGACACGGATAGCGTGATATCCGTCCCCGCCCTATTTATAAACAGGTATTGAAATTACCTGTTTATTTTATCCGCGAGCACCCGTTTAACTACTCGTTCCGTGTCCGCTACGGATTTTATCCACGGATATCCGCGGATACGGATAAAATTATCATCCCTGACGTTGAGTCACCGCCTCCTAGGACTAGGACTCACGTCCAGGAACCTGGCCGAATTGCAAAAATATCATCATCACCATTATTTCCTTACCACGGTGAATTTTGGTCGTGAATCCAAACAAATGCTTAATGTTTTATTGATACATGTGAAATCTTTCAATGAGAGCATGTGCAGAAAAAATTATAGGATGATATGACATTTCACTTATTCAAAAGAATAGTTTTCTTTCGGCTGTTTGAGAAGATTGAAATTGGCCTGCCAATAATTAATGTTCAGAAAAACCTTTTAAGTCTTCTATTTGGATCAGGAACTGTTGAATGATACAGGACACATTTACTAAATTAAGTGGCTAGTATTTGGTGGTATGAAAATATTGCTTCTCGGTGACAAAGGGTTTCAGATTTATATTCTATATTACAGCTTACTAATCATTTCCTTTTCAAGACTACCACTTCAAGGAACCTAATTTATATATTATATATTAATTAATTAATTAATTGGAGGGGAGGGGGGGAGGAAGTGAAACCGAGATTTTCATAGATGAGATGTACCTGATACATTTCCGATGTATAAATCGTAATTCATAAATATGTTGAATAGATATGAGCAACTCCTGAAGTATCAGCTCAAAAAGATGCAATTCTAAAGTGACAGCTTAAAAAGATTGCCTACCCCAACTACAACACAACCCAACCAAGAACATGGGTAAGTTTTTCCCTCAAAACACTTAGGAGCAGTAAAATCCATATATAAACAAATTGCACAAACCTCCTTCAGACCACTACATGCATTAAGCATTCCATCAGTGCCTTGAACGGTTTCTTGTCCTGAAATTTCAACTTTCTGAATCAGTCTTTCATGCTCGAGATGTTGTGGCATAAATTTCACAAGCGACAGGCTATGAAAAAAACCATGATGATTACCTGGGAGAACGAGAATAGGGAGAGTGAGAGCGAGAGCGAGGGCGGGACTGGGACCGAGACTGAGGGCGGGACCGAGAATGTGACCGGGACCGAGAGCGAGGGCGGGACCGAGAACGTGACCGGGAACGGGAGCGGGAGCTAGAATAATATCTTCTGGAACCTCTGCCTCTACGTGGACTTCTACTACGCCTGTATCTTCTGCAGTTAATCATATAATGCAAGTACTAATTAACCAGAGAGTAATCATATAATCTAAGTACTAAATAAGAAGAGGGAAAAACAAAGCTAAACTCCATTTGCTGAAATAACATTGATTACACTAACTGGTCATCATTCCAATAGTCTGCAATCTCATAAATCTATTAACACCTTAATGGTGTTATGCTGAAGTGACAGTACTGACAAATCCATCAAATATAAAAGGTCATACCTTCAAATAGACTACAGAAAATTAGAACCACATAGAAGAGTTAAAATGAAAAAACAATAACATAACAGGTAAAAATAAAAAACTGAGATAGAGGGAAATCGGGATGGAGAAGATCCCGATCTTATTTTTTTCAGGGTATGGTACCCAAAATAAAATTAGCACCATAGAAGAGTTAACATGAAAAAAACAACAACATAACAGGTAAAATTAAAAAAAAAACTGAGATGGGGAAATCCGGATGGAGAGGATCCAGATCCTATTTTTTCAGGCTACGGTACCCAAGATGAGTTGTCAAGCATTTCATTGGCTATTAGTTATATTTTTAAACATTTATTATGAAATCAGCACTCAATGCATGCTTGCAACTCACCCTGGGTACAAAAACCATCAAGGTACCATAGAAATCCCCTTTATCTTGTGAATCCGTTAAGTGCACACATACATCTAGCATTAGCGAAGTGCAATTAAACCACCTTCGAGGGGAAGCACTATAACTCCTGCTCCGGCTGCGACGTCTATACCGACTCAATCGACTTGTTTCAGCAAGCTTTTCCTGCCTTTGCCGCTCCTGTTCCCTTTTCTTAGCTATTTCTGCAGCAGTATCCTTTTGTACTGCACAGGCAAACAGTTAGAGACATGTATATCAGGAACTGACATAGACTCCACATAAAAACCACTATACTCACTCCTGAAAAGGATTAGTAGAACGCAAACGAAAAGTAATGCACTACATCAGAAGATGTTGAAGATTCCATTGATCTGTAACTAAAATAAATTATCCAAACAATCATACTTTGTTTGTTCAGTTGCTTGTTCATGATCCTTTTAAGTCTTTCTTGAGGAGTTTCTTTCTTCTCCCCTTGTTGATGTTTTAAGGCCCCTCCAGAACCACTTGCTTTTAATTTTGCTAATGCTGAAGATGTGCTGTGGAAAAGAAAAAAGCAATTGATAAAATTAATATTAATAATGAAATAAAAATATACAGACAACTTAGGTTAAAAAAAAGAGCTGAAAGAAATACCCGTGTAATAACCCCAAAAAAGAAAGATGAAGAAATAAAAAATATAATAAAGAAAATTTCCATGGTATCCCTGTCAAGCTGGCAGTACTATTAACTGTTGGATACTTGGATGAATATGGAAAGGATCTTGATACAAAATTACTGGTCAACAATACAGTGTAGCACAAAAATAGTACCATAAAAATCATATATAATAAGAAGTCCCTTCACATAGACACTGTTTTTTTGGGGGGTAAAGTAATACAATGTTGGGTGATGGCATACCTTACTGATGGCTTCAAGACTTTAGAGCTCCTATCCTTATCAATAGATACACCAGAAGCAGGATCGACATGCAATGCCTCAAGTATGCAACCAGATGATGGCCTGCAAGTCAGTAGAGATATCAGATAAAACAATTGCAATATTCCCATGCAACTCACAGGTAGTTATGCAAAATTTATTTCAGGGAACAATGAGCTTCAAATAGGAAGCCTCCTCCCTCCTCCTCTCAGCAGTTACCCTGACAATCCTAATCTATTATAAACCACAAAAAATTGCCTCAGGCAGCAATATGGGTGATATGCTGCAGCAGAGAAAAGTCCAATCTATCTTGGCAAGAATTAAAGGTCCAGTGCTCCGACCGGTTTAACATATCGACTTGAGATGGAGGAGATCGTGGTGGAGAAAATCCTTCCCGCCTGGATTCATCTGCTTCTACAGAGCCCCCAAATTCAGTAATGTATTCTATCTTAGGGGTCCTTGGTTTGCTTCGGTGAACATCATCAGAGCGACCACTGCGAGAATAACGCCTTGAGTGCGATGGCGAGTAGGACCGTGATCGGGACCTTGATCTGTGAATGGAAAATGACAAAATTAATGAATAAAATTTCCATGGCAAGTATGCATACTATGGAAAATAAATGTAAATAACATCATCCAGAGGGACCTAGAAAAGCAGGTCCATACATTCTAGAACGAGAATAAGCTTCATAGGTAGGACTCTGTCTTGGTTCCCTGCATGTATGTATTGAGTGTATCATTAAAACTGGTAATTGGTAAACAAGAATAATCAGTGACCCCATTTGTCAGTAGGAGCACAATTTCATATTTTCTTTGCTCAAGTGTGAACGACAAAAACATCAATATTTTCTACCGGTACGGATCATGATGCAGCGCACGAGTTCCACACATCCGTGTAGCTTCTCTCTCTCTTTCCCTTTCAATCTGAGATGCCTTCCTTCTTTCCTTACGACTCAGCTTCCTCTATAAAATTCTTAATATATCATTCAAAAACATCTATAAAGCCATCTTGAAATATGAACAACCAAACTATCGTTCCATTCTTACTATTAACATTTTCACTTACAATTGCAGGATCACCTTTGATCACCTCTTTTTGCCTTTTTTCTTCCTCCTTAGCTTTCTTATCCATGTAAACAAGCCAACCATACCTTTTAACCCCATATTCTTTTGCTATTACTTCCATTCCTTCATCGTTGCTATCATCGTTGTTAAAATCCTCTTCATCCTCTTCATCTTCATCTTCCTCGTTATCATTATCATTATCATTACCATCGTCATCTGAAATCTGGGATTCCTCTTTTCCATTCCCTTCATAACAAAACCCGACCTGCGAGTAAGATACTTTGCTTGCAGCAGGCTGTGACAAATTAGATCTACAAGTGCGCATGAAAAAACAAAATAAGATCATCTGTCATGAAATATACAAACAAAACATCATATAAAGTTGCGGACAACATCTTTTATTAATTACTAAGAATTCAATTAAAGAAAAATGGAACATGATCTATTTAATAAACATTATGTCAAAATTAATCTTCCAAAAACCAACTAGAAAGATAGAGCAAGATATAAACAGAAGATCCACAGTAAAGACAATTCTCTGGAAACAAAGCCTCATAATATAATCATCATTTCTATGGAAATAAAATACTGTTGGCAGCTGACAACTGTTGCTTAATCAATTCGTACTTAGACTAAAAACTTACAAATGGATTCAAACCCAATAGTTTTTTATGTTTGCAAACCATGTCTAAGCAAGTAAAGCTTATATGCTGATACATTAATGGCTTCTCTCAGATATCACATTAAATGACCAAATCAATATGAATGACAAGAAACTCATTTAACCTGTCTGGTGTAAATGGAGCAGCAGCCTTGGCCTCCATCTCTTGATTTACATGTTGCAAAGCCTCCTCATCAGTAACTGTTAACAGTAAAACCTAGTTTGTAAAATCGACTTCAAAATTAATCCCTAGATGTCAGATTAGATGCAAAATTAAAGAACCTTTTGTCCTCTGTTGCTTTACCATGAATAAACAATGTTGAAGAAAAAGAAAAGATGCAAAAAACAACAATAATCAAACTATTAAAGGTTATCATAATCGAACACATCGTCAAGAAATTAAAAAGTACCGACATCCTCTACGCCGATGCTTTATTAAATCCCGATAACGCTCAAAATTAACAAACTCTTCTAATTCTTCTTCTTCTTCAGACTTTTCCTGGACGCGCCTATATCCAGTATCCCGAATGAAATCGAGGAGAGCTCGCCCATCAAATCTGCAAATGCATAGGATTGGCCGTCAATTATGCCTTATAAAGCATATATATATATATATATATATATATATATATATATATGAACTTACAAGGAGGATAGTAGGGAAAAAAAAGTGCACCTGTCAATCAAAATATCCTGTTTTCCATTCCAAGGTATCCTGACACATAAATGAAGCATCAGGTCAACCTCAAGTACATATTTCAGCAAAAAGTAAAATTAAGCTGATATCGGTAGCAGGCATAAGGTCTTTTACAGCAATGCTATTTGGTACAACATCTATGCAACAAAATTTCACGAATTGGTTAAAGACCAATCATGTAACTGCACAACCATACAAATGTTGATGGAATAAAAGCCATTTTGGAATGTAACACTGACAATTCAGATTCATACAACTTTCGTCAAAAATTAAGAAATTTATTAAATAGATTCAATTATAAGAAAAGATAATTTTATTTGACTGCGCTACCATTTATTGAGATACTCAAAATACTATTATAACTCTATTGATATCTTTGCTCACTTCTTTATGTAGTATCAAGGAAAAAGTTAGGAATAAATAATTAATGCTCTACCGATTTTCTAAAACCACGCATAAAAAGGAATGGAAACAAACTAAAGAGACACTTTAAAAAATTAAAAAAATAGGAGGGATAACAAAAACAATAGGGTGAGCCCTAACATTAGCAGACGTAAATACTGAATAGCACAATATAGTTTGGACCTTTAATTGTACAGCAAGCACTGAAACCTAAGCTCTGAGCGATCAAACAGACAATTGTTTCAGCATTATCCACACACTATATATTCATTTTACACAACCACTTCTAGCTGAGTATCAATAGTTACAACCTCAAACTAATGAACTTACTATTCCTACTGCCGTGATCTTAAATCAAATTGAAGCCTCGAGAAATTAATGAAATGTACAATTTTATAGACCAAAATCCAGCTAATGGAGATAACAATTTAAAAAAAAAATAGAAATAAAAAAATTAATAGAAAGTGTCTTACAGTTAACAGACAGTACATATCCACAAAATCAACGAATGGTTTGTGGAAAATATTTACACCATTAATCCCAAACTTTGATCAAATAAATTTGAAAATTTGAAGCGATAACATAATAATCGATGAGAAGCGGTAATTTATTAGGACTTTAAATTTATTGATAAAAGAAGAAGGAATAAAAGAAAAACTAACAGGCCCTGCTGATCCTGGGTGGCATGGTAAAGAGCGTCGTCTCGATAAGTTCGGCAACGACTTCCAAGGAGTTGGATGGATTGCTGAGGATCACCGCGCCTCTTTGCAAGGTAAACCGCTCTTCTCTGTGCTCTCTTTCGAGCCGCGTCCATCATGTCATGCACCTTCTTCTCCGACCTCCGAGCTTCGTGCCACATCTTCTCTTCTTTTCAATCTTTCTTTCTCCCGCACTGCAAACAAACCCTAATTAACCCACCTACCAACCCAATCGATGATTGTGATTTGTGATTTGTGAATCCTCAACGCCACTGCCACATGCTTCTTTTCTACCTCTTCTCTTCTCTTCTCTCCTACTGCCTAACCTGCCGCGTCTCTTCTCATGGACCTCCACTTATTCCTCCCTCCTCAAAAGGCCCAATTGGATTCTATGAGTTCCTGATGTAAACTGAAATTCTCCGTCCATAAGGATTAGGCCCAAAAGTAAAGCCCAGACTCCGGAGAGTAAAATTCAAATACTGATTTTTCTCTTTTGTGCATTGGATTGGATCCACTAGATCAATATAGGCTTAATTGTACTTTTGATCCATCGAATATCATGATTGTATAATTTTGATCGCTCAGGTTTGAATTGCGCTAATTGGATCCCCTAAAATATCCCTCTGTTACAATCAGGTCTTCTGTCATTGTGTCATCAAATTTTTAACGTCAGTAGCCTACGTGAGATTGATTTAGCACCTAGTGAGGTCAACTTGACAGCTTACGTGACTTTCTTATGTGACATCATTGACACCTCACAGTTTAATGGTCACGTGAACATCATGTATGGCTTTTACTTTTCCCACCCCCATCCCCCAATTAATTTAATTTCTTTCCTAAAAAATCCTTCCCCTTCTCTCCATCTCTTCCCTCACTCCCTCACTTTATTCTTCTCCCACCTCCAATCACACCCTTCCCCTTCTTCTTCACACCCACCACCAACTACATATTGAGTTAGTTAATTCAGTTTGAGTTAGTTAGGCAGTTAGGAGTGTAACCGTAAATCAGTTAATCCGTGTGGGATTAACTCCTATGTGTGTATAAATACTTGTGAATTGATTAATAAATGTGTGTGCAATTATTCAGCAATTCTATGTAACCCGTCTATACACTGTTCATATGTCTATTGTGTGTGTTTAACTCGTCTACGTTTCTCGCGACCTGTCTGTGTGCCTAGCGCGACTCGTCTATGCCCCGTGTGTGTGTGTGTGCTTTGCGCGACCCGTCTGTACTTCGTGTGTGTGCCTCGCGCAACCCGTCTATGCCCTGCGACCCGTCTATCCTGTGTGTGTGTGTGAACTGATAGACAGGTGAGTTGTTCTAACATTTGGTATCAAGAGCTTTACGAGCCTGGGATCAGGAGTATGATTCTGGTAGTTAGTGTGCAAATCGATTTGGTTTTTTCTTGCAATGGAGAAATCGAATGGAATTATGGGTGGCAACCTACCAGTTCTTGATTCCAAGAACTGGGACCGATGGAAGAACCAGATGGAGGTAATCTTTGGCTTCAAAGATGTGTCTGACGTGGTGAAAATTGGCTTCCAAGAATTGGGGGTACACCCCACAGATGCGCAACGAACGGCCTTCAAGGAGTCAAAGAAGAAGGACTACACAGCTCTGTTCTTGCTCCATCAATGTGTGGACTCGGCCAATTATGAAAGGATTTTTGCTGCGAAGACCTCCAAGGCAGCCTAGGATATTCTTGAGAGGAGTCATGCGGGTGGTGATAAACTCAAGAAAGTGAGGCTCTAGACTTTACGAAGACAGTATGAACTGTTGCAGATGGAGGGGCAAGAAAATGTTGCTGATTACTTCACAAAGGTACTGACTCTCACAAATCAGATGAAAGCTTGTGGTGAAACTTTTACTGATGTGATGATAGTAGAAAAGATTCTTAGGACCTTGGTTTCCAAATTCGACCATATTGTGGTTGCTATTGAAGAATCTAAGAATCCTGAGGAGTTGAAGGTGGAAGAATTACAAGGGTCCTTGGAGGCTCATGAACAAAAGCTGAATGAAAGAAGTGCTGAGCGAAATTCTAAGCAAGCACTCCAAGCTCAGATCAGCAAGAAAGGAGGAAAGGACAGTGGCAAGAAGTGGAAGGGCAAAGGAAAATTTAAAAGCAGCAAGTGGAGAGCTGATGGAAATCCCAATTCTGGTCAAGATGACTTCGTTGATCAAAAGCAAGGGGAAAGTTTCAGCAAACAAGGAGGTGGCAAAGGGTGGAAAGGTCAGAGAAAATTTGACAAAAGCAAGGTAAAGTGTTATGCTTGTCAAAGATATGGCCATTTTGCTGATGAGTGCAGATCCAATAAGGCTTCTACCAGCAGAGATGAACAAGAAGCGAATGCTGCCCATGGTGAAAGCTCAGACTCTGATCAAGTTCTTCTAATGGTTACTACCAGAACAGAAGGCACAAATTCTGGTTCTTGGTATCTTGACACAGGGTGCTCCAATCACATGACTGGGAATAAAGGTTGGTTTGTAGAACTTGATGAGGCAGTCAAGAGCAATGTGAGGTTTGCTGACAACAGTTCCATAAGATCAGAAGGAAAAGGGAAAGTGTTGATTAAAAGGAAAGATGGGAAACCAGCCTACATAGCTGATGTTCTCTATGTACCAACCATGCAAAATAATTTGCTAAGCATGGGGCAGTTACTAGAGAAGGGATTCTCTATGAATTTCAAAGATAATCAGATGAGTGTCTATGACAGCAAGGGAAAGATGATCTTGAAGGCTCCTTTGTCCAATAATAGGACCTTTAAGATTGATATTCAGGTGGCTGAATTACTCAGTTTGTCAGCAGCTGTCCAAGATGAAAGCTGGCTGTGGCACCTGAGATTTGGCCATCTCAACTTCAGAAGCTTGTGTCAGCTGAAAAATAGTCAGATGGTGTATGATCTTCCCTCCATTCAATTACCAGAACAAGTGTGTGAAGGGTGCATGATAGGGAAACAACCGAGAAACTCTTTCAAGTCACATGTTGCTACACGAGCTACTGAACATCTTAGAATCATTTTCTCAGATGTTTGTGGACCATTTGAAGAAGTCTCTCTTGGAGGTAACCAGTATTTTGTTTCTTTTATTGATGATTATACAAGAAAAATATGGTTGTTTCTCATTAAAAGAAAATCAGAGGTATTTGATGTCTTTAAAAAATTTAAAGTTCTGGTTGAAAAACAAAGTGGTAGGTTCTTGAAGATTCTAAGAACATATGGAGGAGGTGAGTTCACATCAGGAGAGCTCGAGAATTTTTGTGATAAAGAGGGCATAATTCATGAAGTTACAGCTCCCTATACTCCACAGCATAATGGCACTGCTGAGAGGAGAAATAGGACTATTTTGAATATGGCAAGGAGCATGATGAGAAGTAAGAAAATGCCACGCTGCTTCTGGGGTGAAGCAGTAGCAACTGCAGTATACATCTTAAATCTGTGTCCCACCAAAAGATTGAATTGCACTACTCCTGAGGAAGCTTGGACAGGGAAGAAGCCAGCTGTGGGCCACTTAAGAATTTTTGGTTCTCTTTGTTACAAACATGTCCCAGATGAAAAGAGAAGCAAGCTGGAGAACAAGAGTGAGAAGATGGTAATGCTTGGTTATCATCCTACAGGGGCTTATAAACTATATGATCTAGTCAGCATGAAGGTGATCTTTAGTAGGGATGTTATCTTTGATGAGTCCAATACTTGGGATTGGAACCAAACCCCACTGAGAGGCATGACTGATAGACGGGTCTCTGTCACTTTGGCAGATCCCGATCAGAATGCTACACAACTGCAAGATGCTGCTCCTGCTGAAACTCATACTACAAGACCACAGAGGAATAGGCAACCACCAACCAGATTGACTGACTTTGTGATGTTTCCTGATAGTGCAATAGCAGGAGAAGGTGATCTGGTTCATTTATTATTGTATGCAGATGTGGAACCTGTGACTTTTGAGCAGGCAGTTCAGGAACCTAAGTGGGTTGCAGCAATGCAGGAGGAACTACAATCTATTAATAAAAATGACACATGGGAGTTGGTTGCCCTCCCCAAGCAAAAGAAGCCAATTGCAGTGAAATGGGTCTTCAAAACCAAAATGAACCCTGATGGTTCAGTAGCCAAATACAAGGCTAGGTTGGTGGCCAAATGGTTTCTACAAAAAGAAGGGCTGGATTATGGAGATGTGTTTGCTCCTGTGGCTAGAATTGAGACAATAAGGCTTGTTGTAGCCTTTGCAAGTGCAAAAAGGTGGACTTTACATCAGTTGAATGTCAAGTCAGCATTTCTAAATGGATCACTTGATGAGGAGGTCTATGTGTGTCAACCTCCCGGGTTTGAGATAGCTGGCAGTGAAGAAAAGGTGTATAAGCTGTATAAAGCCTTATATGGATTGAAGCAAGCTCCTCGGGCTTGGAACAAGAGGATAGATAATTTTCTCTTACTGTTAGGCTTCAGCAAATGCAGTGTGGAATATGGAGTGTATGTGAAAGCCTCTAATGCATCGGACCTACTATTAGTATGTCTGTATGTAGATGATTTGCTTGTGACTGGGAATAGAAGTGAAGAAATTGAAGAGTTCAAGAGAAAAATGATGGCTGAATTTGAAATGTCTGATTTAGGCATACTTTCATATTTTCTGGTAATGGAGTTTGTGACTACCAGAAAAGGTATATTGCTGCACCAAAGAAAGTATGCATCAGATGTGTTGAGAAGATTTCATATGTATGACTGCAATCAAGCTGACACTCCTGTTGAAAACAACCTTATGCTTGAGAAAGGTGAAAGTGAGAAAGCTGTTGATTCCACTCTTTTCAAGCAGATTGTTGGTTCACTTAGATACTTGTGTAATAGTAGGCCAGATATTACCTATGGTGTTGGTCTTGTTAGCAGATTTATGGAAAGTCTTAAAACCTCACATCTTCTGGCTGCAAAGAGAATTTTGAGGTATATAAAAGGTACACTTGATTATGGTATACTGTATTCTAACAGTTTGCCTATTTCAGAGATTGCACTCAGAGGGTATTCTGACTCTGATTGGTGTGGAGATAAAAGTGATAGAAGAAGCACAACAGGATATGTATTCATGTTGGGAAATGCCTCTATTTCCTGGAGTTCAAAGAAGCAACCTGTTGTTGCACTCTCATCCTGTGAGGCAGAGTACATTGCAGCCTCTTATGGTGCATGTCAGGCTTTGTGGCTTGAATCATTACTAGAAGAGATACATTTGAAAAGTGATGTTCAGATGCAGCTTCTAGTAGACAACAAATCAGCTATCAATCTTGCTAAAAATCCAGTTGCACATGGAAGAAGTAAACACATTGAGACTAGATTTCATTTCTTGCGAGATCAAGTGAATAAGGAGAAGTTGAGCTTAGTTTACTGCCGCACTGAAGATCAAAGGACAGATATACTGACTAAAGCTTTAAAGGGAGAAAAATTCAAGTTGTTAAGAGATAAGCTGGGAATTGTGTCATTGTCAAATATTCAGTAGAGTGTGATGTGCTGCAAATGAATGGTGAAGTCTAGGGTGCCAACCTAGTTGGGATGTTAGACTTCATAGTGATGCTTCTATGCATATCACATTTAAGAGTTGACTGAATTAAAGGGAGTGTATTGAGTTAGTTAATTCAGTTTGAGTTAGTTAGGCGGTTAGGAGTGTAACTGTAAATCAGTTAATCCGTGTGGGATTAACTCCTATGTGTGTATAAATGCTTGTGAATTGATTAATAAATGTGTGTGCAATTATTCAGCAATTCTGTATAACCCGTCTATACACTGTTCATAAGTCTATTGTGTGTGTTTAACTCGTCTGCGTTTTCTCGCGACCTGTCTGTGTGCCTAGCGCGACTCGTCTATGCCCCGTGTGTGTGTGTGTGCTTTGCGCAACCCGTCTGTACTTCGTGTGTGTGCCTCGCGCAACCCGTCTATGCCCTGCGACCCGTCTATCCTGTGTGTGTGTGAACTGATAGACAGGTGAGTTGTTCTAACACTACAGGCCACCCATTGTCACCTCTTCTAACAATGTACTGCAATCAATTCAAACAACAATCAAATTCAAGTTCAACATCTACCAAAGGTGTCTAAGGCGCATATAAACTAAAGGTGAGGTGCATCCAAGGCCCATATAAATTAAAGGTGTCTATATAATTAGAGAAATAGTTTTTGAATATCATAATAGGGACATCATATGGTATCCCTTTGTTTTTGTGATGTATTTTTTAGATGTGTATATACAAAGAAGATAAAAAAGCAAGCGAGAGATAAAGATAGACACATACGATATCAAATACGGTGTTCAAAATTTGACGTTCAAATAACATAGCTCATATAATTAGCAGCCTATCATAATCAAAGACACTCAGGGTGTTAATTAAACCCAACCCGATGCGTCTTTGTGGCATTGTAAGCTTTCTTCCTCACCACATGGCCTCTTGAATTTGGTTCGCTTTTGTAGATGGGCTGAGAAGAGATCATAAACCTGATATCATCATCACCAAAATTTTAAAAGAAATGTTAGTAACACACTTTTTAACACTCTCTTTTCATCGCACTCTCTTCTATTGGTTGAAATTCATGTGGGTCCAACAAAATTCAAGTGGGTCCCACATGAATTAGTAAGACCCACATGAATTTCAATCAATAGGAGAGAGTGTATTATTAGCGCTGCTCAACTTTTAATTCGTGATTGTTAACTTCTACTCGCTTTTGCAATGCTATAAACAAAAAGGAGTGAGGGGCAACCATATTTCCATCTTGTGGTAGATAATTTATTTGGTATATCGTGGGGGTGATACCGTGATAATGTATTGCTCATTCTTAGTCTCACACACAAAAGAGAGGTGGGGTTACCAGTTCCCTAAAGCATAATGCAACGTGGGTCATTCACTCATTAAAAACGTTGCAAGTTTTGATTTCCTAAGGCATAATGCATATGTGGTCATTTCCTTAATGCCCATTTGATTTAGATTTTGATAAAAAAAAAAAAAAAGAATCAATTCTGAAATTAAAAACAAAGTCAATAGAATTGAAAATTACTATTTTTGTGATTCAAAGTTAAGAATTCCTAGATTTTGTGTTGAATAAAATCAATTTAATGTCGGGCCAAGGGCCAAGCAACTAAAACTCTTACTTTGGGCCTCAAAAAAAAGTTTTTTTATAGATGGCTTGAAAAAAAAAATAATTTACACTACAAGTAAATTTTTAGCACCCGTAAAAGAGACTAAGTCGACGCTAAAGCCCACTCTAATTAGTGTCAGTCAGGCCTATGCTACTATTTTTCCAAAAAAATCCTTTTGAATGACCTCGCCTTAGAGTTCGCTTTAGGTCATATTAGATGTCGGCCCGACCCTGAATCAATTCTGGGTATAAGATCCACAAAATTCTTTATAATTATATATCAAAAGTGATTCTACTTTTATCATCCAAATGAAATCAATTTTTCTGAACCCACCGTTAAAATATCATTACCAAACACAATCCATTTTTTTAAACTCAATTTTTTTGACATCAATTCTTCATAATCAATTCTATCAAAAACTAAAACAAATGAACCTTCTTTCTATCACTTACATATAGGATTTCTTATGGGCTCTTGGGTTAAAAGAACATTATTCTTTTTGTTTAAAAGGACACTGATAAAAGGTTTTACATGAAGGAGGACGGTAAGGGAGAAGAAAAAGAAAAAAGTAGAGCGTCTTGAGAATTTGAACCACTATTTGATTAGTAATATAGAAATGCGTGGATAAAAAAATAGTATTTTATTATTATTATTATTATTATTATTATAAATCTTCAATTAATAGATCTATATTACTCTAAACCACTATGAAAGCTTAAAAATGGAACAACCTCCCAATCTCCCATCCTATTAACTTATCGCTAATAAAAAAAATCTAGGATGTGTATTTAAATATGAATATGAATATTGAATACAGTACCTTATAATATTGGTCCATAGACAGCGTAGAGGGAAAATGATGTCAGGAGAACGCGGGTCCAATGGGTTCCGTTCCTTAATCGACAAGGCATTATGTGGCATTGGAGTTAAGGCATTATTATTGATTTTGAAAACAAATTGGCTGACCCATTCACGTTCCGGAAGTAATCGCGAACAACAAAAATGTATATCTATTCGTATTGCCAGCAACCATACGGTAAGTGACCCTTAATAATAATCTCTTGGTTGCTTTGCCTACCTATGCAACTCTTTTTAATTGCTTTTGTTGACAAGTTGTATTATACATTTGATAGTACTAAATAATTGATAGCTGCCACCAAGTTCATATCATTGTTTTATTTATTTACTATTATTATTATTATTATTATTATTATGGGGAAACCATCACAACATCCAGTTTAGAAATGGACAAGCTTTGTTTACGTGTAATCTCATCAACTATTTAGTGTATGTTTGATTTATTGTTTGAAATCTTTTTTTTCAAACGTATTTTTGGGATAAAATATTTATCAAGTTCCTTCTGATTAAACGTATGTTTAGACTCATATGTATATTTATAACGTTAAACCAAATATTCCCTTAATTTGAGGGTACTTGACAAGCCTATATGAATGTTCCTTTCAGAAGTGAATAGGTTTTGTTTAACTTGGTACTAGTTGAAGCTCTCAGTTTTGGTGTGGCATCTATGCGGCATATCCGTACGTATATGCTTAATTAATCAGTACTAGAAGCAAAAGGATGCTGTATGTAGGTCCAAAGCGATATTATTTCAAGTGGCTTCATGATTTTGTGACGTGTCTCTGAGCCTATCACGGTCCACAACATGAAACTAATGTCCTTTTTTTTTGTCAAATTGATAGTTAGGAGTGCGTTTGCCAAATTCAATAGTTGTGAATCCCAAACATTTATCTTCAATAGCATGTTTATCAAGTATCTAACTTTTATGGCATCAAAAATCCTACACTACACATAAATGCACTTATATGGTGCACCTGCAGTAACGTTTTCACACGGAAATACTATTAAAAATAAGGTAGAGATTTTTAATAATGCTTCCTTAATTAAAAGTCTGAAAAGGAGAATAGAGACTGTTTCCTTGAGGAAATGATATCTAAATTAAGAGATTAGATAATACTTCCTTTAATGATAAGCTTCTTAATTTCATAAGGAGGATGATGCAAGTTTGAATCCTGGAGACGATACTTTAATTGGGGAGGTTACGAAAATCAAGGATTAAGTCTCTACTCTAAACAACTGATCGAGGATTAATTAGTCTCATAATCGGTTCAAAGAGCCGAAGCTTGTAAGATATTCCAAAATGCCAATGAGAAATCAAAAATAATTACGGTGGTTGATAAAATAAAAAACAAATTCAACGTCTCTCTAATTTGACCAAATCATGGATGGATATTCTATTCAAAGTCTAAACAGAAGAAAGGCATTAGGTTGTTTTGAATGTTTTCAATTAATAATAATAATAAGAGCAACCCCGTGACCCGAGCCATTATTATTTTTTTTATAAATTATTATAAAAAAAAAATCACTAAACTGAATGTATAAATTCCTTTCATGGTTGAATTCACAAACAAATGAAAGTAAAATGGTACACATTTTGAGGTAATTTTATTAGTGGATAACACATCTAACTATCTAGGTAAATATCTTAATACGAAATGTCAAGTATATCAATCGATGATAAATATGGTTATTAAATTAAATGGAAACGTAAATAATTGGGTAATAAAAAAGGAAATGTAGTTTATTGGGGATTTCATATAATCTTAACACATTATATATTTTTTAGTTGAAATCCACCGTAATTAGGGTTTTTGGTTCTCTAGTGAGTCTACGGAGTATCCCCACAAGCTTAGATCATTTGGATCAGTTATGAGACTAATTTCCGCTCGGATGCTTAGTCAGTTACAGTTAAGATTCTTCGCTCCTCCCTAAGAATGTGTTTTGCGGTATTCGAACCGATGTCCTCCATTACAAACTTAATTAGTCTGGGCAATCAAATGAATCAAAGTGGTTGGGTTGATGCATTATATATTTACTATTTAGAGAAAAAATTTAGGAAGCGTTCTTTGTATATACTAGTAGCATTGTTTTATAATAAAAAGATATAATATGTGAATTATTTTCTTAGAGTTAATCAATCAAAACTTAAAAATAAGGTATATTATATTTTTATCAAAGAACAATAATTCAAACACATAAAAAATAATTTACTTAAAGTTTTCTCTTATTTAGAGATATTATGCTTTTATTTTATAAAGAGATTTCATATAGCTTTGATTGGCACATGGAGCTGAAAATCTGACTAGTTAGTTAAAAATTGAAAGGTAATAAGTTACTTGATTGAATTGGAAGTACTATTTGATAAAATTAGTTGATTAACTAGTCCATACATGTAAAATGGTCAATGGAATGAACAGGAGTTAACACATCTAGTCAGGTTTTCCGTCCACACTTGTTGTGTTTTGGGTTCAATTCTTAGATTTTTCTTATTGACAGACAATATGTGAATTCCACTATAAATCTTCACTGAGGTTGGTGGTCTTTTCTAGCTTTGTAAGGGGGCATATCTTTCCCTACTCTAAATTTTATAGCACCAAAAAAAATGGTCAATGGAAAAAGACATGTTTATATGTATATGTATAAGTTTATTAAATGATATATATATATATATAATCTTTTTTACAACTATTATTATTATTATTGTTGTTGTTGTTGTTGAGAGTGGGGTGAGTTTCCTCTATTTGATTTAGGAAAGAAAGAAAAAGAAAAGAAAGAAGAAGGAGAGCGAAAAAGTAATAAATGATATGATTGTTTAGTTATTTGTTAGGAAATAAAATGAAAGGATCGAAAGAAAATTAAAACTTTTACTTCCTCTTGTTTTTTTTTTTTGTCTTTGATCATTGGGGGTGGTTAAGGATGTAAATTTTACCTGTATCAGCGGATACCGGCAGATAATATCCGCAACGGATAGAAAATGGATATCTTAATGGGTACCCGTGGATAAATTAAACGAGTATTTTCTCTATCCGTTTATTAATGGGGGGCAAGTAGTATAATATCCATACCCCTAGGTACGCGCTAATGTAAATTTTAGTATAGTACATGCATATGGATTAGTTTTACTATTTAATTTTTTAAATTTTAATTTAATGAGATGTATGATTATACTGTTTACATATCATATTGTTTAGTATTTTTACTATATTAATTTTCAAGCAGAAGAACTTCTCATACCAGCAAAGAATTCAAATGAAGAATTAGTTTGAATTTCATGTATGGATAAAAAAAATTGTGAGGTGTTGAATATCCATGGATACCCGCAAATATTGATAAATTTGTTTAAAATCCGCAAGATGAATAACCGCACGGATATTAGACGGGGATGAATACTAAATTCATTCAACGGGGTGGGTAGTGTAGGGATACTACCCGTACTCACTCCGTCTCATTTACATCCCTAGGGGTGGTGGTTAAGTAAAACTCTTCCCAGAATGGGGACTTCAAAAAAGTGAGAGGAAACAAAAAAAATATATTTTAAAATGACATAAATATTTTTAAGTAAAAATATGATGTAATAAATAGATCGGAGATGTTTACGTCTTTGCATTCTTTTTGTTCCTCTCCCTTGCTCTTCTTCCTAATGCGGGATGAAAACTTTTTGTGATAGGGACCACACATCTTTTTCTTTCCTCCCATTTTTTTTGTACTACTTTCCTCCCCTTTTCTAATACAGCCAAACACGGGAAAAGTTCTTGTTCTTCTCTTTTCCTTCCTCTTTTTTTTCTTTCTTTCATTAAGGCTGAAAACCAAGGTTTTAATTAAGAAAGGTAGAAAAAAAGTGTCATTTTTGAAAACTGAGGGAGGCAAAATCGAAAAAGCAGTCCTTAACTTATTTCTATAAATTATCTCTACTAATTTATCAAATAAATATGTTTTTTCAAAAAGAAACTCCCTTATAAAGAGATCTATTACTTTTTTTGGTTTTAAAAAAATAATTATCTGTTATAAATTTATCTAGTGCCTTGGCAAGCACAACATTCTATGTGGATATATACCACAATTATTATGTCGTAAATGTTAAGCTCGTTTACTTTATATATATTTTAAGTTAAAAAATATTAAGTAGTCTGGCTAACTTCATCTATAATCTTGAAATATATCAATGATCAATCAATTATACCGAATATCTCAACCGTATATTAATTCCTTAGGCAATAAGCTATTATGATAATTATGTACCGGCATGTAGGGATGAGAATAGGTCAGGCCGTTCATCGGGGATCTATGATCTAATCTATTTAAGGCTTAATCTGGTCTAGCCTATTTAACAAAAAGGTCAGGTCAAGACTTTTTAAAAAGCCTATATAGTTAAAGAGGTCAGGCTAAGACTTTAAAATAAGTCTATTAGACCTATCAGGCCGGCCTATTTAACATACGTACGCATATATAACATATAATTTAATATATAATATTATAATATATTATTTATAATAATTATAGCATTCGAAAGTAAAGGCCTGTTGATCCATTTAAATATAGAGGTCTACTTGTATATTTATTTGTGAAGGCCTAACGACCTATTTATCAGTATAGGCCTACCAACTTCTTTGTCATTAGAGGCTCACAAGCCTATTTACAAGTGAAGGCCTATGACCTATTTATAAGTGGAAGTATATTTAAAGATCTTATTAAAAAGCAGACTTTTAAATAGGCTTCCAGGCTAGGTCAGGCTAGGCCAGGCTTTGAAGTAGGTCAGGCCAGGCCTTAAAAATTGACCTATATTAGGCTAATAGGCCAGACTCAGGCCTTAAAATTGAAATACAGATCAGGCTTAGACTTATCAGAATCTAATTCGACCTAGCTTATTGGGAGGTAATCATAAAAAAAATATGCAAGTGTGTATACATCCGAAAGACTCCGACTAATCGGTTAATCCAAGTTACAAAATATAAACAAAATTTCTACGCCAAGCAAGTATAAAAAAACAAGTTAATACGAGTAGTTGTTTGATTTTGCCAAAAAAAATTGGAGGGGGGCATGAATAGAAGGATGAGGGAAAAGATAAATGAAAGATGATGATGAGGTGGACCTATGAAAGAAAGGTCATAGCTCGGTGTTGATCCACCAGCTCACCACACCTTAAAGCCACTCTTCTCTTCTCTCATTCAAAAAGCGCCGAAACAAAATAAACCTAATAACGCCATAGCGTTCCCAAACCCTTCCTGCGAGGTCCCTCGACCTCCGCAGGGGCTGTGCTCATCACCGATGTCTGAATCCGACACCGACCCCCACGCGCCGCCACCGGCTTTCCTTCTCCACCGTCCACCGCTGTTGCACCCTACGTTGTCTGCGCCTCTCTACAAGCAGCGATCGTGGTCACCCGATGCGTATCGCGACGAGGCTTGGCTTCGTCGCAAAGGGAACTGGAAAAACCGTCGCAGCAAGAGCGTGACGGACGAGGATGTGGATGAACTCAAGGCTTGCATTGAATTAGGGTTCGGATTCGAATCCTTTCCGGAGGTGGAATCGGATCAGCGTCTTTCCGATACCTTACCGGCCCTAGGACTCTACTACGCCGTCAATAAGAACTACAACGAGTCTCTCGCCCCTAAGAACTCCTCCGCAACGACGTCGACTTCTTCCGTCGCCTCTGATTGTGACAGCACTGTTTCTCCCCATGGCAGTCCTCACACCGCCATCTTCAACAGTGGTAATCAACATTCTTAATTGAACCTGATTTAATTTCGATCTTAAATCTTAATTATTAGTAATTAATTCGGATTAATATTTAAAGGACAAAAGTTACATGCACAGCTTTCACACATTTCATATAATTCTGATTGAAAACATATGTAATACCTAAGTTTTTTTTTTTTTCTATATTTAAATTGGAGAAAACTTTGGTGTAATTCCATAAAACTTCAGATATTGTTTTCAATAAGAATATGATAGGTGTATAGGATAGTTGTTACATATATAAATTGTTACATGTGATATTCTTATTTAAAAATAACACCGATAGAACTACCCCTAAGTTTTGACCGCTTAAATATCTATGCCGTTTAATATTTTGTTTTGTCCAATGGTGCTAATCTTGTTGTTTTCTTTTGGTGTTATGTTATGATATGAAGGTGATAATCCCCAGACGGTGAAGACAAGGCTGAGGCAGTGGGCTCAGGTTGTTGCTTGTGCGGTGCGTCAAAGTCATGCTGAATGATTATAATGATGAATGATGATGATGATGATGGTTCTGGTGGATGGGATGGGTGATTATTATTATTGTTAATTCGGGATTAACCTGGGAAATCAAACCAGGGTTACCTAAGTTAACCAAACAACCTCTTAGTTTCTACTATCTCCGTCTCCGCGTGATATAAACGACAACGATTCCTCACCGAACCGAACCGACCGTGGACCTTAGTTAACCACCCAATTGTCTCGGAACCAAAGTAGTTAGTTGGTAGTGTTATAAATAGCTCTGTCGGCAGCTTTTGTTTTGTACTCTTGTTATTGTCCATTATATGACTAAGGTAGATCTATCATCATATAATAATAATCATAATAATAATAATAATATAGTAACATGATAGTATATTAATTTTGTTTTGTGTGAGAAATTCGGTGTGAAAAATAGTCAAAAGATGTTTTACTGCATTTGAATCCAGTGCTGTGCTGCTGCTGCTTTAGGGTGTTCAACATTTTTCTTTCTAGTTGGCCTTGCCACTTTTTTCTAATGCAAGGCCAAGGAAAGAAGAATATGACAATCTCGTAACTCTGACAAAGGATTGACTTGCTCGAAGGATACAGCTTGTTTTCTAACATGGGATGGGTGGAACTTGACCTATTTCTTTCGTGAAAGGCAAGACAGTGATGCTTTAAATTAATTTCAACTTTGAAGAGATCATCGATTGGGAATATTGCGGTGCTGGCAACTCTGTCTCTAGCTAATTCTACTTTCTAGCCTGTCATGACTTGTGTTCCACCAAATTTCCAGTGACAGGAGGCTTAGTGGGAATGGTACATGTAGACTTTGATATGGTATGGGGGATACTTTTCACACGGAGGCTAGTGTCCTGCCAATTGGTAGCGAAATAGAATTTGCGGAGCGTGTTTAACACCAATTCGTCAAGCAACTGTTGCAATGAAAAGATGAGCAACACGTAGCTGAAATCCCTTCTATAACTAGTCTGGATTATAACTTAGAGGCAGGCATCATTAGTTACTATTGAATATGCACGATGACATTAGATGAAATTAGTCATAGGAGAACAAAACAAAATCAAATATGCACGAGGCTCATATTTGTATGCTCTCACTTCCAATGGACGGCTACGGCGAAATATCGCCATTAGAGTTAAACGTAAGTGGAGAGGTCCTTGTGTGCATTATGATACGATTTCTTTGTAAATAGGTTCTGCTTTGAACTGGAACCTGGGTCCGGGCACAACATGAACAGCCCACATCAGGTGGCCCAATACCTCCTTACACTATATAAATAGATAAGACCCTCAGGCATGCAACTTCATCGACATACTCAGAGACTGATAATCCTATCTAAATTGAGTTTCAGAGTGTCTTTTGGAGGTCTAGGATGTTAATTAGGCAGCATTATTTAGTACACCAAATTGTGTGATTAAGGAATTGGTAGAAGACCACAAGCTATAACTCTTTTCATACTATGATATCCTTTTGCCTTGGACATGGTGCATAAAGGGATTGGTGTAACAGGTAAATGTGTTGCGGAAGGAATCCTGAATCAAGTTCTTCTAAACGGTTGTAACAATCTCAATCTTCAAGTTGATTATGTGCCAAGAAATTCATCAGAATATCGTTACCGTGGGTCTTGCAACTACAGTTGTAGAGGAGGAGATAAGTAAGGGACTGGAGTTACATCATGGCTTGTTATTTGTTAAGGCTATGGATAATGGAGCAATAATACTAATAGGATGAAAAGCTGGCAAGTTGGTACTGGAAAAGCACAAGGGAGGATGTGTAAAGAAAAATACGCACTTAATTAGGAGTTATGGCAAATGCTTTTGCAAACAATATCACATGGAGACTGCAATTTGAGGCCATAGTGACAATCTCAGCATGTGGGGCTCTTTCAACACTCCATATATCTTTAGGGACAAATGAGCTTTCAGCTTGCTGTTATGTATTGTTTTTTTTTAAAGTGGTCAAAATTTTCATGTCGAGTTCAGGCACTTGGCTATTTTGACTACAAATATGGTATTCGCAATGCTTGGAGTTAAGTTGGTGGATCAGGCAGAGCAATTTTCAATCCAATTTGATGGTGCCTGGTTTGATCTCCTGATGCTGCTTTGTCAAGTATTCTCCGAAATTCCCTTTAAGGAGTCCATTGGGAGTATTAGTGTTTATTTCAGGGCGGTGAGGCTATAGCTTATACTTCTTGAGGCATTGTGCCTTGTGTGCAGAGAGCTCCGATGATATGTTCGGTTGGCATTAGAGATGATATTTGACTGACTAGTATAAAACCACAACAAATTAAAGATTACTCCATCAACCTTGTGGACAATGTTATTTTCGAAGGGGAAGCTGCAGGCCGTGTCAAGACATTTTGGGACCTAAAGCAAAAAATTTAAATAGATTTAATGTAATATAAATTATTAATTTTCATATTAATTTTTTAACCTTTTGAAGGGCAAAATTATTTATCAAAATTTTATAATCAAGTAATTCTAACGTTTCACCCTCAATAGATAAGATGACTAATCCATTCAATCTATAAGTAATTTTAATTTTGAAAATCTTTCGGCGATAGCAATCGTTACAAGTATTGTCAATATTATTTTATAATTATTAGCAATGCATACATTTGGACAAGAATATAATATTTTGATATAGTTTAATACTTCGAGTATTAATTTCTTCTCTTAATACTTGTCTCAATATTTTTAATTCTGAAAATAAATCAAGACCATTAATATCAGAATGTTCACTAAATCTTTAAAAATTTTCAAGATTAATATAATATTTTTGCAACTCATCCTCTTCTAAAGTTTTAAATTTTTTCGATTCAAAAAAACCAAAAATGGTTTCATATTATAAAAATTGTTCAAATCGAGTCTCGATAGAAGAAATAGATTGATCCAATATGCATAAAAGATATTCAATACGAAAAGATTCTTTAACTAAGTGTGTGATCTCATCACTAACATTTTCATCAAAATGTGTTTTTTTTTTTTTATGGATTTTACGTTTTTCACAAAATTTTGACTCGGTCAATTTTAATGGCCAATTTTTTTGTGGAGTCCAAAGCCAATGCAAAGCCATTTTCCCTATACTTTTTTAAATAAGCAATAAGGCCTCTTAAATGATATATAGCAACATCTATATGCATATCTTTAGACGGTAGAATCTTACTAACGGAATTAAACGTAAACAAAATATCATATCAAATATTCATTCCTAATAAAAATTCAAAATTTTCAATCTCATAAGTTGCTAAACACATGGCTTGTTGGAGAATAAAGTTCCATATAAGACAAAATAAAAACAATTGAAATGTATATAAATTGGGAAGCTTGAGTCCAAATTGTCTAGATCTTTTGGATAACAAAATAACTCACAAACTTATTATACAAATCAACTCACTTCTTCAAATTGGGCTTAATCTTAAATGTTAATATAGCTTCACTTTTTAGTTTAGGATATTCACACCATTTTAATAATTGAATCAAAGCATCTATTATCTCAATCAAACTTTACCATTTTTTTTTTTTTCATATTTGAAATGCTAACCAATAACTAATTTACTACTTCAACGGCTATGTGATGCAAATTAACATGCCATCCAGAGATCTCACTTAAGGTATTTGGACGAAACAGAAGCTATTGTTACATTTTGTAAATAGGGTGTTAGTTTAGTTAGTGTAGTTACTTTGCTAGTTAAACAATTAATATGAGTTTCATTGTATGACTAAGTGAAAGAATCTTCCTATATATTTTTGGTTAAATTATACTTTTAGTCCCTTATCTTTATTTTAGGTTTCGATTTGGTCCCTCTTTTAATTTTTGTTTCGATTTGATCCCTTATGTTGTCAATGTTACACCAATTTGGTCCTTTCCATTAAATTTGCACTAACGGTTTCCGCCGTCAGTCGTCGGAAACCACCACCCCTCGCCGAAATCTCGCCGTAATCTGGGTTTAGAGAGAGAAACTTCATTTTTTTTCTTTCTCTCTCTTGTTCTTCCTCCTTCATTCTTCCTCTATTCTTCCTTCATCACTTTTTACCCCACCCATGTATCTCCTTTTTCTCCTCTTATACACATGGATTAATGACCCATTAGATTATCAAAGTTCAGTACCACGGTGTTAAGTTGTATTGCAAGACAGTGGTGCAAGTCTATTCACAGTCTTTAATGGTTAATCCATTGTAGCAATTTGCCTCGGCAACTTATCAGAAATTATTGATTTGCAGCATACATTGAGCACCCACACAACAAGACATAACAATAAATAAATAAGAAGCAAACATCTTGCGTTTTTTCTCATATCTAATTTTTCAGAAAAGGATTAGGTACCTAATGTTTGGACTGACCTCATCTCGACCAGTGCAATAGGCTGCTCCCTAAGAGAAAAAGAAGGGAATGTCAGATCCAATCTCACTTGACCATTCTTGGAGTTCTTTGTCTGTGGCAAGACAATCACGAATTGATTTGCTGCCCATAGTTCAGTTGCAGCATTGCTACTTCCACAACCTTTGAATAAGAAAAGGGAAGGAAAGAGCAAGGAGGAAAGGGAGGCAGAAGAGAACGAAAAAAATGGATTTCTCTCTCTAAACCCAGATTCTGGCGAGGGGTTGTGATTTCCGACAATTGATGGCGGAAACCTAACGCAGTAAGTGAAAATTTAATGGAAATAACCAAATTGGTGTAACACTGACAACATAGAGAATCTAATCGAAACCTAAAATAAAGATAAGGGAATAAAAGTATAATTTAATCTATATTTTTTGAAGGATAGATGTTTTGTCACACTCACGTGAGGAGACCTATAGATAACCATCACTCACCTAGAATGATTAATTAACTTCCATAGATACTATTCAAATATTACGTAATGTACGTGGTTCGAATACGACGGGTAAATCACATGCAGTTAGCTTAGCTATAAAGGTATTAATTGTTCTTGCTGATAGCTCTTAAGTGAAGTTGCTTGAACTGGCAACAATTCAAGGCTAGTTTCACCGGAAACAAGTTTAACTGAACCGTGAACACAATATATCTCCTTTCCCATCTTCTAACTCTAGTTGCCCCCATTAGTTCACTGTGGCAGAGGATTTCCAGAGGGGATGTAATTTATGACAATCCAAATTAGGTAAAAGACAAATAAAAGTCATATATGTGCATCGTGTTATAAGTCTTCTTTTTGCTTCCAATATCCATACTTTTTTAAATATAATAATTGTTGGGCGGTCCTAAGAGCTAGAAATGTCTAAAGGAAAGAAAATGGACAAAGCACAGGGAGCGACCAATTGAAGAAATGATTAGAAGGCACATAACAACAACTTCAATGGGGTTGCTTAATAAATTCTTAAACTTAATGACAACCTCCTAGTGGGTTGCATAATTAGAGCAATCTGATGTGGATATCATATCTAAAGACACAATTGCTTCTATAAGAAGTCGGTTCTTATATAAGGATCACCAATAACAAAAAAGACTGAGCCATAATATTCAACAACTCAATCACAAATCAATTAATATTTAAATTGAAACAAAAATAGACGTAAATAAATATATAAGGTAACATGTGGATCTTATCATTTAGTGACCTTTTAAGAGTTGTACAATTGGAGTGTAGAGTTACTTAAAATATTTTAAAGTACAGAATTGTAAGATGACATAATCGAACCTATAAAAAATAAAGTTAAACAACTCCAATTGATTGTATCATTGGAGATGTTGTAACAACGACGACAATAATAACAAGAGTAAATTACACCCCACCCCCTTGAGGTTTTGCTAAAAGACACTCAATCCCAAAGTTACATAAAAAATACATTCCACCACATTGACTTCATTGACCGCTAACTAAGTTAAAAGATGTCAACAAAATATTCCTTTTAACCAGATAGAATGGTTAAAAAAAACTGTAATAAAAAAATTAAAATTAAGAACCAAATAACATTGCTCAACTAAAACATAGTTGAATTAAAAGCCTCTATTTGCAACCCAACAACACCTCTTTCTCGTAAGAATTCTCATTTCAATGTCTTACATAGAGAATTCTATTTCAATGCTGTTGTGGTTAATAAAATACCAAGACATCAAAAATTATATAAAAGTCCACTCAACGAAATTATATAAAATGTAGTTGACACAAAGTAGTATCTTGAATTACAAAGTACCATAATAAAGACATAAAACTCAGTTTAACATAACATAATTAAAAAACAGCACAAGCAACAACTAGAAAGAAGCAAATTGTGATCCTCCAGCTTGGCTTGGTCCAACTTGGCTTGGTCCAGCTTGACTCTGTCCAAGAATGCCTCCAACAGTTGTTTCTCTTCTAGTCCTCTGTTTCATCATTTAAAGAGGGAAAAAATAGAAATCAAGTTAAAAAACATTTAAAAACAAAACAAGTGTGTAAGCTAAAATAAACCTAGTGGTGAGTTACAAAATGTATCAACCTTTTTAGTGGTATTCTGTTTTAGCACTTTAGCTACTCTTTTCCCTTCATTTTTCTTTGAAGTATTAGTGCAAGCAGAAGAGGCATTACTTTAAGGCAAAGATACAGATGTAGTTACAACAATTGACTCTTGTGTAGGTTGCTAACCATGATCATTCTTCTTCACAACAGGTCATTTCTTTTTCTTTTTTGCAACAGGTGCTCTCTGACAAGTCCTTTTGTCGTGACCAAACTCCTTACAATTGTCACATCTTACAGTATTAGACCTTCTAGCAATTTTGTCCCCACCAGGGCCCTCATCAACTTCTCTTCTATTTTTCCTTTGTCTACCTTGTAGCCTCTTTAACTTAGGTGGTAAAATAGTGTCAAATAAATGCTCCTCAAGTTCAACCATGTTAATGTCAGGCACTGGATGTATGATCTCATTGGACGTTACTTGATACATAGCCTTGCTATAGAAATTACTATGATACTTCTCAACATCAGCCCTGAGATAAACCATGCAAGTAATTGCATGCTTGCATGGTAATCCACTTATCTCCCAGTATTTGCACGGGCATGCCATATTTTTTAGATCTACGAAATTTTTTTTACCATCTTTGAAATGTTGTTCGAGCCTGAAAGGTGAATTTAGAGCAAAATGCCCTAACCCCGTTGTTATTCTCAATCTCTCGTAAGAAAAGAGAGAAATTGTTTTGCTAGGTTAAAATACCCGGTATTAATAATTTACCGTTTTTTGGTTGTGTTGAGCCACAATCCACAATATTAATTTAAAGTTTTTATATTAAGTTTTAAGTTTTAATTTTATTATTATAAAGCAGAATTTTTTTAACCATTTTATTTGGTTAATTCAAAGTCACTTAAGGTTAAAAAGAATATTCTGTTAGCACTTTTTAACTTAGTTAACAGTCAAAAAAGTTAATGAGGTGTGATATATTTTTTTAAGTAACTTTAGGATTGAGTGTCTTTTAGCAAAACATTAAGAGGATGAGGTGTAATATGCTCTAATAATAATAATAATAATAATAATAATAATAAAAATAGCTGCGAAAACGATGAATAGAAGCAATTGAAAAATGGAGTGCGTTAGGTGAGAGCCAAAGAAAAAGCCCCCCTACCCACTTCGCCAAGCTTCTTACTCATTCCTAAATTTGTTCCTCTCTTATCAATTATCATTCTTCTCCTCCTCGTTCCCTTTCTTAGAAAAAGTAAAAACAAAGAAAGCTAAGCCCACGCGTCCCTCCATTTAAAAAGTAAAATACTAGTAAAATGCACCAAAGAAAAGTTGCGTTTGTCCACGGGGAAATGTATTAGAAGCTTCCGTTGAGAAAAACGACAATAAAAAAACAGTTTCCAAAGGGAGAGAAAAACAACCACGACCCTTGCGAAAAGCGTGTGTAATTCTCTCGCTCTCGCCTCCCTATCAAATCAAATATCAAATACTCCTATTATTTTTCTAACCTTGAGAGAAAGACTAAACTTACGTGTTACTATGGGAATGTGTAAGTGTGGATTCGGTTTCGTTTGGTCCAACTTCTCTTTATATATTTTAGGACTTGTGAAAAATTCTAGAACCCACCCACGTCAGTTGATAGGGTTGGAAATTGTTGAGTTGCGTAGTTATAAATAAAAGAGTCGAGTCCCGCTCAAGAATCCATACTCATTGCACTTTCCTTTCGTACGTGTGGGGAGTTATGGTATTTGTCACCCAAATAGATTTTGTTGTTGTGGTTTGGACCTATGGATTCTGATCGTCCCAGAAAGCCTTATTCTGAAAACTTCTTATTATTTCACTCTCGCTTCTTCCTTTCTGGCTTCTATTGCTGGGATTGGGAGTTCTTGACTGCTCT
The DNA here is from genome assembly GCA_039655645.1 of Ammopiptanthus mongolicus. Classification (NCBI taxonomy): domain Eukaryota; kingdom Viridiplantae; phylum Streptophyta; class Magnoliopsida; order Fabales; family Fabaceae; genus Ammopiptanthus; species Ammopiptanthus mongolicus. The sequence continues at coordinate 100,172,750 of CM077343.1, read as the reverse complement.
CCTTCTCTTTAGTTCTTCTTCCTAAGCTTCTTCCTATATATCCCTACACAGTTTTTTCTATTTTTATTTTGTTTCCTTTGTAGTAAGGTTTTTTTGTTGTTTTAGTAGTTGACAATATTATAATATATATAAGGGAAGAATTGTGAGGTAGGTGAAGGGGCAAATCGGGAAGAAATGTCACAACGATCGTTGCCGGCACCGTTCTTGACAAAGACGTATCAGTTGGTGGATGATCCGGGTAGCGATGAGGTGATATCGTGGAGTGAGAGTGGGAACTCGTTTGTGGTGTGGAAACATGCCGATTTTGCAAAGGATTTTCTTCCAAATTGTTTTAAGCACAACAATTTCTCAAGCTTTGTTCGTCAGCTCAATACCTATGTATGTTCTCTTTCTCTCTGCCCTTCAATTCTTTAACTCGTTTCTCCTTTACATCTTGAAATCTTTAACCATATGAGTTAATTTGTTTAGATCATAAAAATCATCTATTTGAATTAATTTTCTCATTTATCATATCAGTTTTTTAATTATGTGATAAATAATTTCTCATTATAATTATAGTAATTTATTTTTTTTTTATATTTTCATTATTTTAAAAGTTGAAACACATAGATAAAAAATCCTTAAAAATAATTATCTTTTAGGGAAAAAAAATAATTTAAAACAAATGAACCCTTAAACATAAGAAGTTGAGATAACTTAAAACATGTAAATTTTCGAGTTTCATCGTAGGACTAAAAAAATTGTTAGGAATCTCTACTCAAGTGCTGATGGTAGAAATTGCTGTATAATTTCTTTTAAATTTAGAAACTAACTGCTAAATATATGAATCAATCAGTAGTTGAAAATAATATTAGGAATTAATAATTTATATAACTTTTTTCCCTTTTAAATTTTTTGTTAGCTTCAATATATATATTTTTTTGTTCAAAACAAGATAAATCTATTTTTCCAAGTAAGTGAATAAAATGGATATATATATATATATATATATATATATATATCAAACAAATTTTTTAAAATTTGATTTTGTTTTATTTGCAATTTTTTATTGATATGTCTTCATAAATAATTATAAAATTATTACATTTTTTTCATGAACAAATGCTAAACTTAATTTTTTTATTTTGATATTTCCTTTATAAAAATTTAAAAATGCAGAACAAAATAAATAGGAGTTTAATTGGAATCCATTACATTAAAAAAAAAAAAATTGGTATCAATTATCAATATAACGTTTTTTATAATGGTAACAAATCACTAAATCATTAATCATACTATAAGTAACTTTGAAATGATTAGAATAAATATCAAACATTTTTAATAATGTAATAATTTATGATCGATTAATATTATAAAAATAATTAAACTGAAAGTGGATATCAATTAAATCTTATTATACTTGTTTTTCTGATGGGCATACCCTTTTTTAAAGAACACTAAGCAAATTGCTATCTTCATAAAAATAAGGGGCAAAATAAAGAAAAAAAAATTTATTGAAGTTTTAATTTTATTTAACACTGTTTCCTTTTTTTTTTTTGTGTACTATTTAACGCTATTTCTTACAATTTATATTGGACCTACAATATCGGATGACGCAATTTTTTTTAATCATACTTTTATATTTTACATTAATTTGCAAATATAAATAACAATCAGTTCAGTTTTTTTCGAAAAGGAAAAGAGAAAATAAAAATTAAAAAAACCAATCATCATGCAATTATTTTTTACTAAGTTTGGGTTTGTTTTTTTTAATTTGCAGGGATTCAGAAAGATCGTGCCAGACAAATGGGAATTCGCGAATGAACATTTCAAGCGAGGCCAGAAGCAGCTCCTCTCTGAGATCAAACGGCGCAAGACGACTCTGCCGTCGGCGCAGCCTTCGGGGGCAGGAAAATCCGGCGCCGATTGCAACTCTCCGTCGAACTCCGGCGCCGACGACATGGGGTCCACCTCCACCTCTTCCCCTGATTCTAAGAACCCAGGATCGGTGGAGATGACAGATTTATCGAGTGAGAACGAGAAGCTGAAGAAAGATAACGAAACGCTGAGCTCTGAGCTGGCACGTGCAAAGAAGCAGTGCAATGAGCTCGTGGTTTTTCTGAGGGATTGTTTGAATGTGGGTACGGATCAGATCAATCGCATCTTGCGGCAAGGAAGTTGTGGGTCCACCCCTGATACGGTGCGTTTTGATGCTGATACTGCTGTTGATGATGACGAAAACGCGGTAGGTGAAGTTGGTGGAGATAGTTTGAAACTGTTTGGTGTTTGGTTGAAAGAAGAAACAGTGAAAGCGAAAAACAACAGCCACAAACACAAGAGAGAGCGCCAAGATCAAATGGGCTTTAGTGGGCCCCGCGCTAAGGAGTTGAAATCTGTTGTTGACTTTGGTGGCGGGCCTGTGATGAAGAGCAGCGAGGTCTGCAACTGAAGGGCCTTATTGGAATTTCGGAAACTAGGGATAATCTTGAAAAATGAAAAGGCTAAGCCATTATCATAGATTATTACTGGGATTTGCGTTCGGTGAAAAGACCGATCGCGCTATCCTCTAGCTATTACACATGTCAAGGTTGTGTTATTCTTATTGTAGGTGGATGCTTCTATGAATAATTGAATATTGATATACGTAGATATGAAAGCAAATACATAATAATCAGTGTATGGACTTCAATAATAACGAGTACAATTGTTAATTTATAGTATTCTGTAGTTTTTATTTTATAAAATTATTATTGGTTAATGAGGAGTGTTAATAGATAATTCGAAATACCAATAGTCTCATTCTCTATACAACGTGTCATGTTTATAATTTTATCTTTAATTGAATGTATTATATAAAAAAATAGGATAAAAATCCTCTTCATATTTTTCACGAGAAATGAAGAGTTTTATTATTATGATTTTAGGATATATAAAGGATATTTAAATTCCATCTAATGTCATATTATCAAGTTTATATTTCTAAACCTATAGTAATGAAGAGATAAAATACAAAGGATCTCAACCTAGGAAAATAAGATTTGACACAAAAAGTATTGCTCTACAAGTCAAGGCTGGTCTTAAAATTTGTATCTCTATATGACCTGTTTTTTCTACACTAAAATTTACATTTTGTTTAGGCAAATTTAAAAGAGAAGGTGTTTCACGATACTTATTGTATTTTTTTTTTTTTTGTCTTTTCTGTAAAACATGGAACACTTTGATGTAAGAGTGAATAACTGTGTCAGAATTGGGAAGGTGTCACCCTAAGCAAAATAGAACATAACATAAGAAAAAGGTGCCCACAGTACATAAGTGGTTCTATCTTTATCGCTACACCCTATTTGGATGGTAATTTCAAAAACTTATTCTTTTAGTATTCATTTTAGCTGTAATTGTTATGTGTTTGTTATTTATTTATCATTGATGCTTAAGTTTCAGGCGAGAGTTTGGTTAGTCTGTACATGTGGATCAGGACTTCCGCACCACCCACATTAGGAAGAACACGGATGAGTTCGTCAATGAGCGCTTCAGGCGAATGACTGTAAGTCTTCTTTCTTATTCATGTTTATTTTCGACGTAATATTGTTTATTATATAACATTATGTGTTCTTATGAATAACAATAAGAGTTTATGTAAGCCTTACACAGACAATATCTCATATAGCCTCTAACGACAGCTTCCTTGCCACCCCTCTGACATGCAAGATGAGGAAGTTGTTTTTCTAGGTTGTGGGTTGAAGCGATTGGCCAAAGGAAGAAGGTGTGTATCTATGATACCGAAGACCTATCTTGTCGATATCGACAAAGGGTCTCCAACATTACCCCGAAGTCTCAAGCATCTTCCAACCGCACCCCTCACTCTCAATAATCCGATGAGGTCGTAGAGTTGAAACAACAATAAGAGGCTAGCGAGGCAGAGCGTCGTCAATTGAGTGAGATTATCTAGGCGATATGGCAACTGAATCTTATGTTGCAACAAGTCTTACAACTTTTCCTCCAGCATCTACAATCTTTGTAGCAACCCACACAACAACAGCCTTAGCAGTAGCAACCCACATAGTAGAAATAGCCTCGACAACGATGACACAGAGATGGTGATCATCTGTTCGACTATGACGAGTAGTTGGATTTTTTGTAATTGTTGAATTTCATAATTAGATTTTTTTCATTAAATTTATTTGTTTACATTTATTTTTATATTGTAATTCATATTTTATTCCATGTTTTTATTTTTTTTATTATCAATTTTTTTATTTAACTATATTTTTATATTGAGTATGGTATTGTTATTGAATATTTATTTGAAATATTATAATGTAACAAAAATACATATTTATGATTGATTACCGATTACTTAGCCTTGGGTAAGTGACCCTCACGCTACCGATGGATAAGTAGTCTATAACATGATAGAGTATCATGTCTAAATCGTACCGGTGGTCAAGCCACCGACAAAAAGATGATGCTTACGATTCACTTCACTGACATTTCAATTATCAATATTAACAACAATTGTATGCATGTTCGTCGGTAAATATTACCAGCGAGCATATTAGCAACGACAATGAAGCTATTAGGTAGCCGTTGGTGAATGTGAACCACTGAAAGCTTTTGTCCATTACCGGTGGCCAAAAGGCATAAGTAATTTATGTTTTTCTTATAATGTAGCCATTTACTTAATCGCAAACCATACACTTGCCCAGTGAACCCTTTTCTATATTTGTATATAATTGCGCAATGATAATTTTATTTTAATTTTTTCCATGCAGTGAGCAGAACAATTATGTGAATGTGAAAATAGGAAATTGACAATGACATGTGAAAGTTGAGAAAAAATATTCTAAAATGAACTTGTTTATAAAAAAGTGAGTAAGTAAATATATTTATCCTTGATTGAATCTAATGTATACCATAATTTAATCTTACTAAATTTTAATAATAATTATATATGAGTTTATTTGGTATGCATTATTACTATAAAATTTTTTATATTATTAATCAATGTGAAATCATGGTATAAATGATTTTTAAGATGATTAGAATAAGAGTCAAACATTTTTAATAAAATGTCTATTTCTGATTGGTTAACATTGTTAATCATTTTATATGGTTTTAATAAACATTTTTAATCTTTCTTTAATGCTGAACGGTGGGGTATTTTATATGGTATTGAATTAACCTGAAATTTTTGAATCAGACGCTTAATGGTTGACTCAACAGCCATAATTTCTCTGCGGCAAGCATAAGGTGATGGTTTTCAAACGAACAAGATTATTAGAAGAATCAAAATTTGGCTAAACAAAGATTGGACAATTTTCTTTTCGAAGGAAATATCTGTGGCCAATCTGAGCCTAACCCAAGAGCTTGGTTTCCATTAATTGGAGTCCCCACCTAATGGGATTATGTTTCTTTTATTTAAGGGAGTTACTTTTCGCAGTCCCTTATTTTTCTAATACAATCATTTTATTTTTTTAAACATTTTTCTATTCAAAATATCATTTCTTTTTTCTAAATTTTTTTTTTCCCTAAATCATCTTCCCAATTTCTCATCATTGTATCTCTGTGTACTTTCAACTCTACTCACGTTCGATTCCTCTCTCTGTAGCAAGAGGTAACCAAAGGTATTCCTTATTCCTTCCCATCTTCTGGACGCAGCACTATAAAGGAGGTATGTGTTTGGTTATTTTCTCATCAAGTTTATAAATTTTATGCTCCTTTCATTTTTCCTTTTCTCCCTAATTCTTTTGTTTCTCTTCCCTTCTTCCCCATCATTTCGAGGTTTGCCTTTAAATAAAAAACACAAGTTATGTTGTGGGATGGCCAGTTCCATTCTCTGTACTTGGACTAGTAAGTGTCATTTTGCCCTCTAATTATCTTCTCTCCATCATAATCTTCATATAGTTTCATTATTCGGTGTATGAATATTGACTTTGAAGTATATGCTTGATCTGGCCAGCCACTACTTGATAAATTTGGTTATGACTTCTGCTACCAATTTGTGGCATTAAAAAAGGGGTTTAGTAAGAGGGTGGAGAGGAATTTCCGGAAATCGGAGAATCCTGAAATAATAAGGGATATTTTGGGTAGAAAAAATTTTAAAAAAATAGAAGGGGTTGTATTAGAAAAAAGAGGGGCCGTAAAAAGCAACTTCCTTTATTTAATGATGTATCCGGGCGTCCATACCTTGAGGAGTTGCTGTTTAATTTTCTTTGTTTCTTTTGCTGTTTTTAAGCCCTTTTCAGTATAAAAAAATAATATACTAGGTATACCAATTAAATTCATTTTATATTTACTTTTTCACTTTAAAATTTAAAAAACAATTTAATTGTTATGTATTGTCAGTGTAAAGTTTTTTACACTATCAATCAATCAGAAATCATGATATGAATGACTTTAAGATAATTAGAATAAAAGTCAAAAATTTTATTTTATGTGAAAATTTCTAATTGGTTGACAATGTAAATATTTTTTGTAGTGATAAGCATGGGATTGGGCCTTTGTTTTATTTTATTTAGAAAAAAAAAAACTATTGGGCCGACGTGAGTAGAGAGCATGAGGGCTGGTCTAATCTAACCGGGTTTGGTTAACGCGCACTGTAAATACCCGAATCCTGATGCCCGGATGATGCATCAATCGAAATTAGAAAACATTGAGATTTTGATTTTGAGGAAAGGAAGATCCTCGTACCTTGTTTGTTTCAGTTGTGGTCGGGATCGTGAGTGTGTTGGTGCCCTATCACAGACCAAGATGGTACGTTCTTCTCTTATCTTCTATTTTGTAGTTTAACGGATTCCTGTCAATGAATCTGTCTACTCTTTGCCTCAGCAATTCAATTCCTTTTCTACTCTCTGATATGATAACTAATACTTTACTGAATAATCCTTTTGCTCGAAGGTTCATCACTATGAAATTCATAATCTAAACGAATCTAATGTCTCACCACATCTCGTGTTTCCTATTGCGTTTTTTGTTTTGCCGTTGATTGGGGAGGGAAGAAAAACTACGTTGGTTGTTTAACAAAGAATGAATGAGTGGGTTCCTTTTATGTGTATCAATCAAATATACGATTGACAGAAAAGAAGAATTATCGTGAAACAATCATTAACTCTTTTTTAATTTTTGCGTGCAATTTTGTTATCAGTCATCTCTATATAGAGGGGAATCCAGGAGGTACAATAAACCAAGAGGGCGCCATAATTTGACCCAGCAGAAGAAGCAAGAGATTAGGGAAGCATTTGAACTATTTGACACCGATGGCTCAGGTTTTATATATATACACTTCAGCATCAAAATAACACTGACTATAGTTAAACAGTTTTTTTTTTTTTTTTTATCATTATTATTATTATGAATTTATGATTTTAATGCTAATACTTTGATGTTTTTTAGGTACTATTGATGCCAAGGAGCTGAATGTTGCCATGAGGTATGGTTGTCATTCATAAGCTTAAAAATGTTTGTCATATATTAATTGCCTGTGTTGTTTTCATAACAAATATCTTTTCTTAACAGGGCTCTTGGATTTGAGATGAATGAAGAGGTATTATCTATAATCCCATTTCTTTCATTCTGTTCTCTGTGTTCCTTTCTTCTGATTGAATGGAGTTTTGCAAGTTACAATGCTTTTGGTACACCTTTAGGCCCTCCTCTAAGATACGTATACAGGAGAAGGAGGCCTGAAATGGGAAAGGATGGGCCAGTAGTTGTTTGAATGAACTCTATAACTTTAATATAGCAATGATTTGTGTAGAACATCATTTGGGATTTTCTGATGCCATTTTTTTTTTGTTAGTGTTCTGTTATCTCTAATAGATAATCGACTGTGCCATTTCAGCAAATTAATCAAATGATAGCAGATGTGGACAAGGATGGCAGTGGAGCAATCGATTATGATGAATTTGAGCACATGATGACAGCTAAAATAGGAGAAAGGGACACTAAAGAGGAGCTCATGAAAGCCTTCAATATTATTGATCAAGATAAAAGTGTGAGTTTTTCACTGCAATGCATCATTTCTACTTCTTGATTCTCATTATTTGAGGCCAATGCAGGGAAAGATATCTGCATCAGACATCAAGCACATTGCAAAAGAGCTAGGCGAAAATTTGACTGACAGAGAGATTCAGGAGATGATTGATGAAGCTGACCGAGATAGTAAGTTATCCCAATCATATCCTGATTGTATGTTTTAGATTATGCTGACATAGTACTTTTCGTATATGAAAATATATTACCAATTACCATTACTTTGAATCTCTAATTGGTGGTTTTGTGCATCAGAAGTACATTTATCACTGATCCATATTAAAGCTTGAAGTTGCTTTACCATCATTGGTTTTTGTTAGCAAAGCCAATATGTGGGGAACAATGATGTTCTTGTCTTTGTATTCTTGTTTATTTGGAATGATATCTATTTATTGGTTCCCGTTCCCCCTTAAAGGATAGCAGTTGAGGATAATATCTTTGGTTTGAAACCAACCTGATGCATATATATGTGGGCAATGAAAAGGAATATTAAATGGAGAAAAGGGAGGTAAAAAAGATTAAAAATGAAAAAAGTTCACACCTATATCGCTTAGCATTTGTACTTATTTGGGTCTTGTATATTCATGATATAAGAGGTTACGGAATTGTGTAAGTGATTTATTTAAAAAAAATGAGAAGTCACTTGTCATTTTGCTTAAATTGCACTAACCTCCCCAAGGATTATAAAAATGTTTATACACTGTCACAGTGTTATATATGTTCCGAAAAAATTGAGTGGGAATATTTTTTTAATGAAAATTCTAGAAAATAGTTTTTTCAATCAGGTTTTGAAAGTAGAGGGTTTTTTTTTGCGTAGGTTTCATATTTCTCAGGGGAGGACAATGTATTATACTCTTGTTTGTGGGATGATAAATTCTGTAAAATAATTAGTACAGCAACATTAGAATTTATGCCATGGTTGAATTGTTACTGACAGATTTTCATAGGTTTCTCTAAATTACAGCGCACCCCAATCTAGCTTTAAAAGTTGGCTTTACCCCATTTAATCTTTTAATTGCTAATTTCATTAATGAATTCTAGCAGAAGTGGAGCTGTCTTCACCAGACCTCCGCATTCATCTCCGGTTTCCCATCACACCAACTCAATAAATGACCAATCCCCATCTCTCTTTCTTACTCTTTGGGGCTGCAGAAGGGGGGAGGCTGTGAGAGGGGAGAGGGGACTCCAGAAAGGCTGTGATCAATCCCCATCTCTCTTTCTTACTCTTGAGGGCTCCAGAAGGGGTGGGGGGGAGACAAGAAAAAAAAAAACAGAAGAAAGTGGCTTTGAGATGAGAAAATAGAGCTTAAGGTGTTTGGTTCAAATGAGGGGAGGGGAAGGGAGGGGAGGGATTTTAATTAGCTATTGTGTTTGGTTGAGAGGAGGGGAGGGGAGAGATTTTAATGGAGGGGAGAGAAAGTAACACTATTTGTGTTTGGTTCACAAGGGGAGGGGAGTGATTTTAAAACTAACTTACTTTTATACGCTTATAATTTTAGATTTTAAAATACATAAGTAGGGATATTTTAGTCATTTCATTTAAAATGTTTTAAATCCTCTCCCCTCAAAATTCAGCCAAAATTGGGTGAGGAGGGATTTTGCTCCCCTCCACTTCTAAAAAATGAACAAAATAGCAAATGTTTAAAAAAATCCCTCCCTCCCCTCCATTCCCCTCCAACCAAACACTATGTAATAGAAATTTTAGAGGGTAAGGAGGAGAGGAAAAATCTTGAAGGCTTCTGGACGAAAACACTCTATCCACCATAAAGTAATCAATGTGGAATTCCTATGTCCTCCATCTTCTCCAGTTAATTGATTCTACCCATTTCAATTTCCGACCCTTGAACATTCATTCTTCTTGATATGTTTTGAATTTCTTTTGTTTTGCTTTCATGGGCGTCTCCCCAAATCATGAACTGTTTCATAGGTTTTCAGCTCCTTTGGTTTTGAAGCTTGAGATTCCATCATATAGGAGAGAGAAAAAGATGATTCAAGCAATGGTTTCAAGACTAACATTTTTTGGAACACAAATCCCAGTGACCTCTGTAAAGCCCTGCACCCAAACAGCCAAAATGGAGGCCATCCACATTATGGAAAGATTGTCGCCCCAAATTATACTAGATATGTAGATTAAATCTTGGTTTCACACACCACTTGTGGTTGATCTAGGGAATAACTGTAAAAATAAAAAATTGCTAGAGTAGTTAAGTTGTTCAAGCTGCAAATCCAAGGATATGTTAGCTATGGTGGTTTGGCCACTGTTGAAGTTTGTGGGGATCTGACTCCAGGGATTTTAGTATTGGGTTTAATGATAATGATAGGGACTTGGGTATTATGGGGTGCTTAAGTCCCACATCGAGTAATATGGATTGCTTGGTAGAGTACTTAAGTGGCTTAGTTCTCCTCCCTTAATAGGTAGCTTTTAAGTGAGGGTTCCCCAAGTACTTGGGTGCTTATCAGATAAGGACTTGAGGAGCTCTACCTGTGGGGAAGGAATTCTACTAGGAGCTGGGTTTAAAATAGGTAGGATGTTGGTGATGGTGCGGTGGTGGTCTGCTGCTTGATTGAGTAACGCAGTCTGTTAGGATTCCATGAAGAGTTAGCTGTTAAATGGTCAACTGGGGTTGAGTATATTTTTAAAGCAACTTTGGGCGCACTGTCATTTATAAGAGGGAAGCGAGTGTAATTTACTCTTTTTGATTTTATGATTTATTCTTACTTCCATTGAATTGCTCTTTTTTACAATTATTTATGTTGCTTAAAAACTTTTTAAACAGTTCTGCCGTTCGTTTTTTAAATGTAGATCTAGTGATTAATTGTGACTTGTTTATTTGGTAGACATTGCACAGATTTAACTATTATAAGTAGGATGATGGCTTCATTATAAAAGGCTGCTAAGCAACATAATATTTGGACATTTTAGAAGTTCATCCCATGCAGATGCTAGTAAATTGTTGTTGTTTTTCTGCATTTATTTTACTTTCCCATTAGTCTTTATAATTTGTTCCCATGATTATGAGATGTTATATATGTTTTTTGGCTTTATTTAATGCAGATGATGGAGAGGTTAATGCAGATGACTTCATCAGGATGATGAAAAGAACTAACTACCATCACTAGTCATGTCTACGTGTATTTTTGTGTTTGTTTGGCTAGAATATTTATGGAAAAAAAAAATATCAAACGAAGCTATACTTATTATGCAAATTGTATGAATTACTCAAATGTTATGGATTGTGTATTGCCCGTGCATAACATGTATGCTGAAATTTCGGTGTCTGACTTGTTTATTTCACATTTCTTGTATTCCAAGAGATTGTCGGACAAACGCAAATCTTTCTACCACACTATAAAATATTTTTTTATTATAAATAATAACAATATTTTTTATATTATTTATTCATTTTTTAATTATTTTTTACAATTTCAATAAAATAAAAATTAACACCACACTAGTGTTAATAGGGTATGTCAAGCCGGGGGATGTAAATTCTATCCGTATCCACGGATATCCGTAAATAATATCTGTAATGGATAGAAAATAGGTATCTTAATGGATATCTGCGGGTAAAATAAATGGGTATTTTCTCTACTCGTTTATTAATGGGATGGGGTCGGATGGTGTAGTATTCATACCTGCGAGTATTCGTTAAAGTAAAATTATTAAAATACCATGTATATATATAAGCAATATGTTTGATTATTGTTTATTTGGTTTTTATTTGTTGAGAATGAATGCTTTTATTTTTACATCGTTTCTATTAGTGAATATTAGCATGAATGATGTCAAACGGTTACTACTAATGAATGGTCTATTATTTTGTTACGGATTATTGTTTGTTTGGTTTATTAAATTATTTGTGAATGATGTCAAGATAGGGGTGTTTGAATAAAAAAATTAGCGTAATTCAATAGTTTTGTGAGGTGTTTGAATATCCATAGATATACGTAAATATTGATAAATTTGTTTAAAACCCGCAAGATGGGTATCCGTATGGATATGGGACGGGATTAGTTAGGAAATTCATCCAATGAGGTGTTACTACCTATATCCACCTTGCCCCATTCATTTACATCCCTAGTCAAGACACTGATTTACTATGTTTAAAAATTTATAAACTAACTAAAATATAAAAAAATAGTAATTTGAAAAAAAATAATATATGGAAAATTATTTTTAATTAGGTCAATTAATGTAAAATTAAATGATCCTAACTGGGTTAATTATAGAGCTTGAACCTTCAGTTATTACAGAGCTTGAACCTCCATTAGAGATCATACATGTATTTTTGGTCTGTTTTTATAAGGAGTATTCCCGATTATTCACAAGGTTAAATTTCTTTGGAGGATTTAAAGACACATAAGGTGAAATGTTCCCTCTCAATTAAGTTTTTTTTTTTCATATACAAGAGTTAGGAATCGAATCCCTGATCACTTGTGTAAAGGATCCGAACCCATCGCCCTTCGGATCAACCTTGATTGGTACATATCATACTTATACGATAATATGCACTATTTTTTATTCTTATAATTAGAATTTATAGGTATTAATTTTAAATAATTTATTTGATTAATTTGTATTGGAAAGCTCAAATTAATTGTATGAAAATATTTAAAATTAATTATTTCTTGAAATATAAAAATATTTATTTTAACATTATATTTTGCTAAAATTAAAAATGAAAGAGTAAACCATCATTTTGGTCTCTGAATATGTGAAGTGTTGTTATTTCAATCCCTGAAAGCAATTAAATTATAAAAAAGTTTCTCAATGTTAATTCTGTTTGTCAAGTTAGTCTCTGCCGTCACCTCAGTCAGTAATCAACTTGATTAATAAAATTAACATTAAAAAACTTTTTAATTCTGTTAGTCAAGTATTATAATTTGTATAAAATAAATATATGACGATAACATAATAAAGCTAGATTTTCAATTTTCAATTGCATAACCAGAGTTCTGTTTACTGACATCGAGCTGAACAACAAAATTTCCCCCGCCTTGTCATTCAGCGTGGAACTGTGTGACTACCAACTAGTTTATTGGGCTCAAGAAAATCAGAAAGCGTTCGAGAGAAATATTTGCTACTTTGATATGATAATAGAACAAATTCGCAAGATGAGCGCCTTTTTTATTTGACCATCTTTCTCGATTTTCTTCTCCTTCACACAATCTTGCATTTTTCTACCCAAAGATCCTCTGATTCATTCAACATGTGGTCTTTATGATGGCATAAGATTATTGAGAACCCTAAGGCCTAAGGTTCAGCGTTTTGTTCGTCTTGCTAAGATTGAAGCATCGATATAATCGCCGGTAACATTTTGTGTGAGACTGTCTTTGAAGCACCGATATAATCACAGGCAAATAAATATTATGAGGAAAAAAAAATTCAGAGCGCTATGAGCAGCTTTCATGCTCGCTGGGATTCACCTAGTACTCTTTGACACTGTGACCACAAGTCCCTTTGTGTTAGGAAAATGTTTTTTTTTTTTTTTTCGGAGAAATGTTTTTTGAATACTTAGAAAGGACGTCATAGGATGTCTTTTTGTGTTTTGATGTAGTATTAAAAAACGTGTATACAAACAAGATAAAAAGTAAGTGAGAGATAAAGATAAATATATATGAAGTCTCATACGGTATTCAAAATTTGATGTTCTAATAACAAAACTCTTTTTTTTTTTTGTGCGTACACTTCAAATATGACACATGATACTGACACTTAGAATGTATTTGGGAAAGCTGAAAAAAATAAATTATACTGATAATCGATTATAATCAGAATCATGATACTGATAAATTATTGTGATAATCGATTATAATCAGAATCTGTTTTTGTTTGGGTATGTTTGCTGAAAAACGATTTTAAAATAATCTATTTTGTTTGGTGGTGCAAAAAGAAATCACTTTTATATAGTAAAATACGAAAAATGGTCTGAAGTTATTTGTATAATTTAATAATACTTGTTTGAAAGTTAATTTTGTAGGGATAAATATGAAAGAGAGTTTTGAGAACGAAAAATAATCAAATCACACTAATATTAAGTTAAAACAAATTAGATGACATAAAACAGTTTTTTCCCCCCAAAAAAGCTTTTTTATAAATTAAGCTATTTGTCAAACATGAGAAACAGTTTTTTAGGCAAAAAACAGCTGAAATGAGAAAAATCAATCTTTTTCAAACATATTCTTACATGAAATACTTGATGTGATATAGCTTAATACCATCATATACAAATATAAATATGGTCCAACTGTTTTTGAGTTTAAAAACTACTTAAATGAGAAGTTAGAAATAAAAGTTTTAAAAGTAAAAACTAATGTTGTTTGATAATTTAATTTTTTTAACTTAAAAGCTATTTTTAAGCTAAAAGTTGTTTGATATATTTTTTTTATGCTCTTTTTATATTTGGATTTATTTAAGATTAAAATATAAGTCTAATTGTAGAAGTTCTATGTATTACTATTAAATGAAATATTTTACAAAATTAAGAAACAGTATCAATAAAAAACAAAAATATTTTTACAAATTCTTTGTTTTATAAACAAAAATTCACAAAAACCAGTATTAAAGCTGGTGATTTGTTTGTGCAATAGTGACCCAAAACCATCCCAAAAAAATTATTTTATGCACAAACAACTCACGGACATCTAGGCACCAAATTTCTTTTAAAGGAGTTAGGACTTTAAAATGATGACGAAGGAACAAGACGGAAAAACACTTAAACAAAATTGTTTTTGGCATTTAGCGATTTAATCATTAAAATGATTTCCAATTTTTTGTGTTTTTTAAATCATTTTCATGCTGGAATATCATTAATGTGACGCATCAGCAGGGGACACCTGAACACATTAGCGAAGTTGTTCGAACGGAGTTTAAGGAATGGACTAAAGTGTCTCTAATTTATCATTTTGATTTATCTGTCATTTGATGGATCAAATGATTAATTTTTCATTTTAAAGAACTAAAATCGGGACCAATTGCGTTTTTGTAAGGGAGTAATTTGGGCGTTTAGTCTAGAAAACACAATAAAAATATGGAAGGGAAGGGAGTGTTTAGTTAAGAGAGGTGACTGCGAAGCATCTTTGGTGAGGAGATGGCCATCGATACCGTGGAAGCTCCGTCTCCAGCGTTTCAGACTGGACAATCCGGGTACTATTTCATTCCTCTTATTCTTCTTCTTATTGAACCTATTGTAATATTGTATTTGTAAGTAACCTTTCTTCTTCTATTTTCATTTTCAGTCAGTCGCGTCATTTCTATCTTGCAGTTGACAGGCTTCAGTTCAAAAGGGTATAATTTTTATGCATTTCTGAATCTGCCTATAGATAATGATTTTTGGCTCCAATTTAAAACATCGTTGATAAGAGAAGAATGATTGTGCAGCAAACGATGGTTGATCTGCTGGATTTGGTGGGTCGACGTGCATGCTTGCCCATTGTTGTCTGTTGTAGCACCCGCGACGACCTTGACTCTCTCTGCTCCGCCGTATCCGCCCTCCCCTTCATTTCCCATTCAGCTTTGGTATTCTTCTCTTCTTCCTCATTTTTTATCTTCTCTACTTCAATTCAATCCCAATTTTCAATTTTTTTACACTATCTAATCAACTACTAACTCTATTTATTGGGATAACATACAGTGACCACCAACTGATCCTAATAATGATCACATATTATATTGCATTTCTCACTGTATTGTGTCAAAATTGGTTTTTTCTTTTGGATTAATTGTATCCACTATCACTCTAATCATAATTTAACATGCATTAAAAATATTTGATGGACTTTCATCCTAACTGATAGTAGAAAAGATGCGCAGCATATGGAAGGAAAAGTGTATCCTCTTTGCATTACTTCTGTAGAACGATACAGTCTGGTTATATAGAACAGTAAGGCCTCTAATTTAGGAAAATGCACAATAATCTGATTGATATGATTGCTAAAATTAAGCTAACAGAATCTGCTAAATATTTATGCTAACAATCTCCTATAATTTGGTCTATCCCTATGATTACGCTAACACCCCCCTTCAAACTCTAGTTGGTCCAGTAGATGCCAACTTGAGTTTGCTTAACAGATCCTTAAAGCGAGCAAATGGATGAGATCAGCTGTTTGGTCGGCAGAGGAGATGGGAATCAACCGGAGGGTAGCATTAGTAACATGGTGACGTACAAAGTGACAATCAATTTCGATGTGCTTCGTTCGCTCATGAAAAACATCATTGTGAGCTATTTGTAGAGCACTTCTATTGTCACAGTGAAGCATAGTAGCTAAAGGATGAGTGACACCCATATCAGCTAATAACCATCGTAACCGAAGTAATTCAGAGGTAGCATCGGCAAGAGAACGATATTCAGAGTTTGTGCTAGAGCGGGCGACAACAGTTTGCTTTTTGCTATGCCAAGAAATAAGAGAACTTCCCAAGAAGAAACAATAACCTATTGTAGATTGAAGATCCGTTGGATCACCAGCCCAATCGGCATCAGAGTATCCAGATAAGACCAAAGAATAATTAGCACAGAAGTGTAGGCCGTGAAAAAGAGTTCCTCTAATATGCCTGAGAATCCGAAGCACTGCAGAAAAATGGGATGAGTGAGGAGTAGTCATAAATTGACTGACTACATGAACAGCGTAAGTAATGTCAAGTCTAGTAATATTGAGGTAAACTAGACTGCCAACAAGTTGTCGATACAAAGTGGGATCATTAAGAAGAGTGCCATCAAGTGGTGTAAGTTTGAAATTGAGTTCCAAGGGGGTTGATTCAGTTTTGCTATCTGTGATACCAGCTTGAGAAAGTAAATCAGATGCATACTTGGCTTGTGAGAGATAAAAGCCTTCCGAATTTTGGGAAAATTCAAGACCCATAAAATAACTTAGAAAACCAAGATCTTTCATTTCAAAATGCCGACTGAGAGAACAGTGTAATGCTGAAATTTCAGACTCATCATCCCCAGTTATTATCATGTCATCAACATAAAGCAATAGAAGTACAATTCCACCCTTAGTTCGTCGAATAAATAATGCAGAATCGTGTGGACTAGGAGTGAAGCCAAATTGTGTAAGAGTGGAACTAAATTTGGCAAACCAAGCCCTGGGAGCTTGCTTTAAACCATATAAGGCTCGTCGAAGCTTGCAAACCTTATGAGGAGAATGATAACCCGAAGGAGGATACATATAGACCTCTTCTGTCAAAATCACCATGAAGGAAGGCATTTTTGACATCCATCTGATAAAGCTTCCATTTACGAACTACATCAATAGCTAAGAGACTACGAACAGATGTTACTCGAGCCACTGGAGCAAAAGTTTCTTCACAGTCTATCCCATACTCTTGGGTATACCCTTTGGCTACTAGGCGAGCTTTGTAATGCTCAACAGTTCCATCAGAACAAGTCTTGATTTTATAGATCCATTTGCAGCCAATAGGGGTCTTGTTAGGAGGCAGATCAATCAAGTCCCAAGTATGTGTTTTCTCCAAAGCTTGAATTTCTTCAGTCATAGCTTGCTGCCAAAGGGGGTTAGTACTAGCCTCACGATAAGATGAGGGCTCATGGAGAGTTGCAATAGCAGAATAGCAATGAAAATCAGTTAGATGATGAGGAGTTTCTCTTACCGGAGGGATCGACGAGGAGCAGATGAAGGTGCAGGATCAGCAGTTGGAACAGGTTCAGTAGGAGCAGGTGGGGGAGGACCAGGTTGAAGCACATCAGAGGTACCTATATCAGAACTTGTAAACAACTCAATGGAGGGATCAGTAAAAAAATGGAGACTCAACGTTGAGGAAATGTTGAAATTTGGATAATGAAGAGAACATGGTATTTTCCCAGAAGGTAACGCGGAGATATGCGTAATCTGCTGGAAATAGGATCCCAACAACGATTTCCTTTGTGTTCAATGCCATAACCAAGAAAGCAACATAGACGAGCACGAGGTTCTAATTTTGTATGCTCGTGAGGTTGTAAGAGAACAAAAGAAGTGCATCTAAAGGGTTTAAGGAGTGAATAGTCAGGGGGCTTACCAAACAATTTTTCAAAAGGAGACAAATTTTGAAGGACCAAGGTGGGAAGACCATTGATAGTATAGACAGCATTAGGAGCGGCTTCTGCCCAAATTTTTTTTGGACACAGAGCAGAGAGGAGAAGAGCACGAACAGAATCAAGGATATAGCAATGCTTTCATTCGGCTCGACCACTTGGTTGAGAGGTGTGAGGACAAGAGCGTTGAACAACAGTGCCTTGCTGGTTCAGAAATTGAAGGAAAGAAGAATCTTGATATTCCATTACATTGTCTGTACGAAAAGTTTTAATAGTACAAGAGAACTGAGTTTTAATCATATTTGCAAAGTTGATATAAATCTGGGATAACTCAGATTGATGTTTTAGAAAATATATCCATGTATATCGAGAACAATCATCAACAAACAAAACAAAATAACGAAAACCATTTATTGAAGAAACAGGTGAAGGGCCCCAAATGTCAGAATGAATGAGACCAAAAGGTCTGTCTGAACTAGAATCATTATTGGTAAGCGACAGAGCAGGTTGTTTTGCAAGTTTACAATTTAAGCATTCAAAAGACTCAAACTTTGTAGAGCCTAACAAACCATGAGAAACTAAAGGCTGAATTTTGCTAGCTGAGGCATGACCAAGCCGAAGATGCCATTGGTGAATGGAGGATGTGACAGTAGCCGCAGACACACATTTATGAGGAACATTAAGAGATTGAAGTTCAAATAGCCGACCCACCCTGCGACCCGTCCCAAGAATCTGATTCGTTTGCGGATCCTGTACTTGCACACCAAAAGGAGAAAAGAGAACATTTAGTCCTTTTTCACACAACTGAGCCAACAGAGATAAGGTTGAGTGTCTAGTTGGGGATACAATATGTATCAGGAAGACTGAGATTAGAGGTAGCTATATGACCAGTATGAGTGATGTTCATTTTAGTACCATTTGCTGTGTGAATTGGTGGTAGAGAAGAAACGGATGTTGCAGTAGGCAAGAGCTTAATATTAGTGGTCATATGATTACAACATGCAGAGTCAAAGAGCCAATGAGAATTACCCGAAGTAGCAGACATGGCAGGAGAGGTATTGGAAGAGATAACTGATAAGCACCCAAGCACTTGGGGAACCCTCCCTTAAAAGCTAGCTATCAAGGGGGAAGAACGAAACCACTTAAGTATTCCACCGAGCATCCCATTCTACTCGATGTGGGACTTAGGCACCCTATAATACCCAAGTCCCTATCAATAACCTGTTTGAGTAAAGCCTCAAGATCACTCATAGTGATGGCAGTAGCAGCAGCGGTGATGGAGAAAGATCCGGCCTTTGGGACAATCTTGGGTTTGAGGATCCGCCTTTTGGTCTTGGAGGACGTATGGGACAGTGTTCAAGAATGTGGCCAAAACCATGACAATATCTGCATTCTACAGTTGGACAAGTAGAAAAGTTATGACCATTTCGATTACTATTCTTACAAAATTGATTGCTGGATTTCTGATGTGAGGACCGAGTAGTTGCAAGAGCTATATCAAATTGAGGAGTTTTATCCGGATGGAGGCGAGTTTCTTCAAAAATAATTTCCTGAATGGCAGCATCCAATGATGGAAGTGGATCTCAATGCAGCAGAGAGGCTCGAACAACTACATATTCTGGTCGGAGAGCCATGAGAACCTGAATGAGATGAAGATAATCTTCACTGATTTTGGCCTGAGATATTTGGTTCCAAATTGGTTGGACTTGGGAAAGGAAATCATTCAACGATTGACCAGATTCTTGCTTGAGATTGAGAAGTGTAGTCCACAATTGATAATAGTGAGCTAGTCCAGTGGTTTTATACTGGTTAGCCAAGAAATCCCAGATTTCTTTGCAGAATCATAATCAGCAAACTGAACATGAATTGATGGGATTGAGGTATTGCGGAACCACAAGATGATCTGATGATTTTTACTATCCCAATCCTCAAGACGATCTGCAAATTTTGTATCAGTCTCATCTTTAGCTTTGGTTGGCTTAGTAAGATCTCCAGTAACTACACGCCAAAGCTTGCGACCTATCAAGAAACTTTTCATTCCTTGAACCTAGAGGTTATAGTTGGAGCCATTTAAAGTGGTTGTAATGGGTTTCGAGATGTCAGATTTTTCCATGATGAAAATCAAAGCACTGCTGGAACCAGAAAACAGAGAAACGGAATGGGGCGCAGGAAAGAAAAAAATAACGAGAACAGAAGGAGTTCTGGAACCTAAGCTCTAGATATCATGATAGTAGAAGAGATGCGCAGCATATGGAAGGAAAAGTGTATCCTCTTTGCATTACTTTTGTACAATGATCCAGTCTGGTTATATAGAACAGTAAGGCCTCTAATTTAGGAAAATGTACAAGAATAATCTCATTGATATGATTGCTAAAATTAAGCTAACAGAATCTGCTAAATATTTATGCTAACAATCTCCTATAATTTGGTCTATCCCTATGATTACGCTAACACTAACTATATTAAAAGCCACCCATATCTTGATTTTCGATTGGTTGACAGTGTAAAAAAATCTTTACACCGACACTGCATATCAATTAAACTCTTTTCTTTTTTAGATTTCTTTTTTAACTTAAATCATATATATGATACTGCATAACCCATCTCGATTTGTGTTTAATACTGTAATTTGAATTATGATCTCACTGGTGCTTCTATTTCTTTGTGTGTTTCGGATCATGTTTTTATGTTCTTGTTGTTTGGTTTCTGCCCTTTATTTATCCTGGGATATAATGTAACGTGTCTTCATAATTCATCTCATTAACGTGTATCTCACAATCTTGATAAAATCTCAGAGGATTAGAGGTGCAGTATTCATGTTTTCAAGGTCTTTTGTTATATTGACTCGTTTACTTGTTGGGTCAAGGTTCATATTTACATCTGATTCTGGAATTTTCGGTCCTTATAATTTCATGTACTACGATATTTGCTAATTCATTACTCAGTTTTGTTTTTCATATTCAGTACAGTGACCTTGCTGAAGATGAGCGTGCTTTTATTTTAGAGAAATTTCGGCAAGTGACGACAAGGTGGAACCAGATTAATCATGCTAGAGCAGGAAATGAGGATGAGGCAGGGAAAGATGACGACAGATCTCATGTGATCATTGTAACAGACACTTGTCTTCCTCTCCTTGCTTCTGGGGAGCCTCCCATGTATGGTCATCTTCTGATTAACTATGAGTTACCAGCAAAGAAGGTTTGGCTTTTTTCTATATTTGGTATTTATCATGACTACCTGCTTTCATGTGTGCTATACCTACTACCTTAAAAGTCCTTTGTGGCATATTGTGTTCTTTTTTTCCCAAACTTATTTTTCCTTCAATTGAAGTAGCTCTCATCATATTATTTCTCATTGTATCACTTTGCAACATGGTGCTGCTTGGGTGGAAGACCCTGTGGCAATTAACCATTCCAAATGACTGACCCACCTATACCAAACAGCAAAAGTGATTTCCAACTAATATGCTGTTGTTTCTTTTACTCCTGAGATTGTAAAAGTTGGCTTTTGTATATAACTTGAAGAACTAGAAACTGATGATAGTTTCTGGTTCAATAGATTAATTCACATAGATCAGGTGGAACCAACACCCGTCCTAAGGTTTCTTCATCCTTGCTATATAAGGATACTTTTGTGTGCACTGTGCAGTCACTACATACTAGTGAGAAGGGAGCCATATCCCTTTATATTTTTGAAATTTGGTTCTCCAGTAGAGTTTTGTTTCTCAAGAATCATTCATGTTTATATCTAGCTACATTTTACCTTCACTTGTTCAGCATTGATGAAGAATGCTGGTTAAGTGGTTTGTGTGTGTGTGTGTGTGGTGTGTGTGCATATTGTCTCTGTCTACCACCCTAAAGTCCTCTTTATATTTTTCTCATCATTTTTTGTGTTTGCAACAGGAAACATATGGGAGGCGTATGGCAACTTGTTTAACAGCTGGTCCTTTCGTTGGTCCCTAGTCCTATTGTTTTGTTAAGTGATAGTTTGGGCTTTTGCATTGTTGCTAATATTCCTCATTAATGTGTAGAAGGAATTGTCATCAATATGGTTGTTGGTGGCGAAGTGGTAACTTTAAAAAGTATTGAAGAAAGCAGCAGTATTATCATGCAAGAAATGCCAATGCAAGTAAGTTTGCTTGCTAACTCTTATCATATGAGTCTGACAATAGCGGGATCATTTGGCATTCATCTCGCTCTGAATTGGTCGAGGTCTATATAAATTTCTTTTTAGAGGAAAAAGTTGGTCTTTTGTATTATTAGGGTTTAATTACTTTATTGGTCCCCGAATTATTTGAGAATTTTTAAACAGGTCCCTAAACTAAAAAAAAATTATAATTGGGTCCCTGAACTTCTAAATACTTTGTAATTGGCTTTCTGCACTTTAAACGTTGGTAATTGGGTCCCTGAACTTGTAAATAATTTGTAATTAGGTCTCTGGAGTAAGAGAAAAACCTTGTAATTAGAGCACCGTATAAATTTCTTTCGAAGTTTCTTATCGATCTTATAGATGACCTTGTAGTGGGAAAAAAAAGCTTTGTTGTTGTATTGAACTATCGATCCTCCTTTTTTCAGGTATTATAAACGTTTCTTATTGTTTTTTAATTTGTCTTATGGATAGATATTTTGAACATATTGCAGATTCTTGACATTTTATGAAGAGCTTAATCTTTGCCCGTGGCCAAAGAAAGCAAAGAATTTGATTCCTTGCACTCCTTGTAATTGGTTGAAGACTTGAAGCTCCCTCATTGCTTTGCATGTTCAGTGAGTAGTCACTACTACAAAGAACATATATACTGCTCAGATTTCTTTGAAACTATTTTTCATATGTAGACTTTTATGCTAGATTACATGATATAAATGTAGAAATGTCAATGATGGAAATGTCCAATTCGGTAGAAATGTCCAATTTGTGTTTTTGGAAATGTAGGAGTCACATACTGTTGAAATTTGTGAAAGGGTATTTGAAAGCTGGAGAGCAATTGACAGCTAAACTTATTATCCTTCTAAATAATGGAAACAAGTTTTGTATATATTTTTTTTTGAGAAATTTAACAGTTTGTATTTATTTTTCAAGAAAATTAACAATGAGGTGGAATGGCAAGCTCATGATGAAATTTGAAAGACAAGGAAACTTTCGAACTAAGCATTTATGGTGCTCAACAGGCAGATTGTGGCCTAACTATTGCGTGTAGAAGTGTTGGCAAAGTAATAGTGGAAGCACCGAAGCAACTTTAACGACTGTCGTCGTGAACACTGAATGCGGTTTTCCTCTACATCATCCTCTCTATAGGCTAGTTAAACATGCTCTTGCGGATAGGGGTGGGCATGGGTCGGGTTGGATGGATTTTGATGCATTTAAAGACCCAACCCAATCAAATAAATATGGGTTGGGTTGGATCGGTTTCTTCGAAAAATTTTATGTAACCCAAACCAACCCAACCCAATCTCATACGGGTTGGTTTGGGTCGGGTGACCGGGTTTGATAGTAAATTATTTTGTTTTTATCAAAAGCAAATAATGGGGGAAAAATAGGGAAGAAAAATACTACCAATGCATTAACTTGAACCTCCAAATACAAAATGAAGCATACCACTTCAATTTGGAGCACAATATCCATCAAAATTAAACAAACAAGTGAAATAAAAAATAATAATAATGTTTTCAAACAATTCCTAAACAATTTCACTGACTATGTCTTCAAACTATTTCGGCATGTCTTCAAACTATTTTTGCTCATGTAACCAAAAAATAGTCACTCCAATTTAGGCGGCTGAGTATTAAAGAAGAGTCATCAAATTCAAGATAGAAGAGTCCCTCCACGCTCTAGCAGCTGGACTTATAATATTCCTCTCAATATGTGGGTTGTGTTGGGTTGAGTGGGTTTACAATCTTTGGACCCAGCACCCAACCCATAAGCTATGGGTCTACTTATTTAGAAACCAACCCAATCCAATAACCCGAACCAACCCAGTATTTATGGGTTAGGTTGGATTGGGTACACTGGGTTCGCGGGTCGACCCGTACCCATGCCCACCCCTACTTGCGGAGGTAGGGGGTGGCTCTGGCCTCTGACAGCGGTTAAAGAATTAAAAAAATTACGTTTTTACGGGGAAATGCATAATTGGTGTATGGAGAAATGAAATTTTAAGCTTTTCAATAAAATTTTACTCCCTTCGATCCTTAATATAAGAGACAAAATGATTTTTTTTGAGTTCAATATATAAGAAAAAGTGATCCGTTTTTATGTTATATTTCATTTCTATCCTTATTTATTGTAAAATTTATTTTAAAGAGACTCAATAATTTTTCATGCAAGTGCTTTACTCATTGGTCAGATAGCATGATGATTGGATTTAGAAATAAATAAGTTAGTTGAATTAGCAGTAATTAAATAGGGGCATTTGTGGAATAAAAATGAAAATGAATTGATTTTAATAATTTTCTTTGGTTCTGATGAATTAGGGTTTTGTCTCTTATATTGAGAGGCGAAGGGAGTATTTTTTTTATGGAGAATGTTAACGAGTGTCCTTAGACCACTCGTTAAAGAAGCACTAAAAGAAGTTTTTCATTGGAAATTGATGTATTTAATATTTAAAGAGGTGATATATTTAGTTCTTCAATAAAAAGTTTTTTTTTTTATTTTCTTAAAAAATGTTATTAGGACATTTATTATCATGATCTTTTTCTTATTCCTTAATCAGTGTTTACACCGATATAAACCAAAAGGAAAGGAAAATGGAAAGTCAAAATATGGAGAAACCGATATCTGAATATTCTGAAGACTTTTCTCTGATAAGATTTTTTCCCCGCATCATCAATTCATCATGTTTTCCTTAGGTTGACACTTCGCACTCGCAGCAATATTCTTTGTCACTACTTGAACTTTGTTTTTTTGATGCTAGTCACTACTTGAACTTTAATAAACAGACAATAAGGAGAAGCATATATTAGCTTTAGTGTTAATGGATAAATCTGGTATGAGTATAGTACCTATTAGGCATAGCTAATAAATATCCATTAATCATTAAAGTAATAATTCAAAAAGATAATAAATTTTTTACTACAATTTTTTTTAAGTTATTTTAAAATTTTGATTGGTTGTGTTTAATAAGCACATGTTAATCACTATAATGTAAATTTATCTGCATGACATTGTCCACTCTTTTTTCTAAGAAAAAAAACATAAACAAGGATTTTGTTCAAGTATTCACCATTCAGTAGAGAGTCTGTCAAATGTAAGCGGATTAAATTATGGTAGACCAAACAAAAAAAGGTTAGGTTATAACCTTTTATTAATTCACTACTTTTTTAACTAGTAGAGTTAATGCGTCCCTGAAAAAATGTACCCCCAACTTAGTTCTTGAAAAATAAAAGCTATCAATTTGGTATGCAAAAATCTTAAATGTGGATCAGATTAGTATTGTTTATGATAAATTTTAGGAATATTTTAGTCTATATCAAAAAGTACTTTAATCGATATTTGAGATTTTTTGAGGAGTATGTGGGGATTTTTCATTTTGCATGAACAAATCTGGACATGCACTGCCATAGTTAAAAAACGTAGTGAATTAATAAATAGGTTATAACCTATTCAATTTGTCTTTCCTTATCCCCCCCCCCCCCCCTCCTAGGCTCTATTGAGGGGCCTCACTAGGGATATACACAAAGCGTGGGTCTTAGGCCTTACACAAAGAATAACTAAAGTCTCGAGTCTTCAATCTTTAATTCAAAAATTGCCCACGAGTCATCGCGTGCTCTATCTCCACATCAGATCCCGACTATGATGGGACCACCGCATTATGCTTAGTGCCACTGCCACTGCCACGCCGATAGATGCAATTGCCCCACTACCATCACTTGCACATTTATTAAAGAGAATAATCTAATTTTTCCTTTTTATGACAGCCAACAGAAGAGGATATTGGAGTCAAAAAAAAAAAAAAAAAACACAGTAGAGCAGGCGGCTTCTAGGATGAAGTAGGAAAGTATGTGGTACACCCATGAAGTTCCATTATGACCGGCAATAGGAAGTTGTTCGGTAAGTTTAAAATTTCAATTTTGTGGATATAATTTAATATATCTCACTTTGCGCCACCTCAGAGTCGTGTGTCACCGGCCAAATAAAATCAAACACACAAGAACAACGTCATTAAGGAAGAAAGACAAAAAAAAAAACTCAAAGAAAAATATAGTTTTTGTTTGTTTGTTCCCTGGTCTCTGTCTCCTTCATTTCTTCAAACTTTTTGCTGCATCTAATCTTCGAAAATTTGGGGCACCATATTTGTAATATGTTGTTTCTAATAAATGCTTTCCTGAAATTTATCTTCTAATCTATTATGGAGTAGTGTGCACAGGCTTTTGGGATTCTTACAGGGCTAGCTTGTAACCTATTCCCCACGTGGGCAATTCTCCTTATTGACTTTCCCTGCAACTTCCATATGCATTATTGTTTTACGACATGGCTTCAGAGTGTGGCAAAGCAATGTTGCATGGTTTTTAATCAAAATTCACCCTAGGAACTAGGAAGTGACACTTATAAAGATAAAACCAGAGAGAACAAAATAATGAGAATATTTTATAAGGGAAAAAATGTGGGTTGGGTTATTGAAATTTGAAGAGTGAAAGGCATGATGTAAAACCCCAACACTTTGGGAATCCCAGTGCACTGTTACTTCAAATGCTATAGCTTCAACTGGTTCAAAATTCAAATTGGGTTGTGATATTGAGGGACGACGATGGAGAGGAGTGCTACCAGAACATTACCCATGCTTTATCTTGAAGTGCTTGGAGAAGAGTTTTCATGGCAGAAATGGGTTCCGAAGCAGGAGACTGAAAGGAATTCTCGAAGCTTTATTATTTTTTTATGGACTCAAGAGAAACACAGAAACCGGTAGGCGGTAGCATGTTGTAATCCATCTTCACCGTTTATTATAAAATTAATATATCTAATGGTGAATTTTAATGCTTCATCGGTGTACCACATTTTATGGTACTTCATGCTAGTCATCACCGAGCATGTTAGCCAAATATGGACTACTTTGGGATTCTTTTTTTTTTTTTTTTTTTTGACAACACTACTTTGGGATTCTAAACAGTGATTATGAGTTGCTCAAATCTAGTTAAGTTAATGTTAACTGTTTAAGGTTTTTCCTTTTTATGGAAGCTAATTAGCCAAATATGAGTTGTGTAAGTATAGTAACTCCGCTTAAAAAAAAAAACTACTGTCACTCTTCAAATTGAAAAAAATTGTAATATTAAACGACATTTTTTATATTTTCTAAACAATATTTTATGCATGCTCACTGCTAGAAAAAAAGAGGGAAAATCACGCTTAACCTAATTGCCTAACCCGATCTAGGTTCAAGTTGAGTTAATAGAATAAATTTGCCAGGTATGACCCATAGTGGTGTTCACACATCGGTTAGGTTCAATTCAAATTTGTAGGGAACAACTTGAACCAATGAAAATCATTTGATTCGGTTTAGATTTGCAAAAAAAAAAAATCAAGAAACCCGGAACAAACCAACCTGGTCAAGAACAAGTTGGTTCGGTTTTAGTTCATCGAGTTGACAATGGTTCAAATTCTACAAAAAAAAAAGTTTGAAAAAATATGAAAAAAATATATAAACCTATCATAAAAAAATACATGAGCGAAAGGAAAAATTTCAAATTAGACAATATGCGAAAATTTCTCACATATGAGAATAAAATTATCAAAAGCTATTATGCCAATAACAGTACAAACCAAATAACTAGTCAAGAGTCTAAGCTATTATGTACTTTGTGTGTGGATGTGTTGCAACCTAAACATTATACATACCTATACAGTATACATAATCAAACGAAAATTTGCAATTGATGGATATTGATGTCCAAGCCTAAACATTGACAAGAGTCTTGACATGTTTGGTTTTCAATTTCAGATTACTTGTCGCAAACATGAATATCATCTGCTTAAAACATAAATCATGTTTGATCTTTTAGGAGAAAGAACTGTATTTATGTTTTTGCAAACATGGGCTTCGAAATACAAGGAAGCCTGAATAAAAGATGACAAACCTAGCAATGTTTAATAACAACATTGATGACGAAGAAGCTGTTCGAGGACAACTGTGACGAGACGCAGAAGAGGAACGACGACGACCCAAAGGGGATTGTTCGACGGACGACGATAGACGAGTGGAAGGGTTCTACAGTGCTGAAATGGGTAAAGGGCTAAAGGCTAAATTGGAAGGAAACTTAATTCCCTAGGGCAAAGGGTCCTACTAAGATATTTTATGTATATATATATATATATATATATATATATATAATCCATTCAATTCTCAGGTTAGACAGGTCGATTGAAACCAATAAACAACCCTAATGACCCATCGATACTAGAGCTCTGATATTTGGTTTGAACTTTTGGTTTTACTAAACCCGACCTATGTGTATCCCTAATAAAATATTATATATAAAAAGGTTGAATTACCAGTTAAATGAGATAACCCATTTTAATCCACAAGTAAAATGGAATAGGCAGAAAATGCTTGGTTTTACAAGAGTTACTAATATGAAAGCTTGATTCTCACAAATTATTGTTAAACGAGTTGGCTTGACAGGTCCAACCTATTTTTTTAGCCCACTACAATAAAATTCACTTTTAGTGACAATTATTAAGGCCTTTAGCAGTAATAATAATGGCCGTCAAAACCTTTACCGGCAATTATTAATTAGCCGACATATCCATTGTCGTTAAAATCTTTCCCAACAATTGTAAGAAATGTTGGTAAATGCCCAAATATTTGCCACTAAAAGTCAAAAGTTTTAGTGGCAAAAGTTTTAGTGGCAATTATCATGACTTTTGGCGGCAATTTTAATGACCACTAAATATAATTTTAGAATTGTCTCCTAAGCTCATTTAGCAGTTATTTTTTATTACCGTTAAAAGTTCTAATTAATTTTTCCCAAAAATTACTATTGTCACGAAATATTAAGATTATTTATCACTCAAAACGGGTATGATTTGATTAACAAAAGTTTTAACAATAATATTATTTACTCATAAAACACTATATGAAAGTATACTACCATATTTGCTAGAGAGAGTAAACTAATTTTTCTTCCATTATTTATTGATTCAATTCCATATCATTAATGACAAAGGTATATTTTTAAAAAATAAGCTCAGTTATCTTTTACTTTTTTTTTTTTTTTTTTTGCTAGGTAGTTATCTTTTACTTAATCAGACGAAGAAGAAAAAGATAATACGGAAAAAAAAAGGTTATTTGGACTTTTGCACGAGATTATGGATTCATTGAATTGAATGATTTTTGAGGAAAGACTCAAATTGATTTTCGATAAAGATTTATAGTGATATTTTGGTCTTTTAAAAATAAAAATATTAATTTGATCTTCAAGAATATAAAATACGGGTTAAAATAGTTTTTGATAGAGACTAAAATGTCCCTAAAAATTATCTTAAAAATGATCAATTTAATCCACATTTTATATTCTTAAGAATCAAATTAATATTTTTCATTTTTTAGAGACCAAAATGTCCCTATAATTTTGTATCAAGAACCAATTTAATTGTTTACATGATGATTTTTTTTTTTTTCACAGTTACGTTACACGGCCAACTCAGATGCGTGACTAGACAAACATTGACGGTATGGTCCCATTGAATAAATAGGACACACACATAGGTGGGTGCCTCACTACAAATTTCTTTTTTATAAAACGGCAATTTATATAAGCAAATTATGGCAGTTTCAACTGTCATTTTTTACATCAACGGACTTAATTTGCATATCAACCGGCATAATTCACTTATAAAAACTGTTATTTTATACAAGTTTTTGTAGTGCTTTTTTTTTTATTGGAAAAATCTATGATATCCTGTACGTACTATATTCATGTCTATGTGATTCAATCAAATTGTGAGAATTTTGTCCAATATGATATCGACATGATCATTTAATTGAGGGATCGTATTCTGATTGAACATAAGATATCTAAACCCTCTATTTTTCAAGGATATTATAGCAATGCCCTTTTTTATTTCCATAATTTCTGGCTTCTAATTCCTTCATTGACAAGTTCTTTTATTAAAAAAATCAAGTTATCTTTTACTTACTATGCGGGATGGAAAAGAAAGACAAAGGGTGCGTTTGGGTATACAGCTTATTTAAGCGTTTATGCAATAAGCTATTTTTTCAATAAGTTAAAAACAGTTTATTTTCGTAAGTTTCTTTGACAAGCTTATGGAAATAAGCTAAAAACGGCTTATGAAAAGATCATAAACTATTTGTATAAGTTTAATTCCATAAGCTATTCTCATAAGCTCTCCATAAGCTCTTCCAAACGCGTCCAAAGGGATTGCTAAGGATGCTTGTGTGTTTATACGCGACATTCCTTTACCATTGATTTAAGAATATAAAAATAAGTTCTATTTTAGCAATCACTTCTTTCTTTTAATTTTAATGAAATCTAAGGGCACAAGCTAGCGTTAAAACGTTCCTGCTCCTACAACAATAATCAAAATAAAAAGGTAATACGATAAAAATAAAAAAAGTTATTTGGAGTTTTGCACGAGAATACGGATTTATTAAATTTTGTATGTTACACGGCCAACTCAGATGTGTGAATTAGATAAACATTAGAGATTTAGAGGTGAGTTGGATCCCAATGAATAATGGAGTCTCATACGACTAATTTTTTTTACCTAAAACACATAAGTACTTTGTTTGTGATTCATGTTTATACAGAAATTGTTATTTTATTTCAACTATATGAAATTTACAAGATTTTTACAAAAAAAATATATATAAATTTCACTTAGATTTGTGTGAAACATGAAATTCTAAACTTTGTAAATTTCCTAATTAATCATCTAAGTTTTTGGATTTAATTGGTATATACGGTTAGTATAAAAAAATTTTACACTGTCAATAAATCATAAATTGTTATATCAGTTAAAATGCTTGACTCTTATCCTAATTATTTTCGTGATTTATGATTGATTGACACTGTAAAAAAACTTTACATTAACAGTGCATAGCAATTAAACTCTAAGTTTTCATCTGTATGTATTGATTTTATGAGAATAAGAAATTTTCCATATGAAAGTTAAAATGCCTAGATGTTATAATTAACTTATTTTTGTAAGACGAATTTGCTTCTAAAACTTAATGTGTACTTTCTCTTTGAAAATTGAAATCAACTCGGTGAGTTTTGCTGCTAAAGGGTGCTTCACTAGAACCTGATATGCAGGACAAACAAGTTCATGGTACCGCTGGATGGTACAAACCACACGGATCCTGAAAAAGCCTTATGTATCAAATATACGTTCTGCAGTGATGAGTGCCTTTTGTTGGAGTAGATACCAGCAGCACATTGTTTCTCTCCAACAATAGCACATTTGGTAAGGCACGTGTAGGGCCAAGTTGTTAGTTAGCACAGATGCATACCTGAGAGAGTTTAATATCCGATCCAAAACCAAACCCGTTGTTTTGGGCATTGTGTTAATCTTCATGTACAGAAGTTGACAGCTTTTCATCCTTTGGCGTTTGTAGGAACTGCCAAGTTCCTCAACAAAACGACGAACAACCCGCATGGCCACCTTCACTCCTTCACACTCGTCCATGCTGCATCCTCCAAACGTTAACCAACCCCTAAGAGGAAGAGAAAGAAAAAAAGATCAGAGCTAGAGATATATATACCTGAATGTAACTCATGAAAGCAGCACTAAAGGGGGAGTAGGACAAAACAAGGAGGAAATCGAGACTAAGCGTGTGAGTGCATATATTAAATAGACTTGCAGTGATCGATGGAGAACTATATAAGAAGGAACAAATTAAAATTGGTTCTCGATCTCGCTCGCTCCTTGAAATCAATTAATTTCCAAGAAAACCATTTTTTCCCTTCTTCTCTCAAGATGATGCTGCATGCAAATCCAGCCTCTGCTCCTTTGTTATCTTATTATGATGATGAGTCCAATTACTTGAAAGAAGGTATCAAAACCGAAGCATTAGCCGTTGATCAGAGCGCAGGCCGAGCCTCTTTCTTAGAGGCTATTAAGTTAGCCTTTCATTGGTGTTGGCGTTTCATCTACAAAGCATTCATGCAAATCACTTTTACCCTTTCTCAGATGAAGGAGGAGATGAAACACCTGTTTACCCTAGCACTCCCAATGGTTATTTCTAGCCTTCTCATCTATGGCAAAATGGCCATATCAATGCACTTCTTGGGCAGAATAGACAAAGACACATTGGCTGGTGGATCCCTTGCCATTGGCGTGGCTAACATCACTGGCTATTCTATCATTTCAGGCCTTGCATCAGGTATGGAAGGTATCTCAGCTCAAGCCTACGGAGCCAGAAAATGGAAGCTAATGGCTCAAACCCTTCAATGCACCATCATAATTCTGATACTGACTTGCATTCCCATTTCATTCTTGTGGCTCAACATCGAACCTATCCTAATTCACCTGTGTGGTCAAAACCCAACCATCTCATCCATTTCCACCACCTATCTCGCATTCTCTCTCCCAGACCTCTTCTTCCAAGCTCTCATCAACCCTTTCAAGATTTACCTCAGAACCCAAAACGTGACCATCATCCTAATGGTAAGTGCAAGTCTCTCTCTTCTTCTGCATGTCACCATCAACTATGTGATCGTTCATTATTTCAGCCTTGGCATTCGAGGCATTGCTTTAGCCGGTGACATCACCAGCCTCAGCATCCTCCTTATCCTTTTGTTCTACCTTTGGTTCTCTGAGGAATGTTCTCACTCTTGGAGGAAAGTTAATTGGTCATTCGAGTTTTCCAACCAATGGAAACCCATTCTTCACCAAGCTATACCAAGTTGTGTCTCCGTTTGCTTAGAGTGGTGGTGGTACGAGATACTGCTATTCTTTTCAGGTCTACTCCACAATGCATCAGACACGGTAGCAACCTCAGGAATAATAATTCAAGCCACTGCACTTCTTTACAGTTTCCCTTTTGCACTGAGTTTGGCTGTTTCAACAAGGGTAGGGAACGAACTAGGAGCTAATCGACCTAACAATGCAAAGACATCATCCTTAACTGCTCTATGTTGTGCCTTCTTCATAGGTACCATATCTTTGTTGTTCACAATGACTGTGAGAAACACATGGGGACTTATGTTTACTCAAGACCAAGATATTCTGTCTCTGCTAGCATCAACACTGCCTATTATTGCGCTTTGTGAGATAGGAAACTGTCCCCAGACAACGATTTGTGGGGTGCTAAGGGGTAGTGCCAGGCCTAGTCATGCTGCCTTCATAAACTTTGTCTCCTTCTATGTTGTGGGTTTACCTGTTGCTGTTGTGATGGGCTTTTGCTTTGAATTGGGCTTCTTGGGCCTTTGGATGGGGTTACTGGCGGCCCAGTTTGTGTGCGCTATTATGATGGTGATAGTGTTGACAATAACAGACTGGGAGCTACAGGCAGAAAGGGCCAGAGAGTTGATGGGTAGAGATAATTTAAGCTGCCGAGAAAATGATGAAGCTGTCGAGTCACTCATATCTGTTCAGCTGCTAAACTAATCCTTTGTTAAGGTATCAAAAAATAAAACATAAAGGAGTAATCCTTTATAATAATGCTTATTAATGAATAATTAAAGTCTTTACCCAATTTACCCTACAACTATATCATTTGTGATTTGTAAATTTGGATTAACCCCTGGGAAGAGGGTTTTGCATGCATCTGATGATCTGAGTATGCAGCTTTGCCGTTATTTGTCGATGTCATGCTATATTTTTGATATTGACATATTGAGACATGTTATTTTTACCTGAAGTTTTGAATATCATATTTAATATTTTTTTTTTTTATGTACACATTTCATAAATATGTTAAAAAATCTAAAAGAACACCATTTTTGTTTTGATTTTTGTTAGTACACAACTTGAGGGCTCGATCAATGAGAAGGTCACTTATACAATTCAAAGAAGAGAGATGCGATTCAGTATGAATAATAGCAGAGACGAAAGCTACGAACTGTGATAAAAGATAAGAAAACCAGGTGTCGGTGAGAGAGGGGTTTAGCGGAAATCACGGGTGGATGAGAGAGAATACGGTTAGCGGTTGCGTTTTTAGAATTATCGGCCGAGGAATTAGATAAATTAACTTTTTATTTTAATTTCAAGGATATTTTTGAAAATTCGTGTTAATATGAGAGATGATGTTGATACGGTGTTATAATTTCATGGATCAAATTGGGGATTTACGCAAATTTATAACACTAAACAGGTTGACGTGATGATAGCCTTAGCATGTGTTTGGTTCTACGGTGTAGAGAAGAAGAATTGCGTTTACTTCATATCAAATGTGATTTTAGTAAAAAAATAGAGTTCTTTGGTTACTAACAGACAAAGTTGATTTCGGCTTCAAACGTGATTATAGTAGAAACTAAAACAAGTAGCTTTTGCGTTGTCTTGAAAAATTTATACTCAATTTTATATCGAATTTGCTTTCAACATAAAAACATTCAAACATAAATCACTTCACTTTAAAACAATTGTAACCAAATCAATTTTAGAAATCAATTTCATTCTAAATAACGTATATCAAACATTTATCCAAACATAAATAATGTAATGCAAAACAGTACGCGTTTGAAGTTGTTAAAACAAGAGAAAAGGGCAAACAAAAAAAGAATTAAAGTAAAGGTTAAACTAATAATTTGATCCTTATATGTGATACTAATTTTTTGAATTTGATCCCTATACATAAAAAAATTTTAAATCAATCTCTATATGTATAACTATTTTTAATTTTTAATTTAGTCAATATCGTTTATTGGTGTTGATGCTTGTTTGATATTAAATCAATAAACTACAAAAATAACTTAAAGAAAAATTTGATAAAAGAAAAATAAATAAATTTTAAATGAGTTAAACAAGTCAAATTCAAGTTTCATATTTTTAAACAAGTTAAGCGCAAACTTTTAAATTTGGCTCATTTAATAAATGAGTTAAGCTTAAGCAATTTTTTTTTTCATGAGTCAAGCTTAAGCTCTAATTAAGTGCTCGGCTTTACTTGACTCATTTGCATAGCTTCTCTAAACATCGTTTTTTTTCTCATAAAAATGGTTGTTTTATAATTTAATCGAGTTTGGCAAACATAACATATTAAACCCAAAATATATATTTTTTCAATATTTAAGTTGTTTGTTAATTAGGATTATACTCTATCCTAACATATCCTTAACTGGTGAATTAAAAAGGTTGACAACCTAAACGAAATCAGATTATATAGATTACTAAGTGTATGTCTGGATTGGATTCGAAACATTGATTATTTCAATAATTGATTATATGCATAATTGATTATTTATTTTTATAATGGATTATAATAGAATCAGTTTTATATTTGGATGTGTTTATTGAAAAACGATTTTATGACAATTTATTTCCTTTAGGTTTTGTAAAACATCACTATTATATAGTAAATGACAAAAATGTTTAAAGTTATTTATATAATTTAATAATTTTTGTTTGATAGACAGTTTTGCACAATAAAATAGGAAGAATGTTATTGTTTCAAGATAATCTAACAACTTCTTAAATAAACTTCTAACTTCTATAAAAACAACATTTTTCTCATAAAAACAATTATTTTGCAATTTAATCAATTTATCCAAACATATCAACTTCTACTAAAAAATAATTTTTTGATGAAAAACATTATTCTTAGCCAAACACCCTCTAATACGAAACCTCGACTCACATTGTTTACATGATTAAATAGGCTGAGTGGGTGGCTGGAATTTTTGAAGGACTATGACTTCCAGTTGCAGTTGAAGGAACCTGTTTGAAACACAAGAAGGGGGGGTTGAATTGTGTTTCAGAGAATTTTAAATTCTTTTCGTAAGCAGATAATGTTTTTCTCAAGATTGGACGCTAAAACGATTGAAAGCAAAGAGAGCTCTTCCAAACACCACGTTGGACGCTCACTTAGTTTTGACTAAGACGGAAGACAGCGTAATGAAAGGCAATTCAATCCCAGTTAGTTAATTAGATAATAAACTAAAATAAGAGTAAGGGAGAGAAAGGAACACAAAGATGTTATCCTGGTTCACTCTTCACCAAAGAGCTACGTCCAGTCCTCTCTACTTGAGAGCTTTATCCACTATAACAAAAACCTTTTGTTACAAAGTATTCAACACCTCTTCAGGCAGTATTCTCAACCTCTTCAGGTTCTCTAAGTATTCTTTTACAGACAAGCCTCTTCAGGCTCAACCAAACTAAGGTTTTGAAAAAGGTTGTTCTACTAACTCACTAAATGTGAGAATTCGAAACTAAAGCTTAGACTCTTGAAAACAACTCTACACAGAGAGTAATATGAAAGTTAGAATCAGAGTAGCTTTTCTAGCTTTGCAAGCTTTGAGATTTTCTCTTTTATCTCAAGAAGGATTTTGAATTGCTTTGTGTTGCTTCACTTCTTTTTGCTCAAGTTCAGTTTTTTTTTTTTTTTCGCGTTTCTTGATCTTGCACTTTCAAAAGATGAAGGTATATATAGCCTCTTTTCTTTGGGCAGTCTTCAGTCTTCAACGGATGGAAAAAGATCCGTTCTGATGAGCATTGAATGCATTTGATCCGTTGAGTCTGATAGCTTCTGAAGTTTCTGATCAGCAGAAAGGACTATCAGGGAGATAGCTAAAAGTGGTGCTGACATATCCTC
Source organism: Ammopiptanthus mongolicus (assembly GCA_039655645.1). NCBI lineage: Eukaryota > Viridiplantae > Streptophyta > Magnoliopsida > Fabales > Fabaceae > Ammopiptanthus > Ammopiptanthus mongolicus. The sequence goes on along the minus strand of CM077343.1, from coordinate 100,136,024 downwards.
TGAGTAGAAGAAAGTTGCCTTTTGTTTATCCAAAACAAGAAGGTCAACTTCTTTAGGTGATAGGGACAATCTGGCTTGTGCTTTTCTTTTGTACGAATCTTACAGAGAATGTTTTGTCCCACTAGTATAAGCCTTTTACATGGAATAATAATTTCAAATGCTTTTACAAAGATATTCGCGCTTGAAATTTAAAAGACATTTATTGGACTAGCTATTACAGAAGGTAACCAAAAGAGTCTTTGGACTCAATGGTTCTATAAACTATCGTCCAGTCGTAAACCAGGAATAGGTGTTGGACGAGATAGAGTCTTTGGACTATGTTGGACGAGATAACGTCTTTGGACTATATTGGACGAGACAAAGTCTTTGGACTATGGATAGTCTTTGGACTCATTTTAGATTTGTCCTGCACACTTAATATAGAACATGTTAGTCCATAACCAATCTTTGTTCATCTTAAATTAGCTCTTTGTTAACATCAAAACTTAAGAGATTATCTGGACCATGACCACTTTGGTTCCAACAGCAGTATCACCCAGGGAAGGCTAATGTGGTAGCGGATGCCCTGAGTAGAAAGGTGTTACATGTGTCTGCCATGATGGTTAAGGAACACGAGCTGTTAGAACAGTTCAGAGATATGCATCTGTCCGTGGTCAGTATGCCAGGGAGACTTTGTGTGGGTATGGTTATAGTGTCATGTGATCTGATGGATCAGATTCGGGAAAAACAAGTGTACGACCAGTATCTAAAGAAAGAGCGAGGAAATCTGAAGAAATGGATGACATCTGAATACAAAGAAGGAGCAGATGGAATCTTAAGACGAGGAGAACGGGTTTGTGTGCCAAACAACCCAGAGATAAGGAGATTAATTCTGGACGAAGCTCACAGAAATAAGTTGAGTATGGATCCAGGATCAACCAAGATGTACCAAGACCTGAAGCAGTTATTTTGGTGGCAAGGCATGAAAAGAGATGTGGCTGATTATGTGGCGTCTTACTTGGTATGTCAAAAAGCTAAGGTTGAACATCAATGTCATGCAAAGTTGTAAGCGCTTAAAAAATATCTACTAAAAAATGTGCAAAAGTATTTTACTATTACCATTACTTCCACTATTTTTTCTTGTTGAAATCAAAGCATAAGGCCACTGAAGATGCTGACAATGCAAGCAATCTGGTCCACTCAATTGATGTAAACATGAATGGCTCACATTGCCCTGAGAGAAGCTCACACGGATTCAAGTCACAAAAGGAATGAGGGAGATGCCACACTTGTCATGCTTGAGTCACACCTTTTTGTTCCTTTTCTGTTATGATAGTTTTACTGCCATGTAATGAGGTCTAGCTAGACTCTGGTGCACATTACTCATGCACTATATAAACTAGCTATCACTGTATCAGAATTATGATGAATCAAATAATACTTCCACAATTCAACATGAATTCTATCTTATCTTTTTTGCCTCTTTATCCTTACTTGTTTGTTAGAATTTAAGATGGTATCAAAGCTTCTTTAAGCTTTGCTGCTGCATTCTTCCTTCCTTTATGGCTCAAAACAACAGGAATAACAACAACCAAGTTCCAATGGACCCTTCCCGAACCCTTCATCTCCTTATTATGTACATCCAGGCGATGGACCCTCCTCAGTAGCAGTCACTCCAGTTCTCAGTGGGACTGGATCGAACTACCATTCATGGGCTCGTTCAATGAGAAGAGCTTTAGGAGGTAAGAACAAATTCAAATTTGTAGATGGCTCTATAGAAATCCCAGATTCCTTCCATCCAAGTTTTAAGGCTTGGAGCAGATGTAATATGTTAATTCATTCTTGGATCATGAATTCAGCGGCTGATCCAATAGCACAGAGCATTGTTTTCTTAGAAAATGCTATTGACGTCTGGAACGAATTGAGAGAAAGATTCTCTCAAGGAGATTTAATTAGAATCTCAGAACTGCAGTGTGAAATCCACTCTCTAAAACAAGGATCACTCACTGTGAGTGAATTCTTTACTGAACTAAAGGTTCTGTGGGAAGAGCTAGAGAGTTACATGCCAATGGCAACATGCGGTTGTCCTGTTAAATGTACTTTTCAGACAAGTATAAGGAAAGCTCAATACTCTCATAATTTGAACTATACCATTCGTTTTTTGACTGGCTTGAATGAAAATTTCTCTATGGTAAAGTCTCAGATTCTGTTGATGGACCCCTTACCAAATTTAAATAGAATCTTCTCTATGGTGATCCAACATGAGAGACAATATTCTGGTTGCGATGACACCAAAGTGTTGGCCGATAGCACTGATTTCAAAAGAACTCAAGGCAGAGGCAGAGGCGGTTTTTCTTAGAGTTTCAAAAATTCTAGCAGATATTGCACTCACTGTAATAAGCCAGGACACACTATAGAGACTTGTTACAAGCTGCATGGATTTTCACCCAATTGGCCAACAAATCAACAAAAGAGCTCACTGAATATGGTTAACAATTCTGAGAATGAGGGTTATGAGCAAAATGGAATTGAAGAAGCTAACTTACATACAACAGGATTTACCTAGCAACAGTATGAGAAGTTACTAAGTCTCATCCAGGGAACCAATATCACACCACAGTTTTCAGGGTCCCCTAGCCAGACGAATATGGTAACTCAATGTGGTGCAACACCTTTTGATAATACCAAATCAGGTAACATTTATGCTTCTTCATCCCTTAGTAGCACTTGCCTTGGTTCATGGATCATTGACTCAGGGGCAAGTGATCATATAAGCTCTTCATTACAATGTTTCAAAAGTCACAAGTCTATTAAACCAGTCAATATAAAATTGCCCAATGGTCATTTTTCCATAGCCAAACTTGCTGGAAATGTTGAATTTTCCCCTGGTTTCATAGTTACAAATGTGTTATATGTACCTGAATTTTCCTTCAACCTGTTATCGGTTTCCAAACTCAGTTATGAATTAAACTATCTTGTTCAATTCAATGGGCCAAAATGTGTTATACAGGACTCGAGGATCGAGAAGATGATTGGTTTGGCTGAGGATTTTGAGGGGCTGTACTACCTGCAGATTCAGTCTAAGGTGGTCAATTCTTCAAACAGTCAAGCAGCAGGAGCAGAATACCTACCTACAGCAGCCTTATGGCATTTTAGACTAGGTCACCTATCAAATGAAAGACTACAAAAGATACATAGTGAATTTCCTTTGTTACTGTTGATAATAATGCAGTATGTGATGTATGTCATTATGCTAGACACAAAAGATTATCATATAGTTTAAGTCCAAGTAGAGCTACTAGCTGCTATGAACTTCTACATTATTTTGATATATGGGGACCTATTTCTACTCCTTTTGTGCATGTTCATAAGTACTTCGTAACTGTGTTGGATGATTACAGTCGATTTACATGGATTGTTTTTACTAAAATCAAAGGCTGAAGTTAGCAATCATGTGAAAAGATTTGTTGTTATGCTGGAAAATCAGAATGATGCTAAAATAAGGATAATCAGAACCGATAATGGTCCAGATTTTTTAATACCATTTTTCTATGCTTCCAAAGGAATTTTACATCAAACTAGCTGTGTAGAAACTCCCCAACAAAATGAGAGAGTTGATAGGAAACACCAACGTGTTTTGAATGTAGGGAGGGCCCTTCTTTTCCAATCCAAACTTCCAAAAACATACTGGTCCAATGCTGTGATGCATGCTACTTACATAATCAATAGAGTCCCTAGCCTTCTTCTACAAAATAAAGCCCCATACACAGCTTTACATAATCAAACACCAGATTTACATACGTTGAAAGTCTTTGGTTCTTTGTGTTATGCCTCTACATTACAATCACATAGGACAAAGCTTGATCCCAGAGCTAGGAAATGCGTTTTCCTGGGATACAAACCTGGGGCCAAGGGGGCTGTTCTATTGGACTTGAATAACAGAGAACTATTTGCATCTAGAAATGTCACTTATCATGAGCATATTTTGCCATACAAGAATACTCAGCCTGTGTCCCAATGGCATTATCACTCTCCAACTTCTCTTGATACTGGACCAGAGATAATTCCTGATCATTAGGCAGCTCCTGAGACTGATATTTCTACCACAACAGCACCAGAAACTGTTGAAGACACAGATATGCAAGAATCTGTCCTTCCTGTGACTCCAAGTGTGAGAAGATCAACCAGACACAAGCATCGACCAGCCCACCTTACTGACTACATCTGCAGCCTCTCAACTAAGCCAGCCAATTCCACATCTTCAGGTACTCCTTATCCTATCTCTGCCTTCCATTCATTCTCAAGGTTATCACCTACACAACAGAAACTCTCTCTATCTCTAAGTAGTTTATCAGAACCAAAAAGCTATGAAGAGGCCAGTAAGTATTCTTGCTGGAATGAGGCAATGAAAGCAGAATTAGAGGCTTTGCAGAAAAATGGGACTTGGGACTTAGTTGATCTACCTGCAGGGTTCAAACCAATAGGAAGCAAATGGGTTTACAAGATAAAACACAAGGCATATGGTACAATAGAAAGGTACAAGGCCAGATTGGTTGCTAAGGGATACAATCAAATTGAAGGGCTAGATTTTTTTGATACTTTTAGTCCAGTGGCAAAACTCACAACGGTTTGGGTTCTATTGGCTATAGCCTCTATGCAGAAATGGTATTTACATCAACTTGATGTAAATAATGCATTTCTACATGGAGACCTCAATGAAGATGTGTTCATGACAGTTCGTAAGGGAGTGGTATGTACTAAGCAAAATCAAGTATGCAAGTTGATGAAATCTTTGTATGGGCTCAAACAAGCAAGTAGAAAATGGTATGAGAAGCTAACTTCCTTATTAGTCACTCAAGGTTATTGCCAGTCCACCTCAGATTACTCTCTGTTCACTCATTCAACAAATAACAGCTTTACTACACTTATAATCTATGTGGATGATGTAATTCTTGCAGGGAATTCTTTGGAGGAGTTCACTCGAATTAAGGCTTTACTTGATGGTGCCTTCAAGATAAAGGATTTAGGAACTCTCAAATACTTCCTAGGACTTGAAGTTGCCCAATCAAAAGGTGGAATTTCCATTTGTCAAAGGAAATACTGCTTGGATTTGTTGAGTGAAACAGGCCTTCTTGGCTCCAAACCTGCAAAAACACCTCTTGATCCTGCCATCAAATTGCACCAAGATTCAGGAAAGCCTTATGAAGATATTGGTGGTTATAGAAGGCTTATTGGCAGACTTCTCTACCTTACAACTACCAGACCGGACATCACTTTTGCCATTCAGCAATTAAGCCAGTTCCTTAGTTCTCCAACCCTGACTCATTACTCAGCAGCTTGCAGGGTGATCCGATATCTCAAAGGCAGTCCTAGCCGAGGCTTATTCTTTCCCAGAGATTCAGTTTTACAACTCTTTGGCTTCTCAGACGCTGACTGGGCAGGATGCTTAGACTCCAGAAAATCCATTAGTGGATATTGCTTCTTCCTTGGTTCCTCACTTATCTCTTGGCGAGCTAAGAAACAACAAACCGTCTCAAGATCATCTTCCGAAGCTACCTCCTTGGGGACTTAAAAATCCAGTGTCATAGACCCCCTGTACTTTACTGCGACAACCAAAGTGCAATGCATATAGCATCTAATCCAGTGTTTCATGACCGCTCAAAACACTTGGAAATTGACTGCCACCTTGTTCGGGAGAAGGTTCAAAATGGGGTCCTACGACTTCTTCCTATCTCTTCCAAGTCCCAACTTGCTGATTTCTTTACTAAAGCACTGCCTCCTGCTTCTTTTATTCCATTTCTTTCCAAGCTGGGCATGCTTGACTTATACCAAGCTCCAGCTTGCGGGGGGATGTTGAAATCAAAGCATAAAGCCACTGAAGATGCTGGCAATGCAAGCAATCTGGTCCACTCAATTGATGTAAACATGAATGGCTCACATTGCCCTGAGAGAAGCTCACACGGATTCAAGTCACAAAGGGAATGAGGGAGATGCCACACTTGTCATGCTTGAGTCACACCTTTTTGTTCCTTTTCTGTTATGATAGTTTTACTCCCATGTAATGAGGTCTAGCTAGACTCTGGTGCACATTACTTATGCACTATATAAACGAGTAAATACCCAATTTGGTCCCTGGAATTGTAGGGTCGTATCAACTTAGTCCCCCACATTATCAATATTCCAAAATGATCCCTCAAATTGCAGAAAGTTAATCAGATTCGTCCCTCCGTTAATATTTGCATGGACTATAATGACATTAAGTTGGTAATGTCAGGGATGCATTTGAAACTAAGTGAATAATGTCAGGGATGCATTTGCTACATTTTGCAGTTTCAAGGATCATTTTGGAATATTGATAATGTGGGGGACTAAGTTGATACGACCCTACAATTTCAGGGACCAAATTGGATATTTAGTCCTATATAAACTAGCTATCACTGTATCAAAATTATGATGAATCAAATAATACTTCCACAATTCAACATGAATTCTATCTTATCTTTTTTGCCTCTTTATCCTTACTGGCTTGTTAGAATTTAAGATTTCTTTCTAATTTTATCTTTGTCAAAATCCTTTTTCTTTATTTATTTTTAAGAAAGCTTCATTATCTTTGACTTAGATCGTGCCATGAAGGAGAAAAGAGATAATTGAATTCAATTATTTCAATTATTTCTTTCAAAGTTACATACAAATATGAGACAAAGAAAAAACAAAAAGATAATAAGAAAAAGACAAATTTTTATATGTTTAGTGAACCAATTATAAAGTTTTTAAAATATAAGGACTTATTTAAAAAATTTCAAATAATTGAGGACCTACAAATTAATTAAACCTAGAAATTACTTATCACGTTCCTTGGATTTTATACTTTCCCTTTCTGTATTTTCTTCCTTGAAGAGCAAAGATGATACGTAATAATTTAAGCTTTTTGAAATGGAAATTGATTTTGTGAATAAAGTGATCCAACATTCCATTCACATTCTGATTCCTATTTCGTAAAGAGTTGACAATAGATCCCTACAATAGGAAATAGTAAATCTCCACTTCTGTTCCTAAAATTGTAACACTATATCAACCTTATTCTTGATATTAATGAAATTCTAAAATCGTCTTTAAAATTGTCAAAAGCTAATCAATCTAGTCCCCAACCCAAATCAATTTGGTCCCTGACATTATTGATGGAGAGACTAAATTGATTAATTTTTGACAACTTCGAGACGTTTTTGAAATTTCATTAATATCAGAAACAAAATTAATAGGATATTATAATTTAAGGAACCAAATTGGAAATTTACTGTGTAGGAAGTATCACGTGACATAAGAACAGGAATCAACTCATAAGTGGGGCGTGGTGATAGTGGTGAATACACGATTTCACAAAAGATAAAAGGGAGAATAGTCCACAGAGGTGCATTTCAACTTGAACATACAGAATATCTTTTTCCCAGCCAAGTAAAGTGAACTTTGATCAATCCCTTCCTTGCACCAAAAAGTTCTTCGAATTTGATCAAACTAGTGTTTATCAATAAAACAGTTTGAATGAGGAGCAGTTCACAAGTCACAATCACAACGCGTAAGAATGTAGGATAAAGTATATGCTCGACTTTAGTTTAAACTCTGGGGATAAGAATGAGTCTTAATTTATTCAGATTCTACCATTTTTCCTCTAGAAACAACATCTTGAGGGAATCCTATGGCCGAAGCTTATCTATATAAACAAACCATAATCTGTTAGCAGTCATAGTGAAGCCAAATATTTGTGTCTCAGTCACAAAAATAGACCATGTCTAAGTGGAGTTTCCATAAGTTTCAGTATTGCTTCTCAGGGAAGCTCTCCTCTCCACGCAAAAAACTGTCCCAGAAGAAAAGCTTCAATTCAAGACAGACATCGAGTGCAGGTGGAGGACCAAGTTTCCAGCCAAAAGCAGAGGAAATGAAATGGGTGTTTGAGAAATTTGACACCAACAAAGATGGCAAGATTTCCCTTGAAGAGTACAAGGCAGCTGCAAGGGCCTTGGATAGAGGCATTGGGGACACTGAGACAGTCAAGGAATTTAAAGTCATGGACACTGATGGCGATGGGTTCATTGACTTTAAAGAGTTCATGAATATGTTCAATGCAGACAACGGAGAGGGTAGTAGGGTAAAAGAGACTGAGATTAAGAATGCTTTTCAAGTATTTGATATGAATGGTGATGGTAAAATTAGTGCTGAGGAATTGTCCCAAGTTCTCAAGAGCCTAGGGGAGAGTTGCAGTCTTAGCGCTTGTAAAAAAATGGTGAAGGGGGTGGATGGAAATGGGGATGGTTTTATAGATCTGAACGAGTTTATGAGGATGATGATGAGTGGCAAGAAATTTGCCTAAGTGATCAAATATTTCGGTGAAGGCATTATCTGTGTGTTAGAAACTTAGGCAAGAGGAGGATAATCTTGTTCAGTGGTTCGATAGCTTTGTTACTTTGTCTTTGATTTCCTGTCATGTTGTTTGCTCATTCAACAACCATCACCTGCTAATTTTCTGTCTCATTTTTCTGGCGTATTCTCTATTATGTATCAATAATAATTTGTCACTTAATAAAATAAAATCATAACTTATTAACATATATGTACATCCTTAACTTTTTATTGGTGGAAGACATCGAGACATCAATTTTTGGGACAACCGAATTTTGTTCTTTGCAAAATGATTATATACGTACATAATATGATTTCCTCACAACACTTTCCTTTTTTAAAATTTTTTACACTTTCTTTATAACCTTTTATAAATAAAATTCTCTTTGGAAACAATAATGGATAAATAATTGAGAAATATATGTAAGAAAATATATGATAAAAAAAGTGGTAAAATGATATTTATTGTTCTTAAGCTACCTCCATTGATGAGTTTCACATATCACATTCTATGCCTTGAAGGTCTAATATCCACTCCCTTGTAGTTTTTTTCAAGCCTTTTATTCTTGTCATATAATTAATTACTGTTAATCGTCAGACAAAGATCGAACGTTATAATCATTCTGAAGTCTGAACTAATCACTCTAAATACTGAAATTTATATATTTCGGTTTGTCTTTTGTCCTTCCCTCTTCTTCCACGCTTCTTCATGGTGTGACTGACGGGCTTTGAAAAGTTGATACCATTGTGTCAATGGTTCAAAGCTTTGTTACCATAGACTTCGCTTGACATATTTTCATTCATAAAGCCAAAAAACATGAATTAGTGTTGAGCAACTCCACTAAGTAAGGGAGTATTATTTGGTGTGCATATCCTCAACTGATAATCAGATATGAATTCCTTTCGAGATGTAAAGATTACTGAGTGAGTTTGTTTTGCCTCTCCTAATAAAGTTTTTTTCATATACACGGCAGGAATCGAATCTCTGACAGCATGATTAAATAACTCAAGTATCTATCAACTGTATTAGGTCTTGTTGGTAAGTAAGTAAATGTTATAATTGAACTAGGAAATAAAAAGAATTGGATTAGGAAAAAAAAATCTGTTTAAGATGATTGACAATTAATCCATCTGGACTACAAGTCCAACTTAAGCCCAAACCAAATGACATGCATAAACATTATCTTATGCTCTCCGGACAAAAAAAAAAAAAAGAGTTGCCTCACCGTCTTTTTAATCAGATTACTTCATGTATACTCATTATCTTATATGCTCTCGAGACCAAAAATATATTGTGGGCTCTCCGGACCAAAAAAGAGTGAAACTGTTATAGTGTAATTTTAACTTTCATGCTTAGATTTTGTAATGTTAAATGTTTTATAATCATATTGAACAATTCAAGCCCCCTTCTGTTATAAGCATAATAAATTTATATTTTTTTTAATCTTCTATGAAATTTTTTTAGGTATTATATTCTAATTTTATATATATATATATATATATATATATATATATATATATATATATATATATATATACACCGTACTTTTTATGTGAAAAATATTGTATTTTGTGGTCGTAAGTGTACTGAATACCGATACCATATTCGTATGGTGTAATGTAGGTTTCGGATCACACACTTCAAGTACAGGTCGAAACACCATTTATGTGCATATCAGAGAATGAGAGCCATCATCAAATTTGACCTGAAGTATTTCTACGAATTTTCATTTTCAGTGCAGTTTAAGCCTTTATTTGATATCACGTTGTTATTAGAGCTGTCAATTGGGGCCGACTCGGTCCATTCGGACCAAGCTAATTTTCGGGTTGGATTGGGTCAAAATTAGTCCGGGCCACTAATTTACTAGCTCATGCCAGTCCTCTACGGGATGCAGGTCAAGTGGGCTGGCCCATGGGCCAATATTTTTTAAAAATTATTGTTATTGCTTGTTAAAATTCGTTTTTCAACTAGAAAATTCTGTTCATATGGTTATCAATTTTCTTTCATTTTGAAATTTCTAAAATAACTAGAATAATAAAGACTTTATGAAATTCTAACATATTAAATTTAATAGTAACTACCTAAAAAGTTTTAAATTTGATCCAACTTTCCCCATTAAAGGATGCTACTTTGGTCGGCGCAAGGTATTTGGCCTTGATTCTTTTGTCTCATTAAGCACATATATGCGTCCTATTGCATCTACTCTTATTTGGATTTTGTATTTTTGTCATTTGTGTCTTTGGTTCTGAAAACCCAAACATCTACTGTGATTCAATATTGGTTGAATTGAATCTTGGTTGCTAGTTTTATTTGACAAGCCATTTATAGCTTACTTTGTCCATTAAAACAAAATATATTGCACTATTTTTTTTTTAACAAATTTCATTTTTCAAAATATTTTATATAAGCCAATTCTATGTATGTTGGCCCAGTCACAGGCCGGCTCATGATGGACCAATGAATTTTCGAGTTGGACCGAACCAAAATTTGTTCAGGCTCGAATTTTGACAACCCAACTCATCTTTTATATCGGGCCAAACGGATCAGCCCATCGGATCTGGTCTATTTTGACACCTCTAGTTGTTATCACCAAAAGTACGTCAACTTCTCCCGAACGCAGAAGCTACTAAGGAGCTGCTTATGCTTTTTGTTAAAAATAATCATTATTTTGCCATATCTACCATTGCAATTCTAAACCGAGCATAAGAGAGTTAGTAAAAGCACTTCTAAATACATGCAGAACTTGCATTCCCAATATAAATAATTTGTATAACATTTTATCGGTCTCGCTAACCAGTGTTCTAAGGATACTGGTTAAGGAATAAAAAAATATTAAAGTTTCATTAAAAAAACAACACTTTTCAATGCATTGATTTCATTTTTTTATGAAACCTTACCTTTTTAATTCCTTAACCAATGCCCTTAGCATTTTCCATATTTTATACATATTCTGAGAATAATTAATGAGAAATGCTAACCGGTCCCCTAAAAATGCTGGGTTTCATGAGAAAATGGTGTAGTTAATGTATTAAAAAATAATTTTTTTAGTTTTTCAATAAATATTATATTTTCTTGATTCCTTAATTAGTGTTCTTTGTGTACTGATTAGCAAAAATCTGTAATTAATTCAGCAATAAATAGAGCTCTAGGGAGCTTGAGCCTTCTATAAACTCACTCTTTTATTTATATATACTTCGTATCAACAATTAATGGAAGATGTTCGTGCGACCTTGATATCCCTAAGATGCACATTTGCTCTTGTTAATAAAGAATATATCTAGTTCTCGTTACAATTTTTGAGGCATACATAACCAACGATGGAGTTGGAGCTGCGTACATTCAACTCACGGCCACTCTTGATGCTACTAAGAAATTTCTCAAAAGCAACTATTCTGAAGGGCCCAACTTGGAAGACACATAATCAAATTTGAATGAATTGCACAAACAAAAGTTTTTCTTACTCTGTGTTTGATAGAACCGTTAGAATATTTGTGTCTAACTCCACTAAAAAAACTAGTTAGAAAGGGTTGCCTAAATTATTATAAACGTTTCTTTGCTCCTAATATCAATTCTGTGGTAAGACATTTTTAAAAAATTAAATAATTAATTATTTTGTATACAATGATGAGCTGATCCTTGAACCTTGTAGTTAATGGTAAGCTTTTATACCAAATGGGCTAACTTATGTGTGTTAATATATGAAACATATCAAAAAGATAATATAAAAAAATACAAAGTGAGCTTTTATTTTAAAGAAAAAAATTATTTTTTTGAGAGGCCTAAAACAAGAGTCTCACTTGCTCTTGCTTTATCCTTGGGCCGGGCCTGATGTAAACCTTGAGTAAAAAATTTGGGGAAGCCACTAGGCACTAGCCAAAAGATGCACTTAAAAATCATAATTAATCATGCATAATTTTATCGCTCAAATATGTAAAGTGAGTAGATATCCAATACGTGAAATCCTAGCTAGTTTTTACTTAGTGATGCGCGCAAGAGAGAATAGGAAGCTTGAAGCAGATGCACAGAGGAGAAGAAACATATATAGTTATAGTGAGCCCTAATGGTGTTGAGTTGGAAATAATGTCTATTTTGTTGGAGTTGTTTAACTATTTGAATATTTTTAAATCAATAGGGTCTAATAATAATGTTCAACAAAATAAAATAGGGTCTTGCTAATCAGTGCTCTAAGGGCATAAGTTAAGGAATCAACAAATGGTAAGTTTCCATTAAAAATCTACTTACATCATTTACCAATAAGTTAAATATATCATTTTCCAACGAAAACTTACCTCTTTTGACTCCTTAAAGCATTGGTTAATTAGCATTTTCCAGTAAAATATATGATAGTTTGTAGGTTTGTCAGGTAAAATATGTAGTACAAACTATTTTGAGGGTGCAATACATAATTTTTTTTATATCAAAAGAAATTAGGGGGAAAAAATTTGGGGGCAGACGTGGCTCTCCCCGGCTACTATTAAGATCCACCTCTGCCATCCCATGTAGGACTTATTTATTTTTCAACACTCCCCCTTAAGTCTAAGGGGGCTTGGCCTATTTGTTATTTGCCTTTAGTTTTTTTTTTTCCAGCCTGAGCTTGTACTTCAAGTTTATTTTTTTGAGCCTCAAAGGTCACAAGTCCGTCTTCATTTTTTACTGTCTGAGTTTGTGCTTCTTTTCTAGACTTGAATCTCGGAGGTCTTAAGTCTGCAACATTTGATTTGGTTTTTTTTTTTTTTGTATGAGCTTTAATATCATGTTAGAATAATTGGGTCTAACTCCACTCTAAAAACTAGCTTATAGAGGAAAGGTTGCCCAATTTATTATAAATGGTTCTTTGTTCTTATTTTCATCTTATGTGGTACTTGTTTATTTCCCAACAAAAGGAGAACACTGAAAGAAAGAAAAAGAGAAGAAAAAACAAAGGAGGAAAAAGCAAGTTTCCATCGGTAAATTGTATGGAAAAAAAAAAGGAAGGAAAGAATGGGAGTAGGCCCACGTCAAAAAGTGATTCTCCCATTTTGGAGGAAGCACGAGTGAGAGAGAGTAAATGCGTAAAAAGACACGTATATTGTTGACCTATTTATTGCCTCCTATTTTTACTTGAGTATATTTATGTTATTTAACAATTGTATTCTTTTTGTTTTATCACTTTCTACATAATCAAATAAGAGGAGAAAAAAAATTTAATTTTATTTCCTTTCATTTTCTCTCTTACCAAACCACTAAAGTATCATCTTATTTTCTATTTTTTCTCTTTGCTTCCACTAAACCAAACAAAGTTTTAGGATCCAAATCCTCTGTTTACAGCTGCCCGTGTGAGTTTTGAAATTTGAAAGCATATCATATGTTGTGGCGCTTTATTCTATCCATGTACAATCCGTGTGTACGGAAATAGAAATGAAAGAACCGCTCACAGATTCTGCATCTTAGTGAATATAGTTGATGTATTTTATGGCTTGCTCCACGCAAATTGAATCTTACACAGCTATAATATTGAGATATTTTCTGTGTAATATGTCCATAGTTTCTTGGGCAGAGTTACTAGATAATATAGTAATTACCTATGGTGACTTTTGCTACACGGTGTATGAGGTTTTTATTTTTTAATTCACTTCCTTAATTATATTTGGTTGCTTCAATTCTTGTCCATTCGCTTTCTTCAAAAGTCACTTCCCAATCTCCCCAACTCATGTGGACTTGGAAATTGGAATTAACTTATTGGATCTCATGTTTATCCAGAAGAAAACTTCTTGATTATGTAAATTAATTCAGAATGCATGAGATGTTATTCGTTTTACTTCATGATCCAGAATTATTAGATTGAAAGTTGAAAATATGTGCCATATATATGTACTTCAATGATGGACAAAACTCTAGAGTATTGGCGGTGGGATAATGATTGTTAGCAATTTGAATTCCATGTAAGCGGAACTTACAGGCAGGAACTTTTGGCGCCACATTTGAGCATAAACTAATCTCACTTTAAATTGGAATAAGAACACCAAAGTAATCTTAGGGGGGAAAAAGAGTGAACTATGGCAGCCGGTCCAAAAAACAGTAGTTATGAAAACAGAATCGAATTGTTCGGCCTGACTGATTGAACCATAAACCGGTTCATTGTTCCAATCGTATGCTTATAACTGAATTTTTCTAAACCGGACGGCTGAAACTGACTGTAGTTTGACCAGTTCATGGTTTAGATATGATTTTTTTTATAATTAAAATGCAAAAATTCCAAGTATGTTAAGGTCTGTTTTTCGAATTCAGATTTACTCAAGTCAATTTCTGAGGTATTTACATATTATTGAATCAATTTTAGGTTTTTTTAAACACTTTTAGTCATTGATTTAATGATACATTAATGTATGAATACGCTAAAAATGAATGGCAGCAAATCCGTTTTCATCTTTTTCCTCTTTCCTTTTATCCTATGTAACTAAGAATTCGTTTGGTTTAGATTTTGATAGAATTGATTTTAAAAAAATTGAGTTAATTGATTTGTGTTTGGTAATGATATTTTAAATGTAAGTTTAGAAGAATTGGTTTTGTTAATTTGAATGATAAAGTAAAATCACTTTTGAGGTGTAAATATAAAGAATATTGTGGGTCTTACACCTAGAATCAATTCTACTCAACGGGAAAGTTAGAAATTTTTGCTTCTCTTAAAATCAATTATACCCAACTTAGAATTGATTTTATTGAATGCTAAATTTAAAACAAACACTTTCAGAATTCCAAAATCACTTTTAATGAAAGCAAACGTGATTTTGAACAATCCAAAATCTAAACCAAACAAGCGCTAAAATACCTAAAATGTTTAGCTCAATGACAGGAAAGCATGATATGGATGGTTTTCTAATTTCCTTATTATGTGACACTACAAATAGAGCAGTGCTATTTATCATGGAAGATTTTACATGAATATTGAATTGCATTACTAATGCACAATCACCCTTTTCATATGAGTGAGATAAAACTGCTATAAAGATGGAATTCACAATTTAAAAAAATTATATAAATGACACAACAAATTTTCCCCCTCTGCATTCGTAAATTCAGTTCATAGTATGTAACATTAATAATATAGTACAAATAGAGCAGTGCTATTTATCATGGAAGATTTTACATGAATATTGAATTGCATTACTAATGCACAATCACCCTTTTCATATGAGTGAGATAAAACTGCTATAAAAAATTATATAAATGACACAACATATTTTCCCCCTCTGCATTCGTAAATTCAGTTCATAGTATGTAACATTAATAATATAGTACAAATAGAGCAGTGCTATTTATCATGGAAGATTTTACATGAATATTGAATTGCATTACTAATGCACAATCACCCTTTTCATATGAGTGAGATAAAACTGCTATAAAAAATTATATAAATGACACAACAAATTTTCCCCCTCTGCATTCGTAAATTCAGTTCCTAGTATGTAACATTAATAATTAATAATATAGTACAATACCATTATGCTATAAAATAAAATTTCTAAGTCTAGTTAAAAATGTGCTAAGAGTGATAATGAGAGGACGGAAATTTAACAATGTAATCAAATTATGCATAATAATAATAATGATTTAATTGTTATGTACTGACAACGTAAATTATTTTTACACTATCAACCAATCAGAAATTGTCATATCAGTAAAAATGATTGACTCTTATTCTTACTACCTTAAAAATCATTCAAACCATGATTTCTAATTTATTGACAATGTAAAAACTTTACACTATCGATACATAGTAATTAAACTCTAATAATAATAATAATAATAATAATAATAATAATGTATATACATTTCCATTTTTTAAAACACATTTCCCACTCCTACCAGTGGCACTGAAACACCCTATTATTTTTAAGGGACAACCGGCCATTCTAGAGACTGATTACATTGTACTGATTTTTATCTGGTTTGGGGTCCCGGTCCTTGTTTTAGCTGCTAGAATCTGGTTATGCCTGTACAATATTGAATGCAGAATTGCAGGCTATGACAGGGGTCACAGGATCAGTGGAAAAACAGAGAAAAACACAAAAAACTTTTTGATTTAGAACAGGATACAGTTAACATCGATACTATGCCAAAAACTGAATTTAGCCCAGCAGGGTTACCTATGAACGGCATATTAACCAACACCAGCTCTTGATCCTACAATAACTAAGGCAATGAATGGGAAAGAGGAAAAAAAATCAATAAGTTAGAGTAGGTAATTCTCTAAAATTCACATGGTGGAGCTTGGGTTTTGTGACTTCTAACCTATGTTGCATAGATAGGATAAATTAAGATACGGTACGACAATATATATTAATAAAAGTTTATATATGTAAAAAAGATAAAAGTTAAATTTATTTACTTTGTAATTATCTCAATTGATCAACTCTCATGCTTTCTCTAACTTATTTAGCGAGGATAAAAGGGAGGATAAAAGGGACACGCTAAAAATAAGAGACAATAATATCATGAGTATCATTATGGATACATCACCAATTTTCAAAATATTTGTGCACCATAACCACTAACAAACTGGAAATAGTTACATAGATCTTACCTACATATATAGTTATGTGTAGACTAAGTGCATGTTTGTTTCTAGGATAGAAAATCACGCTTGCATCTCTTTCACAGTGAACATGGCAATTTGGTAAATATTTTAACCAAAAACGTGAAAACTCCAAAGAGAAGTTTTTACGGGGGATTCTCTTGGACTTGATTTTGAAATTTGCAACGCAAAACCAATCAGGTGCTAAATCAGTTAATGATCGACATATTATTATTTTTAATATAAAATAATTTTGTGACATAAGATGACATATAATCATTTAATTATAGTTGATCGGTTTACTCTAAAACTTTTGTAGAAAAGATCCACACAAGTACTTCTTCAAGAAACTGATTTTGTGCCTCTTATGTGGAACATAGTATTTGAATGAAGACCCCATTTTTCTGTCATATTTTTTGTCCCTTGTCAATGACAATTTATTACATCCTCCCTCCCATAAATAATATAAGAAACAAAAGAGTCGAATTTTTTGATCCAAAATATAATAAACATTCATCAATTTTAAGATATATTAAATGCTCATTTCCAGTTATACTCTTAATACGATTCGTATTAGTAGGTATATTTATTTTTCATTTTAGTGGAATTTGTATTAATGTCGTTAATTATAACTCATCATTTATGAAAAGGGTATTTTTGAAAATAAGTTAAATATTTAGGAGTATTAATTGAAATTATCTCATTTCAAAGACTTTTTGGTCCGCGTGATTTAGTCTTATATTTCTTATAATATGGATCGAAGGTAGTAATAAAACAAAATAATAACTCATTAATATTTATGTACATCCTAAATCTTTAATTGATAGGGATTACCGAAACCCTATTTTTTTTTAGAACAGTAGAATTTTGTTCATATTACATATGGGGAGAGAAACAGTGGGGGGTCTATATGTGTGGGCATGCAACTGAGGCAAGCCTCAAAAGTCATGATAATTAATGAAGCGATTCAGCATGCGTGACTTAGCCTATTTTAAACTTAGAGAATGTTATTCTCAGGATATTATTTAAAAAATCAAAAAAAAAATTTATATGAAAAAATGATGTATTTAATAGATTAAAAAGTATTTTACTTAATTTCTCAATATAATTTTTTTTTTTTGTTGATTTCTTAAACAATATTCTTAGGACACTCGTTAGAAAGATCCATAAACTTATATATCATCCTAGTCTGTCCCCAAAAAATACCTTAATACATTTACATTAGTAAACTTCTTAGAAGGATATCCACTCATCAGACATTTGTTTTGTATTACTCCAAACCTTCTGAACAGTAACGAATTTCAATGATGCCAATAAAACATTATACTACGAGTTCAAATTTGTATTAATTATACATTATACATTACTCATATTACAATTAAGGGTTTTACCCAGTCAAAAAAAAAAAATTAAGGGTTTTATTTCACTTGGGCCGTGCATTTCAGTACCCCAGTAATTGATTCACTATTGCATGCACCCGAAAGAAGGAAATAAGCACTCATCCCCAAAAGAGAGGCACCCTATAAAATTCGAAAGGCTAAAATATCATTTTGGTCCCTTAACTTATTTTTTAGTTTTAATTTGGTTCCTTAACTTTTAAAAGTTTCAATTTGGTCCCTTAACTTGTCTTTGTGAACCCAAGTTAGTCCCCTCAGTCAATGACATAAGCAAAAGTGACGAAAGTGTCATACATGTTAATAATTTAAAGGACCAATTTGAAACTCATTTAAAATTTAAGGGACCAATTTGAAACTCATTTAAAAATTAAGGGACCAATTTGAAATTCATTTAAAAGTTAAGAGACCAATTTGAAACTTGTTATCAATTTAAAGGACCAATTTGAAATTCATATGTTTATGTCATTGACAGAGAGGACTAACTTGTATTAACATGAACAAGTTAAGAGACCAAATTAAAACTTTTAAAAGTTAAGAGACCAAATTAAAACTAAAAAATAAATTAAGGACCAAAATAATATTTTAACCAATTCGAAAAATTTGTTTTTCGCATTCTAAAATTTGCCTCAATTAACACTGGCATCCAAGCAATAAACATTAGAGAATCAACTAGTGGTTCGTTCTTTCTTCTGATCTGACGTTGGAAAATGAGCATACACATTAAATACAAGAGTTAATATGAAGGATACAACTCATTTAAAGTCAAATACTCTAAAAAAAATAGTGAATATGTAAAAGGTTATTAGTAACGAGTGTATTACGGACATATCCAAAGGAATCAAAAATATAAAAATTTTATATTGAGAATTATAACTTTTAAATTTTGAAAAATGGAATATATTATTTTTCAATACATATTTTCTAATTTTATTTTCTTAATTAATATCCTTAGGACACTCGTTAACATTTCTATAAGTAAAATGGTTTTTATCATTAAATAATTTAGGGGGTTTAAATCTCTATACACTTGTTCATTTTAAAGAGGATTTCACTTTTGAGAAGTTTTTTTCCTAATATGAAATACTTCCTTTAAACTCAATTATAAACAAAAAAATGATCAAATGTAGTGAACTTAAATATAAGCAAATGTTAATCAATCTATCTATATTTACTGTTGTTTTTTCGAAAATACTCTTAAGTTATTAATTTATTAATGTTGTGAGCATCATTATGATTAAGGATAATTTAGTAAATATATTTATTTTTTTACATGAAATTAAAAAAATTAAATATATTTAACTATTATTCTTAATCAATATATTTTTATTTATAATTAAGTGGTGGGGAATATTTAACTTAGGTTTAGATAGCCAATAAGATGCAAGTAGTTGCTCACAAGATGGGAGACCAAAATCAGGATGCAGCTACCTCGGGCCAATTCCAACAGTCTTTTACTCTCCAAGAATTTGCCGAATGTGTTTGACTGGTCCATGTGTTAGAAGGCTTTTCATTTGTGGGGAATCAACCACGCGGCATAACCCCGTTAGCTGATCCCCTTGAACCACGTGAGTGACAACCATGTCCCTTGGCTCCAAGTAAAAAAATTTGGTACCCTCTGCGTCCTTTTCTGCATGTTACCAGCCTTTGCTGGTCCTGGAGACTGGAGACCTCAACTTCTAGGATTTGTTTTTACATCTCAAATCTCAAATACTATACGAGTGGAGTGTCTTTTAAATGTCACGATACAAATGTTCACATAACTTACCTCTAAACACTGGTCTAAGAGTTGAAGACTATGACTCCTCTTTTTATGTTGTTAGATTCCACCTAAAATCAATTGTTATCAAGTGGATTGTTTAATAGATATATAACAGCATAACAGGAATTGAGGCAGACTATATGGGATTTTCAACATATGTCTATAATCCATTTGCAAATAATACTAATATAATATTAGTAACAAATAAACGATGCATGATTATATTTGTTGATTTGTGGAGGCTGCGTTTGTTTCCTCCCTATGATTGGCAAAACAGAAGTTGGGATACAAAGCCAAATCCCTACCCTGGAATATTTATTTACATAAAAGATTCAAACAATTCTCCGAGTTGGTAATGGGTGAAGATGAGTGTCGGCTAGCTTTGGAAGTGAAGGCATCACGCCACGTGATTCCTTCCAGTAGCGTGACTTGAAACAGGGAAGCCGTTTCAAATTTCTCGTTATGGAGAGTTAATGCAAGCACCCCATTTTGGACATGGACAATATATACATAAAACCCCGTTTGTAGCTCCAATTAGCAAATTTATAGCTCCATCTTCCAATTTGTTGTTTATCAGTAAATTCAGTGCTAACATTAAGTGCCCTTTATGTTACCTTATCCATGGTTTAATGTTCCAATTCAATTTTTGTCATTGAAATGAATTTAATTATCTAATTAATTAATTGAGAGCCTCAGAGGTTATCCCGGGTCACGTGGTCACTTTGATCCGTCAGTATCGCCAGCTCATTCACTTTGGAGTCAATGCTCGGTCAATTAACAGAGCTGTGCATGCCGGTCCTCTCTGTAAGCTGTAACTCTGCCACTGTGCCCCTGCCTGTGCTACTGTGGTGGGAGGAGCCTTCAAAACTTTATAAGCTGTTAAAATTTGCAGCATCATTTAACTCTCTATAATCCCAATTCCTCATTCTTTTAAATGTTACTGCTGTTGCTTTCTGTTTTACATTTTTGTTTGGTTTAGCAGGAAGAATTTAAATTTTCCACTTCTCTGTCATGAACTGATGTGAAGACTGAAGACAACAAGAATTGAAAGATGTTAAACTCTTTGTTTATGCATTGACCACCTCAAACTAGTCAATAGAACCATAAAATTTGGATTATCCATTTTTTTATTATAAAAAAAAAAAAAACAAGCAGAAAAACAAGAAGATGGATAATGGATGTTCTCTTTAGTAAGCATTGGATGTTGAGATGACATAGTTAAAAATGCAGGTTCTTCGAATCTTCCCAAAACTTTAGATACAACATGAAACACAAGGGATTGGCATAAAAAGGCGAGCTTTGTGCCAGTTACTATACTACCCATAGGGTAAAATGTAAGAATTAGACAATTTCTTAGCTAGCAGTTTCATCGAGTTCACTTATGTCCAAAAAGACTGGTGTAACTAGAGACGGCACATATCTTGAAGATTGACCGTCCTTCAATGCCAAAGCATGTCATGACAAAACATCATGTCACGGCATGCCATGCATGAAAATACTAAATATTATTTTTAAATTAGAGTTGAAAAATTGAAACGAAAATCCCATGACATATATGAGTTATGTTATATTATTTAAAAGAATATTACGATTAGGTGATACCTACACTTATTGGGAAGGACATAGATACTCTTCATTTCGAGCTTATATTAATTTTATAACGGATTCAAAAGATGAAAGTATATGAGAGATATATATCCTTTAGGGATTCACTAAATAGTCTAATGTTTTAATTATAGTGGATTTTAAAAAAAAAAAAATTATTTTCGTCTTTAATAAGAAATAGAGATGTCATTCACTATGATTTTCTGGAAATAAATGAAATGATAATGATAAAGCATAATAATGTAGCTCTCCTTTTATCAAGAATGGAGAGGATGTTTTCTACCCTTAAATCCAATAACACTAGTTAACATGACATTGGCAATATTTAGCTACAATCCCATCATATGCATTATAGCATAGTATTCGTGCTGCACAATTAAAAATAATTTTACTATATATATAAATACCAACATGTACTGTAAGTGGGGCTATCGTAGCGGGAGGGAGAGGGGGTCCCAAGTAGTATTAAGCTCCTTCTTGTTTCTACTTCTGGCATCCATTTTGTTTGTTTTCGTTTTAATTAATTTAGATGTTGTTCTGAAATCTCATGGCATGCTTAGACATGTACAACTCCGAGCAGAAGGGTCATCAACATCATCACTGCGCTCCAATGAACCCCAGAATCTCTTTCTCAAATGATTTTGTGGATTCCCAGCAAGCCATGAAGCAAGATCGAAGTTCCAGATCATCAGACACAGTGTCCTCGGACTTCGAGTTTTCAGTGGCCAACTATTCAATGATGAGTGCTGATGAGCTTTTCTTCAAGGGAAGGTTGTTGCCGTACAAGAATGATTGCAACAACAACAACAACCAGATGCGAAGGCCCACCACCACACTCAGGGAAGAGCTCCTTGTGAGTGATAATAATGATGAATACCAGGATTTTTCATCAAGGCCACACAAAGGATCTTCAACAAGGTGGAAGGAACTTCTGGGTCTGAGAAAAAGTCACATTGGCTCCAAGAATAAGCCTGAGAAGAGTGAATTAGGTTCTTCTGACAGGGGAGTAGTTGAAGCAAGAAGGTCTCCATTGGTCAATGAGGGACCTCCACTTTCTCAGGTCACAAATCATGACTCTTTTTTTTTCTTCAAGTTTATTTATTTACTTATCTTGGCTTTTCCTTGTTCAGATCACTAGGTGTTTGTCTGATTATTTGCTCTTTGGTTTTTGTGTGTGATTCAGGAGATGTTGAATGAAGGAACGTCAAGTTGCGGAGATTTGGAGATTGGGTTATAGAGTTGTACGGCTGGAGGAGGTGTTGAATTTGTTGAGGAATGGACCATTTTTTTCCTTTTTGTTTTCCTTGCCTTGGTGACAAGGTGAGAACAAAAGAAAGGTCATTTTTTTTTTTCATTGGGTTGGGACTTGGGACAAATCAGTGAATTTGTGTTAGGAAATTGTTTGTTAATTTGGATTCTTCTTTTCCTCTCTTCTGATGATTTCTGTTGATCCAGTAGGAATTAAGATTTGGCTGTTTTCTGTACAAATGATTTGCTTCTTGCATTTGAAGTGTTTGACTCTTAACTCCAAAAGAAAAATTACTTCGGTGTGAGGACTTTATATTTCACTCAACAAGAATTTTTTGGTTTTATATCTTCATATATGCGCAAAAAGGATATATAAGAGAGTTGGGTCCCCTCCTTTGGTTATCAGATCTCTCTTTCAAAGAATTTTCAATTATAAAGATTGATTTCCCTAACCAATAACAACTAACCTTTTTCTTCAATTATTGAACCTAATGTAAAAAGCCACTACGATTACTAGAAATACATTTCGGATCAAATTTGTAATCGTGTGTAGGTTGACTAGTTTCTAACCCCCCCCCCCATGCCCCCGTGTTTTGGTTGAGATATACCAATTTTGTTTCTATTATAAGTTCTTATTTTTAATATATATATATATATATATATACACCTTAGGAGTTAGGATAAGGGAAAAGGTGTGTAATTTGCATGTAGTTTGTAGAAGAAAACGCTCTATCTATCAACATATTCAGCTTTTAATATAGTTAAAGTAAATTGTATCTTTTGTTGTATGCATCTTTGGACTTCATGCACGAATAATTAAGAATATAAAAACAGGGGCATATAAAACCATTATTAATAATTTAAAAGTGACAACTTATCAAAGAGGTTCCAAGTACCACCCCAGGATACAACAATCCAACCATCACTGATTTAGTCTTTATTTTCTACCAGAAATAGAGACAGAGTTCCACTTTCGAGAACCTTTTTATTGCCTTAGAGAAATTGTTTTTTTTATATACTTCGGAGTATATATCTTGTGATCTATCTATTTTTTTTCTTAGTACGATGCCTCACACACACATTCCAGTATATGGAGAATTAACATATGCTATCTTACAAAGTGTATCACAATCTTGGTGCCATGAATTCTAAGAAACATCATCTATATTTATTAATTATTGGATATTTAATTCAATCGACCGATCAGAATCCACGGTTCAGGCTTGTGGCAACTTTGTGGGATAGTAGATGTTGTCCCATATAAAAATATCTCAGCCTCATCCAGGGAAATTTCTTTTGCTTGCTTCCTAGCCATCAACCTACTATTGAACCCATTCTATCAAAAAAAAAAACCTATTGAACCCATTCTTTTGTTTTTGCAAGTTTGTATAAATGAATTGAACTCACTTAGTGTGTGTATGCTACAATTCTAGATAAGTCAAATTGAAATTGGAAAATGTAAACCTTGCTCACCTCATATCTACCGCTGAAATCTCAGCTCACATCAACCATCCTGACTTATATGCTTGTATTTTTGAAACAAAATAACACCCCTTAGTGTTTCATGATTGTGAGGGATTTCCAAAATATGGAAGTCCTAAAACATACAAGAGGAAAGGTGTCTATTCATGAGTTTAAAATCCTTCCTAATAGGTGTGTTATATCATGAACGTATGTGTCTATACATCAAATGATACATGCATGAAAGGTTGCATTCCTTCTTTCAATTAATGAAAGGTTGTTTCCATTCACCAAGTAGCATGAGTTGGTCTATAAATAGAACCACTCAGCATGTAGGAAAGGTTGACGAAAAATGTCAAGTCTTGTCCATTCCAAATCACTTTCTTTTCTCCCTTGTGCGCAGAGAGAGTTTAGAAAACTATTGTTCTGTAAACTGCCATTGACGATACGCTTGGTTTAGGGTGTGCAAACCAAACCAAGGTTGATCCATTGTATTCTGAAGGGGATTCGCTGTTTACACCTGTTGCATCCAATCTAGATAGAGATTGGTGGGGGCGAATCGAACCTAAAGTCTAGTGTCTTCATACGCCTTGGAGATTGCGCATTTTCTTTGTCTTCTCTTCTTTGTTAAAGAACCACACCAAATTTCTAACAATCTTTAGGTTCGATTTTCGGTCTATAATAATGGTGTCTGCAACATTGAAGGGAGATGACTTTCGAGTTCGTTGTCAAACTAGAGAGGTTTAGTGGTGGCAAATTTCTGCTATGGCATAAGAAGATGATCTTTCTTCTAACAACATTGAAGATGGTGTACGTTCTGAATATAATAAGACCAAAAGAGTAAGAATGATTTCTCCATCAAAGCCCATTGAGAACGGTACACGTTTCTTTACAAATTATGTGAAAATCATAATGTTTTAGATGTTGTTATTGATGTCTATATGATAGTTTGTTGATGCATAAACTAAGTATTGCTTACATGTGGCATTAAAGCTTTAGATACATGATTTAGAATTTATTCTAATATGTGAGTATTGATAAGCATGAATATATTTGGTTTATGATGCATGCATGTATGTTGCTCTACTTTGATAGAAAAGTCATAGATATGAATGATAATATAAAATACATGCACAAATGATATTGTTGTTTCATGCAAGAAACAATTGGTTTTAGAGTTGACAATCTTATACTATATGTGTATGAACATGTAGATATAAGATGATAATTGTTTTTTAAATCCATAGATTTTAGAATTGTTATGGATGTTTTTCGAATTGTTCTAAGCTGTCAAGATAGACACGAATGTTCATAGAGGAAAGTCATAGAAAAACTTTAATGATTTTAGATCATTGTTTTGTTTGTTTCTATTATGTCAATTATCTAGTTTACCTTAGAATATGCTTAGACATGAATCCAAAACATGAATTCAAAATTTAGATTTGAATTGAAAGGTAAAAATGACAGCGGGTCATGTGATCCAGTTTGCTGTAAAATGAGCATTGTTGACCTGACTAGAGATAGAAGGTGATACCCAAAAGTTGCACCTTATTGTGAAGTTGCCGTTTTGTTTAAGCGTCAAATATATTTAACGGTGCAAGACTTACATCAAGCGTTCCGTAGGCTCAGTGGCTGAATGGTCGCTGAGGCATCTAGAGGTGCATGGGTTCGATCCTTCAAAGTGGAAGTTTTGAACCATTTTCAACCATTTAATTAAAACGGATTAAAACCGAAATAAATGCCAAAAGATGTGTCCGCTGGGGTTTGAACCCGCGACACATGGGATGTAGGCGTGAATGTTAACCACCAGACTAATTCATGATTCTGTCTCAAATAGTATCGGTGATACATTATATCTCTTTGTCATAATTATTTTTATGATTTAAAGTTTATTTTGTGAATGCTTTGTCAGTTCCAATTAAGGAAAATAAATATTAATCTCTAAAACATATGTTCGATTATCTAGAAGTTGTGACGTTTATATATGATATTATATTGTATGGATAAATTGAAGTTGCTTGTTATGAGACATTTATTAAATGTCCTAAGAGTTATAAGAGTAGGATGGTTCTATAATCCTAGAAATTTTGAGTCTACTAGAATAGTTCCTCAAACAACCGCATCTTATTATTCGCCACAACAAAACAGTATAGCTAAACGGAAAATTAGGGTATTAGAAGAAATCTTAAATGTCGTGTTATCCTATTCTGGTCTGGCAAAAAGTTATTGGGGAGAAGCCATGTTGACGGCTTGTTACATATTAAAATAGATTTAAATAGAGTTCCAAACAAAAGAAATAAGATAACCCCATAGGAGCTCTGGAAAAGTAAAAAGCCCAATCCTGATTATTTCAAAGTTTATAGTTGTAGGGTAATAGTGAAAGTTCTTGAACCAAAGAAAAAAAAAAGGTTAAAGGGGAATTGAATGTGTATTCCTGGGCTATGCTAAAAATAGTAAAGCATATAGATTCATGGTTATAGAATCTAATGACTCATATCCTGTAAATACAGTAATTGAGTCTTGGGATGCATTCTTTCAAGAAGATAGGTTGTAACTCAATTCCAAGTCACAAGGATAATGTTCATAGTAATGCACAGAATCCGAAAACCAATATATCTAATAACGATATTTTGGAAGGTTCAGAACTTAGAAGAAGTCAAAGAGCTAGGAAAGAGAAAACTTAGGGACCACTATTTTTCATGTTCCTTATAGAAGGAACAAGAGAGCCTATAAACCGTTATAGACCAATCTGTTATAATACAAAAAGTGATCCAAATTTTTTTGAAGTGACAATAAAGTCACAAGATGCCGCTTTCTGGAAAGAAGCTATACAATAGGAAATCGACTCAATAATGGGGAATAAAACGTGGAAATTAGTAAACCTCCCACCTGGTTCCAAATCAATAGGTTGTAAATGGATTTTCAAAAGGAAAATGAAGGTAGATGGAACCATAGATAAGTTTAAGGCAAAACTAGTTGCTAAGGGTTTTACACAAACGGAGGTCATTGACTATTTTGATACATATGCACCTGTGGCAAGGATTGCCTCAATTAGAATGCTTTTGGCACTTGCATCCATCTATATGTTTGTCATTCATCAAATGAATGTGAAAACGGTATTCCTAAATGGGAAAATAGATGAAGAGGTGTATATGACACGACCTGAAGGGTTCGTGGTTAATGGTCAAGAAAAGAAAGTGTAAATTGTATAAGTCAATGTATGGAGGACTAAAGCAAGCTCCTAAACAATGGCATCAAAAGTTTGATTAAGTTGTGCTAGCTAATGGATATAAAATAAATGAATCTAACAAGTGTATTTATAGTAAATTCCATAATGGAAAAGGTGTCATGATTTGTTTGTATGTAGATGATATGTTAATTTTTTGGTGCTGATCTAGATGTGGTAGAAGAAACTAAGAGTTTTCCATCTAGTATTTTTGATATGAAAGACTTGGGGGAAGTTGATGTGATTCTAGGAATTAGAATAATCAAAGATGGTGAGAATATAGATTTGTCCCAATCTCACTATATAGAAAAGGTATTGAGAAAATTTGATCACTTCAATTGTTAATCCGTTGATACTCTTCTTTTTATCATAACTAATTTAGTATCAAATAAAGGTAATCCATTAGCACAACTTGAATACTCAAAATAATTGGATGCTTGATGTATGCCATGACATGTACTCGACTAGACATTACATATGTTATAGGTAGACTAAGTAGGTATACAAGTAATCCAAGTAAAGATAATTAGCATGATGTCCGAAGATTATTGAAATACTTGAAGAGGACAATGAATTATAGTTTAAACTATAATGGTTATTCTTCAGTGTTGGAAGGATACACAGATGCCAATTAGGTAAAGAAGATCATGCTTAAATAAGCATTTGGATTTTCACATATGGTGGGGGTGTTATCTCTTGGGGTTCCAAGAAAGAGACTTACATTGTCAGCTCCACCATGACTGCAGAATTCATAGCATTTACTGTAAGTAGAAAAGAGGCTAAATGGCTTAGAAATTTGTTGTATGGGATATCAATTTGGCCAAAGTCAAGAGCCCCAGTATCCATACATGGTGATAGTTAGTTAGCACTATCAAAGGCATATTGCTAGTTATATAATGGAAAGTCTAGACAAATTGGACTATGACATAGCTATGTGAAAGAATTAATTATAAATGGAGTAATATCCATAGTTTCTGTACTAATATAAAGGAATCTTGCAGATCCTTGACGAAGGAACTGACAAGGGAAATGGTGTTAAAGGCATAATTAGGGATGGGACTCAAGCCTACATCTAAATGATCACCAATGGTGGAAACCCAACTCACACTTGAGTAGCATCAAGTCTTGAGTTCAATGTGATCAAAGTACACTATTAGAGTGATTGCAAGTACTTGACAATAGATACATCCCAAGGTTTAAAAGTACTTGGACCATAAGGAAATATAGGAGGGAGGATGAGTTTTTGCTCCTAATGGACCTATAGCATATATATGCTGAAGTGCTTTAATTATGGGGGCGCTTCCAATAGAGTCTACCTATATGAGAGTGAAGTGGGGCCGCTTCTTGGAGTTAAGGGCTTGACTCTTAAAGCTCTCATGAAAAGGATATAAGACACAAGGCCTCATCAAATGTGTCGGCTTTCACGTCGTTCAATGGTACTGAGATTTCATGTGTAAGTTATGCACGCTCCTTCTAATGAATATTTGGTTCAAAGCTTGTCTACCATTTTATTCGGGACGAGTGAAACCCATTTCTTACTAAGCAAAGGTTCAGATCCCCGAGATACCTTTGTCTGAAAGCATGCGATTTCCGGAATAATGGGATTTGAGTTTATTTTGAAAATGGTGGGGGATTGTGAGGGATTTCCAAAATATGGAAGTCCTAAAACACACAAGAGGAAAGGTGTCTATTCATGAGTTTAAAATCCTTCCTAATAGGTGTGTTATATCATGAGTGTATGTGTCTATACATCAAATGATACATGCATGAAAGGTTGCATTCCTTCTTTCAATTAATGAAAGGTTGTTTCCATTCACCAAGTGGCATGAGTTGGTCTATAAATAGAACCACTCTGCATGTAGGAAAGGTTGACGAAAAATGTCAAGTCTTGTCCATTCCAAATCACTTTCTTTTCTCCCTTGTGCGCAGAGAGAGTTTAGAAAACTATTGTTCTGTAAACTGCCATTGACGATACGCTTGGTTTAGGGTGTGCAAACCAAACCAAGGTTGCTCCATTGTATTCTGAAGGGGATTCGCTGTTTACACCTGTTGCATCCAATCTAGATAGAGATTGGTGGGGGCGAATCGAACCTAAAGTCTAGTGTCCTCACACGCCTTGGAGATTGTGCATTTTCTTTGTCTTCTCTTCTTTGTTAAAGAACCACACCCAAATTTCTAACAATGATGAGTTATTCGCTAGGCTTTATATAGCAAAAAATGCCTCTATGCAAAAGTTTGCAAGGACGTAGGTTTTAAAAGAATCAAACTGTAATGCTATGCAATTAAAGGTAAATTGAATAGTTGATCGAAATAGCTTTCAATTTAGACAAAACCAATAGTAAATATGTTTTCACACACACACACACACAGAGAGATAAATATATATATATATATATATATATATATATATATATATATCAAAATTATAACCAATAGTCCATTTTCAATTACTCAACAAAGTGCAATTTTTTTTTTAGATTTATATCTTTTAAAATCCCTTTAAAAATTGATTTTAAAGTGATTATTGTTATGTAATTAAAATTTACAAAATTAAATTCCTTTATTAAAACTAATTATAATAATATTAGTTTTTTTATAAGCGAAAGATATATTAATAAAAATATAAGGGATATTCAAACTCATATACAAAAACTATGAATAAAAAGTCAAAAGTAAACCAAATTCCATACTGATTCACAAACTACTATACCAATATGCTATTTCCCTAAGCCGTACCCCCAACCAAAACCCAACCCACTAAAACTCTGTAGGCATCTTTCCAACTTAGGTTGAGCCCAAAAATTTCCAGCCAACTAGAAACACCCTGATAACACTTTTGTACTATGAAGCATCACAAAAACATATTATGTAGAGATGCTCTCCCAGCCAGTAGAAGACCAGTGCCAGCTGCCACTAAATTTACTGACAAGGAGACTAACTACCTCTCTAAGAATTCTTATCAATCACCACATTGAAATATCAATGAAAACGTAACATTGGAATATAAATAGAATTCTATTTTGATAGAAACATAGCATTTTATGGTATTTAATACATTCTTATAGTGAATTTTACATAAGTATATAGATATAGATAAGCATTAAATAAGATATAATTAATAAAATTAACTTACTAACAAATAAATTAATCATAATATTTATTTATATGTAAGATGCAAATAGATATGTAAGACAGACTGATTCAAAATTCACATATGCACCCGGCTCATCCTACTGTCAGACAAGTTTACAATTTACGTCATCTTGGTAAGAGCATGGCGAAAATTTTTAGTGTACTACTATAAGAACTGTGATATTGTATGAGACTCAATGCTGGGTGCTAAAAAAGTTTATGAGAGAATAAATTGCATGTAGTAAGTAGAAAGGAAAATATTGCATTGGATGAGTGGATAAAACCAAACAAGATAGAGCTGAGAATGAATACATTAGAGAGAAAGTTAAGGTAGTACCTATCATACAAAAAATCGTAAAATCTCAAACTTAGTGATTTGTCTCGATAAGGAGAATTGATTAGATGAATGGTAGGCTAGGTATGTAGCCTAATTACTAGAGGCAGAAGACATCGAAAAAAACCTATATGTGAAATCATTAATAAAGATTTAAATGTCAATTGTTTGCATAGATGGATTCAAAAAGCATTAGAAAGATTGACTAAATATATATATATATATATATATACACACACACACAGAAAGGGACCAACACCCATCTTTGGCCCCTCTAGATCAGTCCCCCATTGTTTGTCTATAAACATCAATTACAATAAACATCACCACATTGTTTGATCTATATACAGCAAACTCCACAAAGTGGAAAGGGGTTTGATTATTGTTGTTTGGTTGTAGTTAAATGCCAATTTTTTTCTTGAATTTGCTCCTTGTTCAATTTCGTCAGGTCCACGAGTTTGTTCTTTTTGGTCATAACTCGGTTTGGTGCTCCTGTTCTCCATTCCCAAATATAAGCCCATAAAGGCTCCACTAGCCTTTATGTGAAGCCAGTTTTTTATTTTTTTATTTCCTAAAACTTGAACTGGCAAGTGAATAATATGACAGAAATACTAAAGTACTTGAAATAGGAGTAAAATTTCAATGTAAAAATAAATCTGCATTCGCCAAAAAACACTAGAGTAGGAACAACACAGATTTTGATACTGAACACTTACGAGTTAGGAGTTAGGACCACCCTCTCTAAGCATGAACATTTATCCATGAAAATACAATTTCTTCATAAATAGAATTCGACAGTGATAGCTTTTAGGGTACACCCTTGAATCTGGTACAATAATTATTGATTATTTATTTCTGTCAAAAAAAATGTGTTGATTATTTATAGAGTTTATTTTTGATATTATTGTTTGTTTAAATTTTTTTTACACCATTAGTCAACCACAAATCATGTTATTTGACTATTTGTAACTTTTAAGATAGTTATAATAAAAGCCAATCATTTTCAATGATGTGACAATTTATAATTGATTGACAATGCAATAATTTTTTTTAGAAAAAATTGGTTTGTCTCAAATTATTTATAATCTAAATTAATAAGAAAAATCGATTAATTTTTAAATTTTAACTGAATATATTAGTAGTAATTAGAAACTAGGAAGAGAGTAAATATTAATAGAGTGAAAAAAGAAGAGGAAAAACAAAAGTTTCACCACTCTCTCACAAAGCACACCCCTATTGCATCAGCTAGGAGGAGAGTGCTTAAGGCAGGAGGAGCATTTTCCATGATTAATTACTAACGAATCTTCAATCTTTGCTCCCAGTTTTGCCAAATGATCAGCACACACGTTACCTTCCCTGAAAGTATGATGCAACCTGCACTCACAGTCTCTTGAAGATACTCTTTAATGATGACTAACTCATTTTCATAATGATGGAATAAACAACTTGCCTCCTGCCAACATGACACAAATGCCATGAAAGAGGGCCATATTCTCAGCATATAGGACTTTTGACATCCCCACACTGCCATAGAAACCTTTCAAAATATTTTCATTGTAATCGCTGATTAAACCTCCGAAACTTAGTTTGCCTGGGTTCATGAGCGCATTGTCGTCCACATTCAAGGTTGCTTCATCCGGATCAGGTTTTGACCATGATATTTCCTGAACATCGAATCGAGAGGAACAGACACAGAACCTCCATAAGCATGCATCGAAACATGGACTAAGGAGAAGACTTAAGCAACTAATGAATTCACAGCTAAATTGTTTGCAAACACTTTCTTATTACGAGCGCACCAGAGAATCCATAACACTATTGGAACAATGATACTAAAGGATCTAATGGCATTATGCACCCAACGTAGGATAACAACCTGTACATCAAGAGGCTTAAAATCCTAAGACACAACTTGTCTACACCGCAACTGAACGAGGAAAATCGAAAAGGCAATGTAGAAAAGTCTCTTCAGAAGAATCACATATAGGGCACATAACCGATGGAGCCACACTATGCTTATTCAGAATATCCAGGGTTGGGATAGCTAAGCAACAAACTTGCCAATGGAAAAAATGAACATTAACACTCGTTCAAGTTGTGTAATTTCTTTTTTTATGGGTTTCACCATGTTATATCACTACTTTTTACTTTATATTACTTTAAACAATTCTTTACTTGAATGGTACAACTGTACAACTCAAAAAGTTAGAGTGTTTCTATATGAATCAGTTGTTTCTATATGTAACAATGCTTACAGTTGGATATCATATAACTAATGTTCCAATGATATTATCATGTAAGAAACACTTCTTATTTTTTAAGCAATTCACATTGGAGATACTCTTAGCCGTGTAGGGTTTTAGAATTTATATGAATAAAAAATATTATTAAAAAGAGTCTCATCTCAAACCTTTCACCGTATTTAAAAAAAATAATTTTTTAGTTGTAGAAATATTATGAAAAAAATAAAATAAAAGAGGCAAGGCTAATCAATGAAACAAATAAGTTTTTTATATTAAGAAAAAAAGCCTATATATTATATGTGCATTAATACAAATATTATATTGCACCCAATTTTACATTAATACCAACAAAAAAAAAAAAACTTAATGATCGAGTGTCAACCTTTACATCCTCCACGTGCAAGTGTTATCTAGAACTGCAGAGGATCCAACACCCAAATTGTGAATGTTCTTTTGGGTTTCAAACACCCTGATGTGATGATTGATTTGGTTGAGTTTCCGCTTTCGTTTTCTCGTTTTGTCATTTTCATGCAGCGCACATTTTCTTTCTCCTCCACCTTCCCTTCCCCGGGACCCGGAGGACACATGTTTTCTTGATTTCTTTCTTTCTTTCTTGATTTGTATTCAAATCACAACTTCTGCATGTTAACGTCTTCCTGGTCCATTAGCATGGCTTTTCCTGGCTCTTTCAATGGTTTGATGAAGGCCACTTATGTGGTTTTTGCATTCTTCTTTGCTTTCTTCTTAGGTGCCACTAAAGGTTCACTTTTACCCTTTTGCACTTTATGATTTTGTATTTTTTTATTCAATCTTAACTGGTAAAAGATTTTATTTTTCCATTTGCTTTCAAGTTTTAAAGTGAATTTGGAAGATGGGTCGTTGAAATTTTCATCATTTTCTCTGCAGCCATAATTGTGGGTCCTATCGCTTCTCTATTACTGATCCTAGGAAACGTTGGGGTGATTTTGGGGTTGTTTCCTTCACATATAGCTTGGACAATTTACACCCTTTTGAAGTATGACACTTCTGCTACTTCCATGCTTTTCTCTATGTAATTTCATTCATTATTCTACCACATGGTTTATGTTTGCAGGATGGAAATTTTTGATGCACCAATGAAAGTTGCACTCTTTCTTGTTTTGCCTGGCTTGTTTGGTTTATGGTTGGGTCTAGGAATAGGTGGAAGTGTGCTTGTTGGGGTGGGCTATGGCTTTTTCACCCCATGCATTGCAACTTTTGAGGCCTTCAGACATGATCACGATTCCAAGAAATTTTTGGTTTGTATTGTGGTGAGGTTCCAAGATCTTTTTCTGTCATGACATATTAACACGTCTCTGTTTAATTTATTTCATACTCTCACTATATTCAGGATGGAACATGGGGAACTATCAAAGGCAGTTGGATCGTAGTTAGGGATTTTGCTGATTTATGTTACCATTCGTACCCGAGTTACTTGAAGGAACTGCGTGAAAAACCTTGCTCAGATGAGCATGAGAGGCTAAGGTAATGGTAATCTAATTATTTGTGTTAATCACGTTTCATGTCCTTCTTTAACTATGAAGATAGAAGAACATTAATCATGTTGTTTAATAGACGGTTGAGCAATGTTACGAAGTATTACTATGATTTTTTAAATTGGAAATTTCAGTTCTTTGGGTTCCAGAAGTTGGGACTGGGGATTTGAAATCCTAAAGTTACTCTTTTTTTTTTTTGGAGCTTTCTTCATCGCAAATTATCAACTTATTAAAGTTTATGCGAACTGAAAGATATGATTGATCATTTCATGTTTTTTTGTGTGGGAACCAATTTGGTTCATTCTTTTTTTAATTGAAATTTATATTTGCAAATGTTTTGAGGCAGATTAATCACGGGGTCGAGTGGCCCTTACTGGTGGCATTTTTTTCTTGAGATCTCCTTAATTTGATTTTGTATTGCAGATTAATTCATGTTCCTGGATGTATCCTTGTTGGGATAATAGGGCTAGTTGTTGAGCTTTCTCTTTACACAACAATTGCTATAGCGAAGAGTCCTTACCTGTTGTTTAAGGGATGGTTTCAGCTGGTGCATGATTTAATTAGCAGAGAAGGTCCATTCCTTGAAACAGCTTGCGTTCCCATTATTGGTTTGACAATATTTGTGTGGCCACTTGTTGTCATTACAAGCATTTTAATGGCTACTTTCTCAAGCATTTTTATTGGACTTAAAGCATCCGTTATAGTATATCAGGTTTGAACACTCTTCTTGTCCTTCATTTCTAACTTTAGGCAATGTTACCTTCACTGTGTCATTGAATCTCACCTTTTAACCTTTTTGTGAGTAAAGGAAAGATCTATTCGTAGAGGTTTAGCCTATGTGATTGCAATGGTTGCTGAGTTTGATGAATATACAAATGACTGGCTCTATCTTCGAGAAGGGACAATCTTTCCAAAGTAAACTTTTTTCAATTAGTTCTCCTTCTATTTCTATTGCCCTGTATTAGCATCAGCATTCACTTTGCTTGCAGCCAGGCCCCAGTATCGAAACAACAAGGATTCTCAATCAACAGAGTTTTCTGTTAGAGGAAATAGTGTGGATGGAAGCAGATTAAATACTCCCATGGAGCCACCTGCAATGTTAGTGCCAAACTTAGCCCATTCAAGATCTGTAAGGCAGACCATTCAAGAGGTGAAGATGGTGCAGGTATGTGTCTATTTAACCTAATGTTGATAAAATTCTTTGTGCTTCTATGTCCGCTTGCAGCTTCAAACACCAATGTTCAATAAAACTCTGTGTCAAGGCAACTAATTAGGTTAGGTCAAGCCATAGGAAACCCCAAACGTATCACCATTGATGAAATTGTTCACGAAGAGATCTACATATGTCAAATGTTAAAGGATTTTGCAAAACCAGTAATATTAAAAGGAAAAATTCGCCCTCTATTGAATACCATGAGATGTGCCTGCAGGATGGAAATTTGTGTTAGTTTCCCATTTGCAAACTAAATAATTCTAGGATTAAGATGTTATACTTAGATTACACTAGTAACTTGCAAAGATGCGTTAGATGCTAAAGACAAACCAAGAAATCGACTCTTTGGTGGACAATAGGAGTAACTCTTGGAAGTTTTCTCCATGAAGAAATGGAAAAACAATTAAACATAGCTAAAAATATGATATTTTGAGCATGTCAAATGCTTAGACATATTTGAGACCATCTAGTCTTGAGGACGTAATAGCTTTGAGAGTTCAAAAGAAAGTCCATGTTGGAAAAATCAGAGCTTATGTGAATGTACTGAAGGCTTTCTATTCTGATTTGATCCAAGACCTGGTTTGATATATATAATATATCTATTCTTTTAACGGACAAAAAAAGTTTCTATTAAAGATTTTGATGTATCTCTTCAATCTCCACTGATCCAGATGCATTGATTGTTGTCTTGAATTAATTATTCACAAAGTTGATATATTTCATTTCATGTTTTATTCTTGCCTTAAAAGGATTTTGCCAGAATAGCTGATAAATGAAATTGTTAAGAATGTGCATATTCTCATTTGAGGCATTGGATATCAGATATCTAGAAAAAAGTTTACCCAATGTACGAATATGTGAGATCTTATCAAGACCATGAAGGCATTTTTCTAATCTTATATTGCTGCTGTTGAAATATGTAACGTGACAGATATGGGGAAATATGATGAGGTTGGTTGAGATGAGAGGGAAGGCTTTATTGGATGCCAATGTGCTAACAGCTGCTGACCTTTATGAGTGGTTGAAGGGAAAGAACAGTAATTTAGCTGCCATCGTTGGTGTTGGCTTGCCTTGTTATTCTCTTCTACAAACTCTTCTCTTCTCCATCAAATCCAACTCAAGTGGTGTATTGCTACTTGATGGTTTTGAGATAAACTATTTAAACAGACCAAAGGATAAATTGTTGGATTGGTTCTTCAATCCTGTAATGGTTCTGAAGGAACAAATTAGGGTCATTAACTTAGAGGAGGGCGAAGCAAGATACTTGGAGAAAGTTGTTCTCTTTGGAAGCAATACACAACGCTTGCAAGCTTCTGATAATGATGGTTTTGTGCTTCAAGATGCTCTTAGAGCTGCTCAAATCCAGGGACTTTCCAGAAGGTGTGTAAAAGCTATACTTTGTGAGAATAAAATGTTTCATGCCTTATGTACCCAAAAAAATGTTTCATGCCTTCACATCTGTGAGTGTGTGTGTGTATGTTCTACATTCTAAAATATTTATAACTAATTAAAGCGATATATGGGACTTTATGTGCTTACTCTTTAGTATGTGATATGATACTTATATAATTTGTCAGGATGATCGGAATGGTAAGAAGTGTATCAAAGCTTCCAACTTATAGAAGAAAGTTTCGCCAAGTCGTGAAGGCTTTAGTTACTCATTCTATTGAGAAAGATGTTTCTGGAAGATCCGGCAGGTCTATGATATCGGATGCGTCAGATGAAAATGTTTAGGATTTAGAATAACTTAAACTAGTCCCCCAATTTTCCCCTCTATTCTTTTAAATGATTGGTTGTACATTTCCTTAGATTGCTGTAAGAGAGCATAATGGGGTTTAGTGCAGATTCAAGATATTCTCCCTTTTTGTGTTCTACTGTCTTTCTACCCTCTTTCTTTCCAAATTTTTTGTTGAGTTGATTACCCGCTTCATTCTTGAATAACTGACACAAATTTAGTCTTGTTTCATTTTGACTGACATTTTAAAGATCAATAAATATTTGTGTGTTATTCAATCAACGAAGGGATAGACTTGTGTTAAACGATGTCACTAATTGAATTTGAAATTTGGCTTTTGATTTCACTCAATTTTGATATCAGGTTAGTTTTTGTGTAAAATATCTAATATAGAATATTGTTTACCTCATAGTTAAGTCTGTTTTCAGTTTACTTTCGTATATTTCATATGAGGTGCACCTAGCCACCTAGTTAGGAAGGAGAATGAGAAAGGTAATATGATGGAAGATCCAATCCAAGCTCTTAGATGGTGTCAATTGAGATACCGTTTGCACAAAGGGTACTTGGAACTACAGGCTGTGTTCAGTGTGTTGAAAATGGAAGGGCAATCCTGTTTATGGACAACTAAACACAAACGATCCTCGCAACCTTGGTTTGGGATGGACCACAAACGAGCATAAGCCCATTATGTGCCAAAATGGCAAAACTAAAAGTGTTAGCATAAGCTCGTCGCACCATTGCAAGATGAGCAAACACTCACTAGGATTTCACATATTGGATAATTACTCACTTTACATATTTGACTGATAAAATTATGCATGATTAATTATGAATTTTAAGTCCGTCATTTTAACTAGTACTATCTAATATATAGCTCCCCTGTAAATTTTTTACTCTAGGATCCACCACTGCCAGTAACGTGAATCAAATCAATTCATTGGTGTTCGAAATGGTCCGATTCAAGTTTAATTGCTTAAAAATGTTCAACTCAAATTAAACAAAATTATTTGATTCAGACACTTTTTTTCTTTTCCTAAATTCACCAACCTGACACGATTACACACTTAGATAAAAGGGCACAAGTTCATATCTTAAAGAAGTAACTCTTGTGAGGAGATTTCATCAACTTTTATGTTTATCAAAATTAAATTATTTAAACAAAAAGTATTAGTTCACTTACTAAGGAGTTAATATCAATTATTTAAGTTATTTAAAAATATTTACCAATATTTTTCCTTAATATTTTTTCCTTTACCGATATCTAATTAGTTTTTGTAGATTACAATATTTACCAACTTGTGATAATTTTTTTAGTGATATTAATTAACCAGGTGTAAAGGAAGATCAAACATATTGTTGGATTTCGATAGCAGACAACGGCCAAAGCAAGTGAGACTCATGCTTTAAGCCTTTAAAAAAAATTCTTTTAAAAAAAGTCCACTTTGTATTTTTTTATATTATTATCTTGGCTTATACTTTTCCTACCTCCCTCATTATTATTCCCACCCTCCATCCCCAAATTTTTTTTATTTTCTTTCTCGAAAACCCTTCCCTTTCTTCTCACCCTCTCCCTCCCTCACTTTCTTCTTCTCCCACCTCCCATCACACACTTCCCCTCTTCTTCTTCTTCACACCTCCACCCCCATTTATAGGCCACCGCATTGTCACCTCAAGTGAGCACAATAGCAGCGAGGCACAACAGATGCAAAATTCTTTCTTATTCAAAAAATTTCGACATCCCCTTGTGAACCAAATAAGTTGTATCTAACTTGTCATCTTTAAGAAAAACTTGAACCAAAGCATTAATTATAAGCATTATACACTGGTGGAGTGTGGGTGTAAACGATTTGGCGACCCGCCCACAAGAAAAACTTGACACACAATTCAGGACGTTTAGCAAGATTCATGACCTATATCACTAAATTAAAGATTAATTGATTCAATCTACCCCGGAACTGCCTAAAAATTTTATGGGTTTCAATTCCAAAACCATCGTTACTAGTCTAATTGCATTGGACATGAACAAAGCCTCGTTGGAGCACTCACTAGAGTCAAGGTTTGGGACGGAGAGTCAGAATTGAGCAAAGTGCCAAGAAAAAAGGGTTTTATTTGATGGTGGGGGAGAATAATCCAGGAAAATGGGTTTTATTTGATGGTGGGGGAGAAGAATCAAGGAAAAAAGGGTCATCGGTGGTTGGAGGTGGGGTGTGAAGAAGAAGAAGAAGAAGGGGAAGGGTGTGACCAGGTGAGAGAAGAAGAAAGTGAGGGAGGGGTGGGTGGGTCGGTGGGGAGAAGAGGAAGGGTTTTTTGGGAAAGAAATTAAAAAAATTGGGGGATTGGGGGTGGGAGTAATAATGAAGGAGGTAGGAAAAGTATAAGCCTATTATCTTTTTGATATGTTTAGCACATCAACAAAGAAAAGCTAACACATTTGGAATAAAAGCTTAACATTAGTTGTAACAAGTTTACTTAAGACCTCTATAGGTGTTGAGCCGGGCCTGACAGATACCACATGCCTTTATTTAATGAAGTTGGCTTACAGGATGATTCAGAAGGAGGATCTTGAAGCAGATTAAAAAATCTTCAAAACATTCTGAATTAACTGAGTTCTTTAGAAAGTCTCACTGTCGCAGCATTCGGTTGGAAATTAATATTGGATAGAGTTCCAACAAAAGCCATTTTACAAAGAATACGAGTCTTGCCTCAAATTGCTCTATCTTTATACATCCTTTGCAACCAAGATGTGGAGACAGCAAAACAAATTAATTTTTTTTTTACAGGTTTTTGTACTATGGATAACAAAAATGTTATTTTTGTTTTGGTTTTGAGATGGATTTACCATGAAAAAGGTAAAAACCACTTTCTTCGTCACTCAGGAATAATGCAAAGAAAGGAATTAAAATAGTTGTGACAATTAATTTGGTTCTTTATCATTTGGTGAATGTAGCTTCATCTAAATCAAATCATTCCTTAGTTAACTAGTGTGGGTAGTGAAGGAGTGCTAGAGTAGTCAATCAAGGTAAGAGCTTGGTTATAATTAAATGCAAAATTTGATAGTGTTACATTTTCCTTTGTGGACGGGTCTTTCAATCTTTTTGTATGCCTGAAATCTATTTGTATTATACAGACATGTTGATGAAAGTATAGGATGAAACAAATTTTCTAGAAGGGTATAAGAGTATCTCTTGTACTCCATTCAACAATTTCTTTTTTTGTTTCATAAAAAAGTTCATGGTAAATAAGTTGCTTCGATTTTTTAAACTCTAATAATAGATTTCGTGTATCATAAAGATCGATTTCATTTTGCATACATGGTAATTTTGTGTATCACAAATATTTCACGCGACATAATTTTTTTTTGTTCTCACTATTGTTGATGATATCACTCGGCATACATGGTTATTTATCATAAATCCAAAGCAGAAACCAGAAGCTTGGTTCAATAATTTCTTGCATTAATTCATACTCAAATTCAAAACATCAATAAAACTGTTAGAATGGGTAGTCGTTGTGAGTTTAATATGACTGACTTTTTCACTAAGCAAGGCATCATCCATTAAACTTCTTGTGTGGCAACTCAACAACAAAACTCAGTTGTTGAAAGAAAACACCTTAGCTTCTTAAATGTTACGAGGAGTCTACTTTTTCTAGCCTAGCTCCCTAGTCTTTTTTGGGCATATGTTGTC
This sequence comes from Ammopiptanthus mongolicus, assembly GCA_039655645.1. Classification (NCBI taxonomy): domain Eukaryota; kingdom Viridiplantae; phylum Streptophyta; class Magnoliopsida; order Fabales; family Fabaceae; genus Ammopiptanthus; species Ammopiptanthus mongolicus. The sequence goes on along the minus strand of CM077343.1, from coordinate 100,094,543 downwards.
ACTCATGCAACTCATCTCATTAACAGACTTCATTCTCATGTGCTACATAATAAGTCCCCATTTGAATTGCTATATGTCATGCCCCCACTTTACTAGACTTAAAGGTTTTTGGTTGCTTGTGTTTTGCATCCACTATTACTCATTCTCGCACCAAGCTGGATCCTAGAGATAGCAAGTGTCTCTTTCTTGGCTTTAAACTTGGCACAAAAGGGTACATTTTGTTTGATTTGTATTCCTGTGAAATTTTCATTTCCCACAATGTTCTCTTTCGTGATCATTTCCTTATCATGTCACCACATCCCAACAATTACCCTTATGGATCTCAACCCTATCTCACTGTACAGTTTCCTCCTTCACTCTCCCCCACATCAGTCCTTATTCCTTCTAATTCTCCCACTTCTCTTCCACCTTTACCTAATGTGTCCTCATTTTCATTACCATCCAGCTATTCACACCTTAGACGTTCACATAGATCAAAACATCTTCCCTCATACATTTGAGACTTTCATTGCAACATTCTTACCGCAATATAGACTCGTGAGACCTCAGGTATGCCTTATCCCCTTTCTTCTGTTCTGTCTTATCACCTTTTATCTACTTCTCACCTTCATTACTCACTATCTATTTCTTCTAACACTAAATCTAAGACTTATGCCCAAAGCATTCAATCTCAATACCTAATTAAGGTTATGCAAGCTGAACTTGATGCTTTGGAGGAAAACCATAATTGGTATCTCACTGATTTACCTATTGGTAAAGTTCCTATTGGTTGAAAATGGGTCTACCGTATATCAAATACAAAGAAGATGGTAGCATTGAACGTTATAAGGTCAGATTAGTGGCAAAGGGGTACACTCAAATTGAAATAGTAGACTACTTTGACACCATATCTCCAGATGCAAAACTCACAACTGTGAGAATATTATTAGCCATTGATGCAACTCGAAACTGACAAATCACCAACTTGATGTGAATAATGCATTCTTGCATGGTGATCTTGATGAAGAGGTCTATATGAAACTTCCTCTCGGGCTAATCTCCTCCAAGCCAAATCAAGTTTGTCGGCCAACCAAGTCTCTCTATAGACTCAAACTGCCGAACAAACAATGATTTACTAAGCTCTCTCAATCCTTCGTGCCTCACGGGTACTCTAAATCTCTGTTAGATCATTCTATCTTCGCCAAGACCTTTGCTTCCTCCTTACTGCTCTCCTTGTTTATATGGATGAGTTGGTTCTAACTAGTAATGATCTATCTGTCCGAAATTGCCTTTGCCAAACAATTCTTACACACCAGTTTTAAAACCAAAGATCTGAGAGTTCTTAAATACTTTTTGGCTTGTTAATTGACCGTTCTCACGAAGGCATTTATATGTCTCAATGAAAATATGCTTCGGCAATTCTTTTTGATGTTGGTTTTCTTGCTGCCAAGCCATTATCCATTCCAATTGTTAAAAGTAGCTAACTGCATCTTCAAGGAGTGAACCAATTCCGGATGTTGGATCTTACAAGTGGTCGGTTGGTCGCCTTCTTTATCTAACCACCAATAGGGTCTAACATGACTTTGTTGTTTAACAGCTTAGTAATTCAATTCTAATCCCACAGATCGGCATCATCATGTTGCAATTCGCATTCATTGGCATATTAAAGGCTCTCCTGCTCAAGGCCTCTTCTTCCCTACCGAATCTCCTTTTCATCCTAAGGACCTTAGAGACTCTAATTGGTCAAGTTGTGTTTGTACCGGACATTCCATTATTGAGTTCTGCATCTTTTTACGCAACTATTTAGTTACTTGGCAATCCAAGAAGGAGACAGTTGCCTTTCGCTCCTCTTCTAGAGCTTTATGTCGATAGCCCTTGCAGCCACTATTTGTGAATTACAATGGCTGATCTATTCACTTCGAGACCTTCAAGTTCCTTTCATTACTTCGGCTCTTTTTTATTGTGAGAGTTGATCCGCTCATCATATTGCAGTTAATTCTAGCTTCCACGAAAGGACCAAAACACATTAAAATTGACTATCAAATAGTTCTTGAGAAATTCTTGTCTCACTTGTTTCATCTCCTGGATCCAAAGCCATTACACCATCTTTTATCAAAACGGGGATTTTTAAACATCTTATCTCAGGTTAGTTTGTTGATAGTTAGTTACAATACAATTTGTTATTTACTATACAAGTAGCTACATCAACAAGATTGTTACAATGTATAAAGGGTCATACCGCTTCTAAGATTCAATGAGAAAATCATGTCATTCTTTCTAGTTTTATAATAATCATCTTCGATCTCATATTATGAGGCTCTGACAATAAAACGGCTATCACGACAGTTCGAGATGACTTCGGGAGATGGGATGGGTGGTTGGTGACTACAACAACGGAAGGAACATATATATGTGACATTTCAAATATTAGATGTGCTGATGGAGCAATCGGATTAAACGGATGCATGCACTGTTTGGAAAAGGAAAGAAGTTGGGAGGAAAGAATTATGAGACAAAATAGAATGAGTAGAAAATTAGTAGATTTTCAGATTGTTTGGATTGAAAGAAATAAGAGAGAAGTATGAGAAAGAAAAGTTCAGTTTTCTTGTAAAAACATATTGGTGCCTAATAATATATTTGCGCACCCCAAAACAAAAAGGGTAGAGTTATCAAAACATTTTCCCGCTGTTTCTCTCTTGTTTTCTTGGTTGGAGGGCGATGAAATTTTTTTGTTATGGGTCCCACGCAATATTTTTTCTCCTTTGCCAAACGGTGGAAAACCCATGTTTCTCTCACACGTCTCTATTCTCCACTTATCTCTTCCCAAAATCCTCCAATGCAATGAGAGGCTTAGAGCATTTGTCATATAGTTGCTTAGGGCTTTTGCAATTGTTAAGGTTTATGTATTTATTGTATGATTCATTTCATTTACATGATTGTATGAATCTTTTAACGTAACAACAATGATATTTATTACGAAACGTTTTCGTCAAATATCTACTAAAGGCAAAATTCAAAGTCAGATGCCCATCGACTTATAATTGACAAATTTATGAGTTAATAAAGCACAAAAATAAAATGACAAATTGTAATATGATCTAGATTCCTGCTTCATATTATGAATTTAAATTCGTACTATCTAACATTATTCTTAACGTAACTATGTTATTTCCAATTCTAACACATATCCATTCGAATAAGGATTACCTCTTTAATTATAAAGTTCTTGGTTTGTCATCCTTGCAGTTAGATTTTAAAATTAGGATTTGGATGCATTTGAAGACAACACCCACTTTTAAGAACTAATGTTAATTATGTTTATACACCACACAAAAATGGTGCATTGACGACAACGCCCACTTTTAAAGAACTCCTAAATTTAAAGAGTGAATTATATATTATAAAATAAAATGTGAATAAATATTTTTTTCTAAAATTTCTCACAAGAATAACTAAGTACTTCTAGGTGACAGGATAAAAGTGAAGACTACAAATTGACAGGGTGGAACGGAAAGAAAATTTTGGAAAAAGGACTTGGGAAGTCAATATTCCACGTGGGTAATGAGGGACCTAAAGTGGCATGAAAAAGAGTGAGAAGTGAAATGGGGCACAAGATCCAAGAAACATGGTGTCTTACGTGAGTGAGGTTATTCTATCCCATTAAGCCTCAATTATTAAAAAAAATATTCAAATGTGATAAATTTAAATATAAGAAAATATCAATTAATTTATTCATATTTAATGTTATTTTTTTAAAAAACATATTTAAATTATTAATTTATTAATATTATAAATATCATTATAATTAAGAATAGTTTAATAAATATACTTATTTTTTTACATGAAATCAAAAAGTTAAATACACATAACTATTATTTTTAATCCGTTTGTAAATAAATAATTTTACTTATAATTAACTAGAAAGTACAGTATAGTGTAGATGTTTGTGCCCATGGGCAGTTTCTTTTCTAATAATGTTTACCAAGTTATTTTAACAAGAAAAATAAGACAATATTCTATTCATATATATACACAAATCAAATAGAGCGGCCAGACTTAAACAGTTATTATACCAAGGCAAGATATTCCACACAAATATTATATTCAACATGTATAAAAAGCATTTTCCCTTTAGTAAAGGTTATCACTAGCGTTGCTTCACTGTCATCTCATCACTCACTCAACACCATTCAACTTCCATAACAATGCTAACACTTCCTCCAATTCCATCCTCTTCTTCTTCCGTCAATCACTTTACTATATAAGTCTATAACCGCCCCCAACCCAAAAGAGATACTGTTCCCTATTCTGTACCTTACCTTAGTCACTGACACGCATTGCATAATTTGGAACGTTTCGCTCTCAACCGTTGATCTATCAAATCACCGTGGAATTGAATGATAGGCCCCGCCAAACTTAACTCATCTATCTTTTATTTATGATCTAGCAGTGCATAAATTTTACTGCTGCTTCCTTTTTCTGGGGGTGCCTATTTCAAGTTTCCACATGCTGTTGTACCTTGAATCTTCGTTTTAGCTACGGATAATTACCTCATTTAAATCAATTTTTGCAGTTTTAGATCGTACTTGCCTCTATTGTCCTTTCTCTCCATTTATATCTCTTATGGGTGAGAATTGCACAACAGATATATATAGATACATTACATCTCTAATAGGTTTTGATTAAAGGGCGTGTTTCGATTCAAATCTAACATGCATAATGTTAACCCATGCATATGGCATCATGTCTTGTGTCTTTATATATAGGATCGATCCTTGAGACCTCCTTTTTTCATTAATTAATACTCCATATCAATGTGTCAGTCTCACCCACTGATGACCACTTTGTTGTGCCCACCTCTGTCACTCGCACCATATATTATATCAACTAATAAGGGACATTGTCAAGATTAATATCATACATATGCCTACTCCTACCCACAATAAAGAGACCAGGACAAAAGAAAATCACTACTGGCCGTGAAGCCTTCAAAATGAAAATCATTTTTTGGGTGTGTATCTCGGATTTACGTACATTTTGCCCAAGTTTGCAAATTATGCTGTTAATTATTGGTAACACGGACTAGATGAGGAAGGACAAACAAGGTCTTGAGTTTGTATGGATGCGCAATACTATTCTATCTGTGAATTATGTTTTTCATCATCAACTTGTCATGACTCATGACGTGTGTCACATATAAAAGAATATCCGGGGGACCCTACTTGATAATTAGGAGAAAGAACAATCTTGCATTAATTTGAATTGGTTTCTTGTTTTCTTGCTTTCTTGTCTTACCTATTCCTAGTTAGTGCCAGTGGTTTCGCTGTTCAAAAATATATACAATGGGAATTATGTTCTGATAGACCCGCACGGGCACAACTACTGTGAGTGTGAACTAATAAAATGATAAAACACAATACTGAAAAGTCATGATTTATATATTCTACGCAGAAAAATTGAAAATGGCCAAAGTTTTTTCGAATGAAAACACACACATAATAGAGTTGTTTAAGATCAGATTCGTCCTACTAAGCGTGTGTTTGGAAGAGCGTTTGAAAAACGTGATTTTCGATGGAATTGATTTTAATACAATTGAGTTTGAAGTAAAGTGATTTATGTTTGAATGTTTTTATTTTGAAAGTAAGTTTGATGTAAAACTAGTGTAATTTTTCAATCCAAAAACAGAAATTACTCCAACCTACTTCTGATAGAATCAATTTTGGATGCAAAATTGTTTCCCCAAACATGTAACCAAAATCTCTTCTTTTACTAGAATCACGCTTGACTGGTGCAAAATCACTTCTAGTGTCTCCAGGAGTGGAACCAAACACACATTTACTCGTTTTAGCCTGAAGCTAATTGTATTAGATTTCGATTTTCGAATTTATACTTGATGTATTTTCGAGTCGCGCTCTAATCATGCTTCAGGTCGTCCCAACCCGACTTCGTGACACACATTTTTTCAAAAACATATTTTCTTATATAATTAAGTATGAGTACAATTAGACTGCTTGAGTTAAATTAATTACTTTTTACCTAACATGATAATATACAACATAAACAACAAAAACATTTTCTCACTAGTCGGAGTCGACTACATGGATCAAACTATATCACAATGTTATATCGTAAATAATGTCTATAGAAAAATCATTGACATCTAAATCTTTCTGAATGGTTTCGTCTATAGTTTTTATTGATCTCCTACGTTTCTAGCGATTGAGCTACTCCATCTGATCTACTCTCTTTATTGGGGTTGCTACGTGTCTTCTCCACACATGCCCAAATTGTAGGAACAAGAGCTTACCACTAGGCTAAAAGCTAGATACAGTTCTCAAAAACACCTTTACCTTGAAGGGTTGCACGAACCTTTACAGGTGTCATGGGCTGGGATGTTAAGCTCATCGACTCATGAGGGAGACGCCAACAAAATAAATTAAGCTAACAATCTTCCTCCCTTTTTGCCCCCTAGTGTCACCGGGAGATTCAAACCCATGACCTTGTTTTAATATCACTTGTAGGATCAAGCATTTGCCAAAAGCTATAGCTATTAGTCAGGATGCAAACTTGTTTTCTCAAGGTTCGCATAACAACATCTAACTTGAGAGGTTGCACCCTTTACAAGCGTCATGAGATGAGATGTTAAGTCTGTCAAATTCTAAGGGAGATGCTGGCCAAATAAAGCTAGCACAAATCACCTAAGGTGAGATTTTACCATATTTTCTACAATAGGTGCTACTCTCTCTAATGCATTAATGCATAATTCTATCTTGTCCTGCGTATTCACTTATCTAACGCAACATTCTCATCTTTGCTACATTGAGTGTATTCTCTTATTGGCTTTTTACCACCCCCAATATTCGATCTTATACAACATCGTAAATCATACAGCTATGCGGTAAAATTTTCCCTTAAGTTTAAGTGGTACGCACCTTTCTATCACAAATAACACTTGAAACACTCCTTTATTTCATCCACCTCACTTGAATGTTATGGTTTACATCTCCCTTTATTTTTTCGTCGTTTTGTATGATAGACGTCCCACAAGATACTTAAATCGTATGACTTGTGGTATGATATGATCTCCAATTTTCACCTCTAGGCTAAGATTCATGTGCCTCATACTAAATTTACATTCCACGAACTCCATCATACTTCTACTTAAACGGAAGTCATGTGCTTTCAAAACTTATTTCCACAATATCTCTAACTTCCCGTTTATTTCCTCTCTCGACTGTTCAACTAGGACTACATCATATGCAAAAAAAAAAAAATGCATCAT